>JAOXOE010000874.1:37299361-37327083 GCA_028565055.1 Phoeniculus purpureus
GGGAGTTGGGGCTGTTCAGTGTGGAGAAGAGGAGGCTGCGAGGTGACCTTCTTGTGGCCTTCCAGTATCTGAAGGGGACCTACAAAAAGTCTGGGGAGGGACTTTTTAAGATGGCGGGTAGCGACAGGACTAGGGGGAATGGAGCAAAATTGGAGCTTGGTAGATTTAGATGGGATGTGAGGAGGAAGTTCTTCACTGTGAGAATGGTGAGAGCCTGGAATGGGTTGCCCAGGGAGGGGGTTGGGGCCCCATCCCTGAAGGTGTTTAAGGTCAGGCTGGATGAGGCTCTGGCCAGCCTGGTCTAGGGTGGGGTGTCCCTGCCCATGGTAGGGGGATTGGAACTGGATGATCAGGTGGTCCCTTCCAACCCAGAGTGATTCTGATTGTATAGCTTCTCCAGTGCAGTGATCCTGCTGTGGCAGGGGGATTGGACTAGATGATCTTTCGGGGCCCCTTCCAATCCCTAATGATTCTATGATTCTAAATATATAAATTCGCTGAAATACTGCAATATCTTCAACTGATAGAAGACTGCAGGTATATTAGCTTCTCACTCAGTACCCACATAATGCAAATAGTCATCCTCTTTTCTCAGAAATATATAAAAGTGACAGATCAGTCTTCAAACTGCAACCTTGTTCTTTTTTATTTTCCTGAGCCATCTGTGAGCTTCAAGTTTCAAAAAGCTCTCTTTCCCCATTCCTTCCTTCCTCCCCTACATTTGCTGCACTTATACAAACCAAATGTGCTGGGGTGACCCCGTTGCAGAAACACTCAGCATTAAAAGATGGAAAAAAAAAATTGAAATAATGAAAGATCAGATCACTGAGAGGCCGGCAGTAGCAGCAATGAAAAGAAATTGTAAAAGATGCAATCACCTTACCATTCATTTTGGCTTCCTGCTGCCCTTAGTGCTTTCTGAAGTGGACAGCAGTTAAGTGACAGCTTTTCTGTCTTTTAAGTACCTTTGGCTGCAGGCACAGGCACTTTCACAAGTGCTGCACACTTAACCTTGTTCAGAAATCTACTTTTGTGGGAAATAAACCGAACTGAAAAGCAGTTAAGGTTTCCAGAGCCTTATGAGATCCCCCGTGGACAACTGCAGGGAGGAATGATAATGGGGAATAAAGATGCACATCAGTCTGTATTGCGTTGGTATTGTAAACCTAGTAAGTGAGGAGTAGAAGACCTCAGCGGCTTTGAACAATATGTGCGCAACACCTTTGACAGTGATGGTGAAAGATTCAAGTGGTCTTGCTTGCTAGGAAGACTTGTGCACTAACTTATCAGTTTAATTAATGACAAGGGAAAACTGTACAACCTGCACCGATTATAAAATAATGGGTCCATCAGGCACAATTAGAGCCCAGTTGAATGAAACAGTGTTGTAGTTTTCTTGAAAGCTATTCATGTAAACAATTGTGGGTCCTGGATGGGGCTTCTTTTCTAATTAATCCAGAGAGAACTGAAGTATTAGCTTTTCCTCCACAAGGCATTTCCCAATATGTAATAGTGTTTTGCTTGTGCTAGTAATTAAGATTTTCATATAGGTGTCCATTCCATCACCATAGTACCCTCTTTGAAATGCTTCTCCCTGTGGCATGCCAAACTGCTGTGATATTACATCATTCCCAAAGGCAACATGAATGACATGATGTAACAGCATCAGGGAGAAAGAAATGCTTCCAGAAGGCATGTCTTTAGGGACACAAGAATTTACAGGAAAGGTTGCCTAAATGCTCCATCAAAAGAGAGAGGCTTGGTGGCAGCAAATTACATTCAAAACCTGTGAGTTTTAGGTACTATCAAGTACACAAAAAGAAAAGAGTTTTTATTTGTTTAGAAATTCAGGATTGTTAATATATATATAACTTTTTATCTGGTATCAATATTTAGGTGCCTGATTGCAACTTTTGACTATAAATGAGGGCTAACTTGTTTTGTTAATGGTATTTAATTCAATGGTTGAGTGGAAAGTGCACTCGAGTTCAGCCCTGTAGGATATGTGGTGGAACATCCATGTACCACACAATCAGATCAGCCTCACTGAAAGACAAGGTTTTGGTGCTTTTACTGGAGTGCAAATATGGTGCCTTCCGTTCTCATTCTCTCTTTCTTCCACTTTCACATGTCATTTGAACATTTATTCATAGGTGAGCAAATTTTAACTCATATTTCCTACGTATGCAAGCTGATGTACCAGAGGCATGTCTGTTCAAACTCACATAGCAGGACAGTTTGCAAAATATCTAAATTAAGGCATAATTCCTTTTGGCATGAACCAGCTTAAATTGTGCCGTTCTCCTCATTCACAGATCAACATAATTAATGTTTCTTTAATTATGTATTCTTGTACTGAAGTTAAACTTCTAGGGCAAATCAGAACAGCTTGAGATCTACCACCAGCTGGTGGGAAAGAGATCATGCTTGTCACATTACTTAACTGCTTCTTGTTCAGCTGGCATTAAATCTGCTCACCCCACAGTTGGGTTGCCTTCCAAAAGCACCACTATGTACCTGAGTATACTGAGCACAAAACTGGCTTACAGCAAATTCATATGGGTCTATTGACATTTTGAAGGAAAAGTAAGGGAAGGTTTAACTCAGGTCAATGACCACTTCAAAGAATTACATCTTTTATGTGAAGAGCTAACAGAATACCTCAGAAACTTACTGACCTTTCCATCCAAAGAGGGCTCATATCATCTGGAACCCAGACCACAGGTACAATTGCAGTGCGACCTATCCTTTTTCACCTGACTTTGTAGTCTTCTCAGTCAGTATGGTAAGGGAATGTGTTGTTGTAAATTAAATTAGAAAGTCATTGTTTCATTATCATGTTCCAAACACTGAACCCTGTTCCTAGGATTATATTTTGGGGTTTATTTTCTTTTTGTTGCAACTTGTTATTTTTATATCCGTGTTAAACTTTTCCCAGCTCTACCAAGATTAAGTAAAATTTGGTGGCTCCCTCACTGGCCAAGGAATAAAATGCTTCCAGATGGCACTTGATTTATTTCAAGGTGATCAAAAGGCCAAGAAAAATGGCCAAGATTTCCTCACGCCACTGCAAAGTCCTCTTTCATGGTTAGAAAAGCATAATAATTTTGAGTTAGTAAAGCATCAAAACACTGAATTGAGGTCACAGAGATGATGCTGCACTTACTGACTGCTATCTCAATGGCGTGGCTTGTCAGAATTGCGGCAATTCTGGCTTGTAAAGGCTGGATGCTATTCCAACATCTCACACACTCCTGCTTTTACAGATGCAGTGTTTCTAGTTTCTGAAACTACAAAAGAACTGTTCCTCTTTGTGCTTCACAAATAATAATTTAGATAGATGCAATTATTTTATAAGTAAATATAGAAGCAATATTTTTGTAAGTAAATAGAGATTCAAGCTACTGTTGCACTTTTTTTCATTACGATACTGCTCTAACATTCATTTGAGTAGGCTTGTTATAGTCCTGGAAATTCTCACACTGCATCCAGGTTAACAACATCAGAGCTATGAATTTTTGGTTTGTACTGGATTCTTTAACTCATTTGGCTGTGTCACTGAAGTACAGTATAATGTCCTGCTGCTCTCCTTCAGTAGCACCTTACATTGCCAGGTACAGTGTAGCTCTCAACAGTGAACAAGTATGGAAACTGAATATTCTCTGATTGATTATAATCAATGGCAAACTGCAGCACACAGCATCTTAAATTCTCATTGACATAAATATTCAGTTCTTTAATTTTGCAAGTTCCTCCTTAATCAGAGAGAGCTACGGACGTTGAGCTGGAAGTGACAAAACAGACGTTACTGTAGCTGTTCTGTAAGCTACAAGACCGGTGTGCTCAGTCCAGCCACTGCCGAATATGACTAGGCAATTTCAGAAGAAAGTACTGCGACTTGACAGATAGAGCTAAGCCCTGATGGCTCAAGGGCCTATCGCTCATGAAAGGGAGCAGGCTGCTTGTTCTCTGGTAGGAAGACTTTTGGTGTAAGGACTGTTAATCTAGCAGACTGCACCAAGTGCAGACAAAAAGAGTATCTCAAAAGAAAAAAAATCCTCTTTGCAGACTCCTACATCTCTCAGAAAAGAATGTATTTACTCTTTTCTTTTGTGCCTGGGATTCTATGAAACAGCATTGGCCACAGTGTGCTGGGATACTTTATAAAAAGGCCAACTGGGGAATGTTTTTCAACACACTCCACCCTCCTTCCCCAAAGCTCTTTCATGCATCTTACTCTCCTGAGTTTTAAGCCGGAAATTAGGTTGGGAGAGCAGTAAGACTGAGATATAATAATCTGAGTATCATAAACATCCCCATATCGTGTTCTCTGTGTGTGAAAATAAAACTTACTCCTTCAGCTTAGTGCTTCCCCCCACATACATCAATTTTTTACAAATCTAACAACATCTCAAAGACAAAAACCCTTTGATTTTTTTTTTTGCAAGCTTTCTTACCCCCTGAAGCTGAAGCTGTCCTTCCTAGAGCCATCAGAAGTGGTCTTGAAAATCTCCCATCTCCAGACCTGCTTATGGTGACCCATTCTTGCAATTCCTCACATCCTCAAGATGCTTGTCCCCAGTGTTAGGCAGCATGCTACTGATACATCCTGAGTGTTAATGTGTTATTCATATTTTTCTGAGTTCATCAGTGTCTCAGCTTGTTATTCTCACTGTTCCTCAGAATAATAGAGCTTAGTGAGGCAATTTGTACTCAGCTTCTGCAGCATGTGCAAATAACATATTCTATTCAAAAATATTACAGAAAAAATAGCAACTATGTCTAATCACCTTTCCTCTGGGGATTCAAAGCACAATAACATTCTCTCTAAAGTACTCACTTAACTGTTTTTTTTAAATAATCATTTCTGCTGTACAGTTTCTCAGATGTTCCCTTCAAAGGAACACTTAACATTTCTCACTTTGGCTTTAGCCTCTGATGGCATCTCCCTTGTGATCATGTCTCACCCATGTAAATAAGGAATATTGGGCTAATATCAGCACAGTCACAATGGAGTAAGAAAGAAGAGAGGGACTCAAGCCCTGATCAACATGTAATAGGAAAAATTGCTTTTATCTACCACTTACTACTGTCACAGCAATGTGTCCTTGTACACTGACATAGCTTTGCACTGGATTTGCAATTTTCACAGACAGGAGGCAAGATTTCTGTGCCTCTATATTCTACACTTTAAATATAACCTTATGTTGAGAGTTGATTTAAAGTATTAAGGGATTATAATGAAGTACTTTCTAGGGCAGGCTGTCCCAGCACAACTCAAGTCAAATGATCCAATTTTGTCATGTCAGTGTACAGGAGGATCAGAAGTTTCTCTTTCTATATTGTCTGTTCATTGCAGTGTGCAGACCTGCATTCATCCTCTCATGAATGCAGGAGATCAAGTATCATAAGCATGAACAGAATAACAATTAGATTTACGTTTTTCAGACTCCATCTTCTGTTAAGTAACATCTCAAGTACTAAAAAATGTGCGTAAAAATTTATTTAGAAATAGTTTCATCTATCTTAAATAATTCATCAGCATTCAGACTTTATGCAGCAGAGAGCAAAAAATATTTAAAATCATGTAATTGATAGGTATCTGCTTGAGTTATCCATGATACATTAGATCTTTCACATTCTCATAGCTATGACCTGTGAAAACATATTTTAAATTTTTCTTATTTTCCTTATACGGTTTAAAGACCGAGACACTGAAGTCAGTGGAAAAAAAAATAAAAATGTTTATGTTTAAGGAAAAAAAGGAACATAACTGGTTAACAAAATTACTAAATCTGCACTATACTTGTTTCATCCCGTAGCTCATGCAGTCTGCTCTCTGTATTTATTGCTTTAATGTGACTATGCAATGGGAGTATGTGTTCATTTCCCTCAAATTTTCATATGTTGCATACAAGACTGCAGCAGGAAGAGAATGCATACAGTATATGGGCCCTGCACTGACGCTGCAGCTACTGTTCCTTGATGCCATTCATAGTCCAAGTAAGCTGCATGATTTTGGCATCTCTGTGCCAATCTCCAAAGCATTAAAATATCTGATGAACATAGGCAGGTTTGATTTTTGATGCTTTGGTTAACAGCTGTCTGTCTTTCCACCTTTGTCATGCTGCAGCTGCGTTGTTTAGATCATCTGTACTGGACATTGCAAAGCATGGTTGTTGCAAAATTAAGTAGCTGAAAGTTTTCCTTGTACCTTTAACTATTTTAGTCTTGTAATTGGTGCATTTGTGAGACCATCTTCACTGAACTAGACACTCCAGACATGCAATATTGGACTAGATGACCTTTCAAAGTCCCTTCCAAACCCTAATGTTCTGTCATGCTGCGATTCACAGAAGAATTAGCTACTCTATGTCAGTAGGCTGTTTTGTACTTTAAACATTTTTTTCAGATCAATCAATTCCTCCGTACATGAAACTTGATGAAAATGTCAATAAAATTAAAAAATTATACTGACTTAAAAATTATACTTGCAATTCTATGTGATCTTCCTGTGCTTTGTGAGGCCAGAGAAGCTTCTATAGGTTAATGCTTCAAAGCCATCTGCACTATGTCAAAAGTGATAGCACATGTGCTAACCCTAACTTGTGTTAAAATATGTGCATGAGAAATGCATTTCATGCTACAGAGGGGAAGCGTTAACATTTGAAAGTAAACCAGAGGAATACAATGAGGTCTGAGTTCTTGCAGTCTAGCCATCAGAAATGGTTACCTTGGGGTTTTTGACAACATGACAATCCTTGCCCTTCTGGTAGACTTATGCTAACCTAGAACTCAGTTCTGCTCTTGTGAAGAATTTTATTTTGACTAAAGTGTGATATAAAATTTGAGTTTTAATTTTGGATAAATACAAGAGAAACAAGGTTACTGAGAAGTTTTAATAGTATCCAGGCTTGATGGGGATACTCCACATGGAATTGCGATGAAAGTGCCTAAGAATGTTGAAGATGCAAATATATCTGATGCAGGAGCTTATAGGGCAGCCAGAGCTCTTCCACAGTGTAATGATCACAGAAATTTCCATACCAAAATATAAATAAAATGATCTGATTCAACTTCATTTGCCACAGAATACTACATCGGATCATTGTGCCTCTCTATACTTTGAGCATGATATTATGGTGTACTGGAATATTGTGCTGGAAAACACCTATAGAATCGAGTTTTTTGTTACTATATGCTGTCCATCCTCCCTGGATTGTAGTTTTTGTAAATGTCTTACAGTAGATGATGAAAAATTCTCCTATATGTTACAGTATTTTTGGTAATCAAAACACTACATACTTATTACATAGGTGAACCAGGATGATGCTGATACAAACTACTGAAACACAGAACAAGCAATTCCTTGACCTTCAGAATTGTTAGTCGTGTGTCTAACAAACGGTGTTTTCTTTCATGTTTGAATTCTCAAGTGCATTCTTTGATGACTAGAAAAAGGTGTACTTAGTCTGCAGACTCTTTTCTACAGAAGATTTCTTTTCTTGTAGCGTTGTTTGCACAAGATTAGTAGTAAATTCCTAGATTTTAAGATACAACCTGCTGTTACATTTGGATGAAACTGAGGAGCTTGTTCAAACTTTTTTGGTAGAAGGTCAAGCACAGGGCATAGCCACTATAGCCTTCTTCATTTAGGAAAAAAGGTTATCACAGCTGTTCCAAGGAGTACTCAATTTGAAAAAAAGCTACAGAAAACATCAAATGTCTTTTGCAAGTGGCAGTGCTCAAAAAGACAACTCTGAGCGCCTGGTCAGAGAATAAGACTGTTACATGTGAGTATTGCCTCATCTAGAAAGCTGTAATGAGAATTCTGGAGTAATTTGATGGAGAAAAATGAAGTTCTGCAGATGTTCCTAGGCTTCTTCTGATTGAATAGAGGGGTAAACAAAATCAAGCAGATAATGGCAATGACTTAAAATCACTTATAATAAAAAAGCCGGTCTCATGTCTCAACAGACAGACCCCAAATTTGGGCTGTTTTTACCAATTTGGGCTATTTTTAGCAAGTTTTACAATTTACATGTAATCTGAGAAATAAGTACTGCTGCTACAATTTTATACACTGCTGTCTTTAATGATAGTTACTGTTCTTAGATGAATCAATTAATCTTTCAGAAAGCCTAATTAAAAAGGAAACATTTGGATGATTCCACTGTGAAATATAAAAATACACAGGGTATTGTACTTTACTTTGAACTTTTGCATACGTGCAGAAGATAATTGAAGTTCCTTTTACATACTATTTTGCAAAATACTGCAAAACAATCAAAAGTAACATAAAGCACTGGCAGCAATTTCTGCATTATGCAACTTCTAAATTTAATATACAAGATGCCTTGATGAGATTATCCTGAAAATACTTCAAAATTTATGGCTCCTAGCAGTCCCCAAAGACTGCAGCGGATCTTCAAAGCCACAGAGACAAGGAGATAGATAATTCAGTAAAAGTAAGAATAGGAAGAAGAATGAGAAAAACAAGTAAGGACAAGAAAAATTTTCGTAAATATAAGCATAGAAACAAGAAAGAAGACAAAAGAAGAAAATATTTTTTTCACTATTTTTCACCCTCTGTAGCTGAGAATTAATCAGAAGTCAGTATTTCTGTTTAAGGTGTCAGAAAGTCTTTGATCAATGCAATAGAATTAAAGGACTGATGAACTGATCATAAATTATAAGTGTTATTTTATACTAGTAGAACACTATTTCTGGGGAAAGGCTAAACTCACCCCTTATGTAATAGGCATCTAAATAATTTTGTTTGTAGGGAAGGTATTTAACAATGGATGATTATATTCTAATAATTCTAATACTTTCTCTTCATTTGTGTTTGCAATCTTTTTTTTTCTGCTTTGGTGTTTTCAAATCTTCTAGTAGAATGGTGGATTCCAGACATTTGCACAGATGAAGACAGACCGCATTGCTTCCCTTTCATTTTCCTTGGTGGTTTTCTCAAGTACAGTGTTAGGGAGAGGGATCAGTCCCACTATGTGAGAACCATTTTATTTTAAAGCAAAGCTTTTAGAACATAAATAAAACACCCCTCTCTCTTCAAAACCTCAGAACATATAAATTGCTTACTATTAGCCGTGGAGAGGAGGGAGAACTAATTTCAGAAGTTGTGTGCTAAAAGGCATGAACTCAGAAACAGTCAGCCCTGACAACTCACTTATGTTTTCCCCTGAATAAAATATTTTGACATTTTTCTGGTTTAAATGAGAGCTGCCGAGAGCTGTTCTCAGGCAATTCAAACTCCAGTGAGCAAGTCACTGTAGGCTGGCATGAATTCATACCAGCATCTTTCCCTGTAAATTACCCTGTCAGGCCATCCTTCACTTCACTCTTGTGGGTGTGGAGATGGAAAGAGCAGCACAGAAATTGTATGGGTCTTCCCACCCCCAAAGGCTCTCCAGAAGGTGTTGGTCCTGGTGAGCAGTGGCTAGAGTCAAGCACACTCTGTGTTCCTTCCCTTCCACTCCTCTGAGCCTGTGACCAATGCTTGAGCACTGTCAGAACACAGGCAGGCTTTTCAGCTCACCTTCTAGTGCTGAGTTACTGTTATCTGTAGTAAGAGAGGAAAAGAAGCAGGACAAAGCAGAGATATGTAGAAAGATAGAGAAGGACATTGCAAAAATAGTAGGGAGTAGCTCGCAGGAAAGGAGCAGGAAAGGCAAAAAGAAAGATTGGCTCATACTTACAAAAATAGAAGAATGAAATGGGAGACAGGCATAGGGTTAAAGGAAAGGAGGCGGCTACAGAAGAAAACCTTTGGGTGGTTTTATTTGATTTTCTTGGACTGCAGATTTTAATTATTCTATAGTACTGTCTATAAACATTTGCTGGGTAAGTAGCACATTGCAGGTTAAATCTGTCTTGTTAAAGGACAAATGATAGCTAGCAAATGATAAGGTTACTGAAGAAAACAAAATCAGTTTTGAAAGGTCATAGACAGTAAAATATTATTATTACCTAGTGGGAAGTAGATTAAAGTGTAAATTAACAGCTGGAATAGGTTGTTTGTGTTAAAAAAAGAGACCTTACAGAGGGATTTTAAGCAGTTGAATAATGGCTTTTTGACAGAAAAATGGCTAAGAAGGCTGTGATAGGTGGAGGAAGATAGATGGAGGAAGAAAAGTATGAGGGTAAAAACTTCACACGAGTATGGGCTGCCATAGTACATCAGAGATGTAGATGTGCGACTTGCAATGAAATAAAATTTAAAAAAGAAAGAATTTGTCCAGAGAACGGACAGATGAGGCAACTGAATGAAAGGGCGAAGTCGATAATCTGCTGAGGGAACTGCAATGATGGGAGGTGGGTTGGCTAATACCCGATGCTCCTGGACACAGGCTGGGAGAGGAGTATCTGGAGATCAGCCCTGAGGAAAGAGGTCTACATTTTCTGGCCAGCAGCAGCTCAGTAGAATTCACCATTGTGTCCTGGCTGCCAAGAGGGCCAACAATATCCTGGGGTGCATCAAACACAGTACAAGCAGCAGGTCAAGAAATGAGTTGAATACTGATGCGCTCTTGCCTTGAGCGCTGTGGGCAGTTCTAGGCCCTACAATTTAAACAGGACATGAAGATATTAGAATAAATTTCTATGCTATACTGTGCTATGCTTTGCTATGCTATTGCCCATGGAAAGTAGTTTTACATTTCCTCTTTCCTCCTACATATGTACCTAATTTGTTAAAAAGTACCTCATCTTTAAAATGAACTCAACCTCTTTCATCCACACTTAAATTATTTGAAGTTTCATCTGCATATTGAAAAAAACTCTCTCATTCAGCCCAGGCAAAACAATCATAGAATGTCTTAGAGACCATCTGTTTCCAAACCCCCTGCCCTAGGCAGAAACATGTCTCATTACTAGACCAGGTTGGCCCTGTCCAACATGGCCTTGAACAATTACAGGAACTTACTTGGTAAAGTAGGGTTAATGGTTGGACTTCATGATCTTAAGAGACTTTTCCAGCCTGAATAATTCTATGATTCCATGATCCACAACTTCTCTGGGCAACCTATTCCAATGCCTCACCACTCTCGTAGTGGGTAGTTTCTTCCTAAGACCTAATCTAAATCTACTTTCCTTTAACTTAAAACCATTCCTTATCACTACAGCCTTTTGTAAAAAGACCTTCACCAGCTTTCCAGTATGCCTCTTTCAGGCACTAGGAAGCTGCTATGAGGCTCTCCCAGAGCCTTTTCTTCTCGAGGGCCCTGATTCTCTCAGCGTGTCCTCACAGGACAGGTGCTCCAACCTTCTGATCATCGCTGGGGCCTCCCTCTCAACTTGGTACAACATTTTCCTGTTCAAAGGAAAAAGAACCTCTTTTGCTCATTGACTTGGTGTTTCAAAACTGAAGGGACAAGAAAATGGTTTGAAGAGAAGTATCTTCTTAGACCTTAACAGGTGTTGCAGAAGTGAGATGACATGTTCCTTATGTTGTTTTGGAACTGAAGTTTTGATGTCCAGCATTATGATATAGACTTAGCTCAGACTGCTAGATTTTCTACTTGAAGTCTTGTTAGAAGGCCCTACACTGAAGACTGAAACACAGAAAAGAAGTACTGAAACTGGCCTTGTTTAAGAAGAGTAAATTGTTAAAAGCAGTAAGACTTTTCCAAGCCGCCCTTATGGTAGCTACGTTAGTCTGCTTGCAGACTTCTTGAAAGAAGTCTTAAGAGTTCTGAAATGTGCTTCAGAAAAAAGTTCATTCCATACTGCTATCACAGAATCATTGGAGTTGGAAAGGACCTCTAAAGGTCATCAAGTCCAATGACCCCACCAAATCCAGGCTGCCTAAAACACATTGCACAGTGCTAGACTGGTGGGATTTGAGTATGTCCAAGGCAGCCTTCACAACCTGTCTGAGAGGCATGTCCCAGGGCTTTGTGACTCACACTGTAACAAAATTTTTCCTTATTTCTAAATAAAACTTCTTGTGTTCCAGTTCATGCCCGTTTCTCCTTGTCCTGTCACTAGACACAACTGATAACAGGTTGGCACCATGCTCCCTACAGCCACTCTGCAGATGTTTATAGGCATGGATCAGGTCTCCTCTCACCATTCTCATGGCTAAACAGTTGTGGCTCTTTCGACTTTTCTGCAGACATGTTCCAACCATCTCTACTGAACTCAACGGGACTCTCACCAGTAGCTCCCTGTCCCTCTTGAACTGGGGAGTCCAGTTCAAGATTCGGCCTCATCCGGGCAGAACAGAGAGGGATGACCTTTCTACACTTACTGGCCACACACTGTATACCACTGGTATCTTGGCAACCAAGACCTATCTATCAGGACCCAAACATCTTTCTCTTCAAGACTACTCTCCAACATGTATACCACTAATGATGTGCATTTTGAAGTCACAGAACAGAAAAGAAGTGCAGAAGTTAATACTTTCTTGCGCCATGTTGGTCATTATTAAAACAGTACGTACCCCAACCAATCACTTACATATTTAATATAAATTAATCCTTATTTAATGAGGTCTGAGTCATTAGAATCAAGTTTTCATAGGTACAGATAGATGGACAGGCAGGTGTCTCAAAAGTGTAAGTTCTCTTTGTGAGAGGAAGGTCAGAGCTTGAGACAGACATTTATTATTAAGGAGATGCTAGACTTATTATTAATATACAGCCCAGGCTATTGCTGTGATAATTCCACAGTGAAGACTCCTGGGGGATTTGATGATTGGAGAAAATTATACACTGTATGCACTGTAAAGATAATCTTTAAGCAGAAGAGAAAGTATTGCCTACTGAATGACTCAGTACTTGCCTCCCAGAGACAACAACTCCTTCTTGGGACAGGCACAGGAGTCTGGCACAGGCACAGACACAGGCACAGTTCCATGATGAAACAGTCAAAATTATATTACATTAAAAAGGTAAGGGGGAGAAATCTTTTTGTCCTTTCAGTCTTCGGGATAGCTTTGTAACGCAACATAATTTTCTCACAGTGAGAAAGAGGAAGATGTATGTGCCAGGTTCAGAAAACTGCCCAGGTCTTTATGTAATTCCAGGAACACAGCCCCAGTGGTCTTGGTTAAAGCTATATATTTCCTTCTAGGTACTGCAAAGAGTAGGAGTTTTAGTGTAAATTACCATGAGCAAAAGATCAAGTCATACATTTCTTTGGCTAATTTACTAAACTTTTTTGGAGAAATTGGAGGATCATAGTGTATAATCATAGAATCATTAGGGATTGGAAGGGACTTCAAAAGATCATCTAGTCCAATCCCCTGTCACAGCAGGATCACCTACACCAAGTTGCACAGGGACATATCCAGGAGGGTCTTAAACGTCTCCAGTGAAGGAGACTCCACAACTCCCCTGGGCAGCCTGTTCCAGTGCTCTGTCACCCTCACTGTGAAGAAGTTCCTTCTGACAAACGTACTCTTCACTGGGTTAAAAACTGAATGGATGGCTGTTCCCAGAGAGTTGTGATTAATGGGTTGAAATCTAGCTGGCTGCCAGTCACCAGTGGTGTCCCACAGGGATCTGTTCTGGGGCCAGTCTTGTTTAATGTCTTTATTGATGATCTGGATGTGGGGGTTGAAAGCACCCTCAGTAAGTTTGCAGAAGACACCAAATTGTGTGAGAGTCTTGATGTGCTTGTGGATAGGAAAGCTTTACAGAGGGACTTGGACAAGTTGTATTGTTTTGTATGAGGTACAGTAAGGCCAAGTGCTGGGTCCTGCATTTCAGTCACAACAACCCCAGACAATGCTACAGGTTTGGGGATGAGGGGCTCGAAAGCTGCTCAGCAGAAAACGATCCACAGGTGCTGGTAGAGAGACAGCTTAATATGAGCGAGCAGTGTGCCCAGGTGGCCAAGAAGGCAAATAGGATCCTGGCTTGTATTGGGAATAGCATGGTCAGCAGGACAAGGGAAGTACTCGGCCCTTGTGAGTCCTCACCTCGAGTACTGGGCCCCTCTTGATAGGCAAGACATTGAGATGCTGGGACATGTCCAGAGGAGAGCTACCAAGCTCATGAGGGGTTTAGAGAACAGCCGTATGAGGAGAGACTGAGGGAGCTGGGCAGGTTTAGTTTGGAGAAGAGGAGGGTAAGGGAGGACGTCCTTGCCCTCTGCAACTACCTGAAAGGAGGTTATAGAGAGGTGGGTGTTGGCCTCTCCTTAGTAACTAATGACAAAACCAGGGGAAATGGCCTGAAGTTGAGGCAGCAGAGGCTTGCATTGGATATTAGGAAGAAATTCTTTACAGAAAGAGTGGTTGGGCACTGGAACTGCTTTTCCAGGGAGGTGGTTGATCCGCCATCCCTGAAGGTATTTAAGAAACGTTTAGACGTGGTGCGTCAGGACCTGCTGTAGTGACAGGCATGTAGGTGGTTATTTTGTATTAATCGATCAGTCAGGTACTTAGGTTTTTTTTGTTGTATGGTATGGTTGGACTAGGTGATCTAGGAGGTCCCTTCCAACTATGATTATTCTGTGGTTCTGTTATACTGGGATCATACAGTGGTCTCAACATCTCCGCTGATGTGATTAAGAGAAGATTAACAATGTTTTCTCCTCTTGTTTCCCTTGAAGTTGATGACTAGGACTTTGTTTGTGTACCACAAGGTGTATTTTAAGAAGATCAGAGATTGTGGGAAAAGTCTAGTTTGGTTTGGTCATTCACTAAATGACAAAGATTAAGAAATAGACGATTATATCCTACCTTGAGAAAGTAACTACTTTGTTGATGAGCTTCTCTCTCTGTTCAGCTCAGGCATCTGAAGGAAGAGGGAAAAAACATTTGTTTTGAGACATGAGCAGAATTAAGGCTGAGATCTTTCAGAGAAAATATGACAGTAGTTTTTTATTTTTTTTCTTCCCAAATATGCCTCTCTAGATGAATGATATCACCTCATCATTTCTAGATGATCTCTAGGGAGGTCATCTAGAAAAAGTTCCAAATCTGCATTCCAGACTTGAACTGCTTATGGATCTTCAAAAGAAATAATGTGTAAAGATTTTATTGAATCTGCCTTTGATAATCAAAACTCAAGCTGAGAAGCAAAAGCTGGCACTTCAGTAGCAAGTGGAAACCTGCACCAGTGGAACTGCTGATGGATGTTTCCTTTGCTGCTTCCATGAACAGAAACGATAATATTTCTTGCCATCACTCTTATACTTCTAAAAGCAGTTAGAAAAAAACCAACAAACCTGAACAAAATAGCTTGAACTCAGCTCCAAAAAGGAATTAGTTTGCTGTAGCCAATTACATTTGACACAGATGTGATCAGTGACTTAGATAAACCAGAACTGTACATACACATTTTATCAATCTAGCTGCAGTTATCTGATCAACTAAGTACTATCAGAAAGGAGTGGCATAAGGATTATGTGGATGAGAGTTTGACATTAATTTTTTTCCCCCCTAGTTCCTTTTTTTGGTATCAGAACGTGCAAACACACCACTCAAAACAGAAAGCATCATGAGTGTATCATCTCACCATGAATAAAAAGATACTAGCACAGTGTATCAGTTAACACATGGGCTTGACACCGAGAATATCCATGCTCTAGTGAAGGAAAAAACACTAATTCCTCCATTCCTAATGAACACAGTTATAAGCAGAAATAAGTTTTTCTTAAAAATAATTTCTTTCTTTTATTTTTTGCATTGTGGTGACGTGAAGGGAGCACAGAACTACATATGCATCCTGCATCTCATTTAAATTGATCTGTCAAAGTATCACAAAGATTTTGAATACAGAAGACTTTCATTCAACTGTCTAAAAATTCCCACATAGACCCCATCATGTTAAATTATGCTTCAGACCCAGAGTGATTTTTCTGAAGAGCTCTTCCACTTTGGCTATTACCATTGTTAAAGAAAGAAGAAACACTCTTTCACTAAGGAGATAAAAATGTTAAAAAGACCCAAATGCATTTTGTTGAGAGTAGCACCAAATATTAATCAGAAAACGTTACTGAAATCATGCACCCTTCAGCACAATTAGAAAATATTAGATTTGCCTTTTTAATAAAGATGCATTTCATGCAAGTTTGGAATACGCACTTGAAAGTGTCCTGGTGTAATTATGCAAAGCATTTGCAATCCACGCTAGGTATTAAGAATACCTTTATTTAGCAAAGGCTCATTTTTACATTATATTTTTTTTTTAAAAAATCCATGAATAATAGAAATGTCTACCTTAGCTTTCTTCCTTCTGGAAGAGCTTCCTGAGTTGCTAAAGTGTGTAATGGCCACCCTGCAAAATCCTCTAGCCTAAGCTGAGCTCGAAGTGTGTGTCAGAAGGCTTTATGTGCTGCAGAGTGGTGTGTGTCACTGCTGAAATCGTGAGAGTTTGCTTATACTGTGCACTCAGACACGGCATCAAGAGTGGAAAAAACAATACAATCCTTTTGGAAAAAAGTTCAGCGTGATTACTTTCTAGCAGAATAAATCATCTGTCTTGGTAATTTTTTGACCCCATCTCATCTCTCTGATTCAATTTCATTTATGATGTTTTAGCCTTCCATTCTTATGGCTTTCAACTTTGTTCCTGTGTTTCACTTTGAGCCAGAGAATCTTTTATTAACTCTTTTCAAAATCCAAGCCAAAAATATGCCAGACAATACACTTGAGCAGAAGCATGCCAGAATTAAAATGTTTGCCATCACTAAAACTAAGGATAATCTACACATTCAACTCAACAACTCAAAGGCATAATGTGACTCTGGAATAGTATTAAGTTTTTGTAACAAATTATATTCCAAGCAATCATAATTATGAATGATATGAGTAATATAATAAGGTAAAAAAAATATATATACACATATACATACACACATACATGCAGTATAGATCACTTCTGTACCAGTATAACTTATTCTATAGAAATTACTTTTTCCCTGGCTCCCACATCTTTGCATATGTTCTCAACAAGTAACATTTGTTTTGCATTCTTCTTATATAAGAGGAAATGATTACAGATACCCAAATGCTATTTCAGACACTGAAGCCTTAACTGGGAATCTGGTCCTGATGGACTCTCCCTTAAGTCTCACTGGAGGGCATACTGATATGAGATTAATGGAGACAAGATTTCACTGTCATTAGTAACAGAGAGACAAGTGAAGAGCCAGGGGCACATACAGAGGCTGTTGGAGATGGACCTAGATAATTCAGATCTGAGTCTTATTGTAATGTGCTCTATATGCACTGGATTGCAAGAACAATATGCCTGCTTAAATAACACAAAGAAACGTAAAGCTGCCCAAGGGGGCAAAGCCAACTGTGGCAATGTTACGAAAACAAGAGGTAGGTAGTGATGTAGTTGGCTTTCAAAGTGGCAGCTGTTTCGGCAGGTACAGTTCCAATACTCCTCTATCTCCATGTGAAAGGAGTACATTCTGTGTGGAGCTGAGTTGTCTCACAGCCTCTTTCAGAATCATTGTCAGCACTGCCTTTTGATAACCTGCACTTCACACTGTGAAAAGTGTAAAGAATTTTCTACACTCCTGATTCAATCTTCCCAAAGCTTTATTTTAATGAGTGCAAAATTAAAATGAACCTCAGTGTGCTATGGACGTCTTGGCTGTCCTTGGGGTAATAAAATATAATGCAATTCCTTGGCTTCAGATTGATTGCAGAGCCCCCCGTGAATCCTCTGAATGTTTGATTACCAGAGGAGTCAAGTCCTGTCCTCCTTCCCCATTTAATTTTTCTATGACAGGTGCTATCCAACTGAATGAAATAGATTTGCATAATACTCTATTCAGGGAAATATTGACTTCATTTGTTTGCTTATAGTGGAAGTGCGGAAACACTAGATTAGATGCATGAAGAGAAGGAAGTAAAAAGCAAGCTTCCAACAAATTTCCTATCTTAAGGACTGTCAGAACAAATATTTATGTCTATTACAGCAACCTGTATGTCCTCAGGTTATGTTGGTATGTGCCATCTTAACTCCATCTTCAACTTTCATTTACAGGTTAGAAAGGATAGATGCCAACAACCCCACCTGTCAAATTTATAACAAATTTAATGTATTTACTGTTGCCAAGGAAGCTGATGCTTCATTTCATATTATGACCCAGTACTGTAGAAAATAGAAAATAGAGGAACAGGAAAAAACCCACCACAAAGTCACATGCAACAATGGTTTTGCAGCAGAAACAGCAAACAGCACAAAAGATGAAAGTAAGCAGATATCTCCTTCCTTACAGGGTTGAAGGACTTGATTATAAAATATTCTGGATATCCATAATTCCCATCGGTATCAGTGTAAATAAAATATTGAGAGATTAGCAAGCTTTGAAGAGTTCAACACTTCTCAGGATTAAATTAACTTAATGAAATACATTAATTGTACAATAATTCACCATCTCTTAAAGAATGGGCATTCTTCCACAGCTGTAGGGAGAAACCTGATGCTTGCAGTTTGCCCCTCTGTCTTTTGGTATGTAAATCTTTAACCAGAAATAGAGAAGATTCATCAGAGACAAGATATTTCAAGAGAGTTGGAAGTAACACCATATGGTACTGTAAAGAAATATGATTGAAGGGAGGAGACAATTAGTTTCCATATATATACAGATTTCTTTCTTCACTATGAGACATGACACAAATAAATTTATCAATAACCAGTCCATTTATCTCTAGCCAGGTAGCAGCTCTATTAACACCCCTCAGTCAAGGATGTTCTGCCACTCAGAAATGCTCTTACTTGCTAAAAACAGAGAATAATGACGAAAGTAATCTGTGATGATCCAAAGAATCTGAAATTCTGCTTATAAAAGCAGTATTAGATTTTAACATTGATTATGTTTTCTCTTGATGCCTTCAAATATCAATGTTCAGAGTACCATGACTTCTCTCCTGAGCTTGCTATGTCTACCTCAGCATCCTGTCTTCTCCACACAAACAAAAAGAGCCTGAGAAATCCTGAAATGCTGTTTGTAGACAAATAATACTTCTGGAAATTGTTAAAAGCAAAAAAATCCTTACAGATATGGAAGCAAAGTATCTCAGGTTTGGGTGAGGACATATATAGAAAAACAAGCAGACCTGTGTGAAGTTTTTGTAGTACACACTTTTAATCTTAGCTAAAATCAGTGGAATTCATTGAAAAACATTTATGTCTGGAAGCCAAAATGTCATCTTCTGTTTACTGTGAATTTCTGGAATTTGGACTGACTGTACAAGTCCTCAGACTTCTCAAAAACCTGCTTAGCCATATGTATTAGGAGAGAATGGCTGGGATCACAGCAATAGCAAACGGAGAACACATGTTGCCTGTAAGTTACCCTTAGAGTCTCTGTATGCTTCTTTTCTTCAGTAAGGTTTCCCTGAGTATAGAGAGGTGTGTAGTTTTTCTTCCTTTAGAAGTGACTCTCAAATGCAAAATCACAGCTTTTGATCACCTTTAAAATGTATTAAAATGTATTCAGTGTATGGCAATGATAAAACTGCCGAATTATAAACTAGTCAAAGTACATAATCTGACGGGGAGCTATTACCAGAACTACTATAATTATGTATAATTATAATTGTATAACATACTTTATGTATGATAGCTGCAATACACAATATATTTGTATTATGTAATTATACAGTACATAATTATACTCAATATAATTAATTATAGTTATAAATGCATATTACATGTTATTAAAGATTACAGCCACATATTCATTCTCTTCAGCTAGAATTTCTAATTTGTCCTCAGCAAGAATTTAAAAAAATAGTTAGTTTTTAAAAGAAGAGTCAACAGCTGCCTTACCCATCATTTTGCACATCCACCAATGTATAGCTGCTAAGAATGCCTTCCAAATGGGAAACACATTGACACTTAGGATGCTAGAACTTTAACCAGCTTTAACCATTTTAGAGTTTTAGACAATATGCTGGAAAGTAGTTTGGCCAAGCTCAAGTTTACATACCATAGAATCATAGAATCATTAGGGATTGGAAGGGACCTCGAAAGATCATCTAGTCCAATCCCCCTGACACAGCAGGAATACCTAGATCAAGACACACAGGAACACATCCAGGTGGGTTTTAAATGTCTCCGGAGAAGGAGACTCCACAACCCCCCTAGGCAGCCCGTTCCAATGCTCTGTCCACCATGTACACTGCCTTTCATGATAAACTTTGCTGATTTATCATGCCTGGCTGCTTTTTCCAATCCTGTTCTAGTTTTTGCTGGTTACTCTCATGGTTGAAAGCAAACTTCAGGGATGGGCTACAAAGATAAGGAGTTTATTAACAGAAAAAAAGCAAAGAAAGGATTTTGAAAGAAAGACAAATTGTTTCCGGAGCCTTTTGCCCCTGACTGCTGCTTTTTTCCCTGCTCCTTCTCTTGGTACAAATGAAACCTATGGTTACACTCCTAACACCATGAAAAACTAAATCCCACTCTATTGAGAAATAGGGAGGAAAACAAATACGTATGAAAAACGAATTGCATATCACTATTGTGATGTTGTTAGGTGATAGGCTGGAACTGATGACCCCAGAGATTTTTTTCCAGCCTCAATGATTTAAAGGAAAAAAAAAAAAAAAAAATTCAGAAGTTGTGAAACAGCAGAGACGCTGTGCCACACCGAGATCCTGATCCAACAACTTGAGAGCCATGCTGTCATCAGCAAGGTCTGTGTATCCTAAAATGCACCCATATGGCATGACAATAATAATAAAAATGATAATGCACGTTTTTACAAAGTAATTTTAAGACTGTGGTAAAAGAAAATAAAAGTGATACTGTTATTGTTGTTTTCCTTTTAAACAGCAAGAATGCGAACATAGGCTGTAAAGGAAGACGCTCACGTAAGTCAAAAGTGCCTGGGCTGAAGCAACAGCCACACATAATTTTTTTTAATTTTCCCAAGTTTCAATGCTTAAAGAAACACCTTAAGGAAACAACACTTTCTTTTTGTATCTCTGTTGTATATATGTAAGAATCGTAAGTCACTTCTTTAAAGACATGTCACTTTTCTGTTGAGATGAAAAACAGATTTGGAGGAATTGAGCCAACACTATTTTTCAGAACAGATTTTTTCAACGGCGTTTGTGTGACTGGTTCTGAAAGTCTGTATCAGTTAGTGAAACACAGACAAGCATATCTAATGTTACAAATTCCATAGCACCCCAGTTCAGATTACTGTTGACGCTCTGAAGCATTCGACCAAAGAATTCATGTATGCTTAAGTAACTTCACTTGCAATAGATGCTGTTAGGCAATATTTCCTCTGTCTTCATTTCCTTGGCATTTGTAATAGCTAAAATTTAATCTCAACTTTGTGGCCATTTTGTCTTGCTTAACTAACACTTGTCACCTTAAAATATTACATGAATTTTTTAAGAAAAAAGCCACATACATTTGCATATTTTTTCCTCATTAATATATTTTTTAATCCAGAAGGATGGCACAATAAATACATGTTCTGAAATTGTTTTCTTCTTCAATACTTACAACTCAAAGTCAGCAGTCTTCAATGCTTTGGTTATGAGTTAAATTTGATGGTTTGAAATTTTTGCTAGATAGCAACTAATCTTTATACAGCCACCTGAAGCAGAAGTAAAGATAAAACCAGTCTGGGCCTTCCACCTCCTGATGACCTCAAGAGAGGATTTTTATACAAAATTTTGGATAAAAACAGCAGGAGAACTGCTATTGTTATCACAGTACTTACAACCTTGCATATAAATGCCTGTATCATAGAATCATAGAATCGTTAGGGATTGGAAGGGACTTCGAAAGACCATCTAGTCCAATCACTCTGCCACAGCAGGATCACCTAGACCAAGTCACACAGGAACATATCCAGGCAGGTTTTAAACATCTCCAGTGAAGGAGACTCCACAAGCCTCCTGGGCAGCCCCTTCCAGTGCTCTGTCACCATCACCAGGAAGAAGTTCCTTGTGATGTTTATATGGAACCTCCTACGTTCCAGCTCACACCAACCGCCCCTTGTCACTAGATGACACTGAGAACCTTGCCTTTAGGAGCAGCACCACTGGCTCTTTCAAAAAGATAGCTGATCATTTGAGAAGACACACATCTAAACCCAAATCCCTGTGGACGGCCAATATCTTTCCATGTGTTTTTTTGAAGCCTGTTGAGGTCAAAGGGAAGAAGCTACCTCACTATGTATCGCAGGACTGATGCAGAGAGAATACCCTTTGAAGGAGTATGCCTTGCAGTCTATTTTGCATGCTAATCCAACCTCTGCAAGACAATAGGGCTCTCAGTGCACAATCTCAATGCAACTCTGGAACCCCAGGAACACTGACTCAGGCTTATAAGAGAAAAAAAGAAGAGAAGCAGAGGGGGCACTATAGTTTATTTTATCAATGAATCTGTGTGAACAGGAAAACCTGGAAATACACAGGTCCCAAATTGTTGGCAAAAAATAAAGGAAGTAAAACCTGTGACACAAAAGACCATAAATGGATCAGTTCAAATGCTGAAGTCCAGTCACACGTGGCCACACCCCTTCTAGGTGTAGTTTTTTTCATCAATAAGCAGAAAACACTCATGATTTGACATAGATAACATAGGCAACATAGAATGGTTAAGACTTCAGAGATCATCTAATCCAACCTCCCTGTCACGAGCAGAGATGCCTCTTGACTAGACCAGGTGGCTCAAAGCTTCACCCAGCCTGGCCCTGAACATCTTGTGTGACTTGGACTAGGTGATGCTGCTGTGGCAGGGGGATTGGACTAGATGATCTTTCGAGGTCCCTTCTAATCCCTAATGATTCTATGATTCTATGGTCTTCAGGGAGGGGGCATCCACAGCCTCTCTGGGTAATCTGTTCCAGAGTCTCACCACCCTCACACTGAAGAATTTCTTCCTAAGTTCTAATCTAAACCTCTTCTCCTTCAGTTTAAAGCCATTTCCCCTTGTCCTATCACTGGAAATTCCTGTAGAAAGTCCCTCTCCAGCCTTCCTGTAGTCTTCCTTTAAATATTGGAAGACTCCTATAAGGTCACCCCAAAGCCTTCTCTTTGAGCACCATTTCTTTCTCCGCTACAGTGTTATCCTCCTCAGCTTTAGGGTGTATTAAACATTTACAATGTATTTAGCTGGAAATACCAATTCTTTTACTGCCATTAATTATTCCGACGTAGCGAGGAAAACTTTAGAGAAGGGATCAATCACCAGTTCTCAGCTGCAAGGAGCTCATTGTACATGTGATAACGGAACTTGAGTGAAGGACGGTAAAGCCTGCACACCCAAAATGAGTGACTTTGCAGCGCATGGTTCCTAGTCTGGTTTTTCCAGAAGGATGGAGCCAGGCTCTGCTCAGTGTCATCTGGTGAGAGGACAAGGGGCAATGGGTGTCAGCTGGAACAGAGGAGGTTCCATATAGATATCAGAAGGAATCCTTGATGAGTCTATGATTTCTTTTGAGAAAAAAACTTCACGGTGAGAGTGACAGAGCACGTGAAGGGGCTGCCCAGGCGGGTTGTGGAGTCTTCATCTCTGGAGATGTTTAAACCTCACCTGGATATGTTCCTGTGAGGCTTGATCTAGGTGATCCTGCTGTGGCAGGGGGGTTGGACTGGATGATCTTTTGATGTCCTTCCAAGCCCTGATGTTCTGTGATTCTGTGACAAGAACAAATTTCTTGGTGCTTCTTGGTGTGCACCAGCAGGATCAGCCTGTGGAGGGCTGTGCCACGTTACAGCAATGCCAGCCTGTTTCCTTGCATTGAGATACAAACCCATTAAAACATCACAGCAACGTGCACTGTCTTTCCCCAGCTCAGTAGTGTCGCCTGCATGTTAATGATACAAGAGGTGATTTTTCTCACAGTGCAGACGTACTAAAGAACAATCCTGCCACACAGCCTCTGTGTTCTCAGAGTAAATTACTGCTCTCTTGGTGCATGGCTACAGGGGCTGCACCCTCTGCCTCCCGCAGACACTCCTGCCCACCTGCAGCACACCAGTGCACTATAGGCCCCCTTCCAGGGCATGGCCCCAGCTGCACGTCCCAGGGACTCAGGGAGCCCTCCTGAGCCTGGTTGCACAAGGAGAATGTTTTCTGGAGTGGGGAAAAGTCACCTCCCCAGAGCCCCTTGCAGAGCTGTCACCAACTTCTCCGCAGTGGATGTGGCAGATGCTTAAGATTTTCTCGGAACACTCTCACAAGGACTCAATAAAACACAGAGTATTGGGCTTGCCCAGCCTTTCCTGATGGTTTCCAGGGACACGTGTGATCAGCCAAACCACTGTCCCCAACTCCTGGCTGCCCTACAGCTGTCACTGCCTGCTGTAATCATCCACTGCTGAGTGGGAGCTGCCGTGGCACCGCTAATGGGCTGAGAGGAGACTTGGCCACAGCACTTGGCTGTCACCTGCTCTCCCCAGCTGTGGGAAGTTGTGCTGAACACCTGTGAGAAGCTTTTAAAGGAGGGTTGGGTTGAGTGGGGACCACCTGGGAGCTGTTTTGCTGCGTTGGAGGTGGTTGCTCAAGGAGAGGTCCACTGCCTTCAGTTCCTCCAACGTTCTTTCTGAGCACTCCCATCAGGGTAGGTGCAGGAAGGGTGAGGTTGTGGCTTGGTGCGAAGCAAGATCCTGTTCTGGGCTGGCTGTGTCAGATGGGGTGTGGATGCAGCAGAAACTTGTTTCTTAGTGCTTTAGGATGTGACTTGGTTTGTGTCGGCCACAGTTTGCTCTTGTACTGCATCAAAGTTAACCTCTAGTGGTCACATCTCTAACTCTGAGATGAACTCAGCAAGGAGGTGATTTTTGCAGAGGAGCTGTGCTGGGTCCTGGGGTGGACTGGGGCTCTGAAGTGAAGCCAGCAAGTGTTCTCTGAAGCTTCACCTGAGTGTGTGTGTGAGCTGTTTGCTTTCCACTTCTCTCATCCACACCCAGATGCTGCTGACCGGTTTACACAACCAAAAAGGACCAGGAAATAGGTTTTCATGACAGAACAGCTGGAGTGACCTTATTTACAGAGCGCATCCTACCTGAACTCCTGAAGTTTGTACTGAGCTGATTTGAATTTGAGGTTCTTATGGGTCTTAAAGCTGGGTAAATCACAGAATCATGGAACCCTAGGGAGTGGAAGGGATCACCTAGATCAACCTCATTTTGTCTTTGGCCCAGTGTGTTTGGGAAAACATGAGAAGCACCAGAGTGATGAATGTAAATTCTAGAGGAAAAGAAATTGCAGTAACTGAAGACACTTCATTGCTGGTTTCTCTTAGGATGTGTAGTGCCAGGGATCCTTTTTTTTAAGACATTGTGTTTTTAATGTTTTTGGTGCCTGGGAGCACCTGGAGTAGGGTAAAGGTAGCAGCTGCATCCTTTCACATTCCTCTGAATTCACCAGTAGCTGTTACTAATACTACCAGTTAACTACTGGGTGGGCTTTGAGCACCCTGCTCCAGTGGAAAATGTCCCTGCCTATGACAGCAGGTGGAACTAAGGATGCAGAACTGCTGGAGAGAGTCCAGTGCAGAGCCATGAAGTTAACGGAGTAGAGCACCACCCTTATGAGGAAATGCTGAGGGAGATGGGTCTCTTGAGCTTGGAGAAGAGGAGACTGGGGGGTGACCTCATTAACGTTTATAAATATGTGAAAGGTGGGTGTCAAGAGGATGGAGCCAGGCTCTGCTCAGTGTCATCCAATGGTAGGACAAGGGGCAATGGGAACATAGGAGGTTCCACATCAGTATGAGAAGGAACTTCTTCCCAGTGAGGGTGACAGAGCTGTGGAAGGGGCTGCCCAGGGGGGTTATGGAGTCTCCTCCTCTGGAGATGTTTAAAACCCACCTGAATGTGTTCCGGTGCGACTTGGTCTAGGTGCTCCTGCTGTGGCAGGGGGATTGGACTGGATGGTCTTTCGAGGTCTCTTGCAATCCCTAATCACCTATGACTCTGTGATTCTGTCTTTAAAGTCACTGTACAACCCGGAACGTTAAGGAAGTGTCTGGTTTTATGCCGAGGAGCTTAAAGCTGTGTTTCAGTTGCTATATTCCAGTTTATGCATGCACAAAGAGTAACACGTGTGGGTGAGTGTGTGGAGGTGGGAAGAATCTGCTGCCTCTAATTTCATTTTGTGTAAAGTTTAAGTGGGAAGCAGTGGGTGTCACTGGGCTGTGACTCTCTTGTCACGTAAAATACTGTTCACAAGTGCATTCACTACCCATAAGCTGATAAAGGCGTTAGAGAGTGAGGGTGGTTTTCCAGTCAGCGCTCCTGTGTTTCAAGTACAGTGACATGTTTTGGTGTTAAGGTCCTGTCTTCTAAGAATCATAGAATCATTAGGGATTGGAAGTACCCCCTACTATTAAAGTGAGCTTTGTGGTCTCTTCCTCACTGTACTCCACGCAGAGTCAAGGAGAGGGTAGCAAATAAAGTGTGTGTGTATATGTCATTATGGCAAAATAGCAGCTCTTTAGACTCCTTTCTGGATGTATCCTTATCTATAGATAAATGGAGAGTTGCTGTAAATGAATCTTCACAAAGATGATGAAGGGAGTGGGTGTGGTGGGTTCAAGCCACAGGGAAGCAGAAGGAAAAGCAGCCAGGTCTCAGTGGGGTCTCAGATTGAATTCGCCCGACAACAGGTACCTAGAGAAAACAAAAGGGGTTTATTAAATCTATAACTACATACAGAAAGAACAAAAAGGTTAAGCAAGTTGGTGCACACAAACCATCACATAGTTTGAGAATAATACAGTGGGAGGTAACTACTGTATTGGTCTTTGGGTTTTTACATGAGAGACCTGGGGAAAGCATGTTGGTCAAGCAGAGAGGGGTTCAACCACCCTCTCTTCTTTCATTCCAGGAGGGTTGTGGAGTCGTCTTCTCTGGAGATGTTTAAAACCCACCTGGACATGTTCCTGTGCGACTTGTTCCAGCATCTCCACCTTTATTTGTCCCTGCCCATGGCAGGGGGATTGGACTAGATGATCTTTCAAGGTCCCTTCCAATCCCTGATGATTCTCTGACTTGGTCTAGGTGATCCTGTTGTGGCAGGAGGATTGGACTGGATGATCTTTTGAGGTCCCTTCCAATCCCTAATATTCAGTGACTCTGTGTGAAAGTGCAGAGCTGTTCCTCCAGCCTCCAAAGTCGCAGCATTGTGGGCACTTTGTACTCAGTAGTGTAAGAAACCAAAGAATGATCTAGCAGATGAAAATGCGCATGCAGAAAAGCCTGGTCCTCATATGACCCCTTTCTTCCCAGATTTAACATTTAAAGTAGGAGATGATGTCAGTGCCTCAGGAAAGAGAATATTCAGTGCTCTAAAAATGGTCTTATTTTGCCAGAGCAGCTTTTCCTGAGATCACAAAATAAGTAGATAAAATCTACATTTGAGGATGTGACAATCATGTTCTCATGAGTCAGGGAGCAGGAGAAAGAAGTGTAGGGCATCCACAACCTCTCTGGGTAACCTAGTCCAGGGTCTTGCCACCCCCATAGTGAAGAATTTCTTCCTAAGTTCCAATCTAGACCTATTCTCCTTCAGTTTATAGCTGTTTCCCCTTGTCCTGTCACTGGAAACTGAAATTCAGAACAGTGACCAGGCTGGAAATGGATGTAAGTGCTTTTGCTAAGGTTTGCCTCATCTTCAGGAACTGAGCTGAGATATCTTTGTGTAGACAGGCACATAAAGTGAGGGTGATGGAGCACTGGAAGGGGCTGCCCAGGGCAGTTGTGGAGTCTCCTTCTCTGGAGATGTTTAAAACCCACCTGGATGTGTTCCTGT
>JAOXOE010000874.1:37327183-37386740 GCA_028565055.1 Phoeniculus purpureus
GGGATCCTGCTGTGGCAGGGGGATTGGACTAGATGATCTTTCGAGGTCCCTTCCAATCCCTAATGATTCTATGATCTTTTGAGGTCCTTCCCAAAACCTAATGTTCCGTGATTCTGTGAAATACATGCCAATTTTTTTAAAAATAAAAGCACTTTTTAAATACAGCCTTGTGAATACAACTTGAAAACAAGAGTGTCTTTATCACTGAGCATAACAGGAGCAGCGAGTTGACCAACAGTACTATTTCCCAAAACCCAATATTTTTTAATATTGAAAAGCAACAGCTGTTACAGTCAAAAGACTGAACAGGAGCAATTAGAATTTCAATGCTTCATTAAAAAAAAATCATTTAATGCTGTAATAAGATATTGTTTTACTGTTCTTTGTTACTGCACATAAAGCTCCTAATTTCTGCCATTAAAATGAAATGGTTTATCGCTGGCTGTCTCAGAACACGTGTTCAGTTCCCGAAAATAAAGACCTTCAGCTTCCAATGTACCGCTTAAGGGGCTGATCATAGAATTATTAGGGATTGGAAGGGACCTTGAACGATCATCCAGTCCAATCCCCCTGCCACAGCAGGATCACCTAGACCAAGTAGCACAGGAACACATCCTAGGGGATCCTGCTGTAGTGGGGGAACTGGACTGGATGATCTTTCAAGATCCCTTCCAATTCCTAATGTTCTGTGATTGGGTTGGGCTGGGAGGACCTGAGGGAGGGGTGTGAAGGCGCATCCTCCATGGCCCACCTGGGATCCACCACAGCTCTGCAGTGTTGTACTGGAGAAGTTACTGCTCACTGATTACAGATGAAAACTGCTCCCAAAAGGGAATAGTTTTGGGAGAAATCAACAATGCAGAATGCACCAGAAAACGAAGGATATGAGGCATACTACAAGGAAAGAATAATATTTTCACTAATTAGCAGGAAGCTCTCCATCCTGCCTTCTAGAGTGATTTAAGTACCAGACTAATCACAGAGCTGCACAAATACCATCACTTAATTCATTTATACACTTGGATGTTCTCTTTACACATTGTCTGGCGCCACTTTAAGAACAATTAAAAATCAGCATGAAGAAGAGCAATAGAGGTCTCTATCAGCTTTATGCAATGAAGCCTCAACCTCTGGCCTTGCAGAGTACTCCCCGCTCAAATAAAGAGATTCTGCTCTGATTTTCAGGCGCCTCTGCAGCATATTCCGAGTATGAAAGGTCAAAGCCACTCGCACTTGGTGCAGTATCAGGCCAGATTGGTTTGGTTTTTCTTTTTGTCTGCTTCTGTGGTGTGGTTTTTGTTTTTAAAGGCACTAACACCAGGGAGAAGGGCTGCAACAAAATCTGCTATTACATGAAATCATTAGAAAGGAACATTAATTTCTCAGGAAACTGACAGGGCAAATAAAATACTGTAAAGGGCGGGCAAATAACGGAAAGGAGTGTTTACTTTTGCAGATCGATTTGTACCTCTGAAGTCAGAGGCTCTTATCCTGACAAAACGTCTTAACAGACAAAACATAATTGGAAATAAAGAATGGAGAACAGGACACAAGACGGGTTTGAGAAGCGATGAGCTTTCCAGCTCCCCACGGGATGACAGTATCCCACTGGTTTGCTTGAAAGGGCAGAAACATCACAAGTATTTCTGTGCTTTATCTATTGATCCATGGATTGGTCTTAGCCCTCATCAGATTTTAAACATTTTCTCTACAGTCTCAAACTGGTCACCAAAATAAACCGGCTCAATGGGTTCTTGCCTGGAACTTTTCACTTCTCGCTTGCATCTGCTATGATTTATTTTGTTCCATCTACCACCATTCCTCTAGGAAATGAGAAGAGCAACTTTTCTTTTTAGCGCTACCAGGGAAAAATCTCTCCTTTTTACCTCCACCAGGGAAAATTTTTCATAGTAACACTGACAATATTTAGGTAAAAATGTCACCGGAACATCACTACACAAGGAATACAATAATAGAAAAGAATCTAACTTAAAACCGATCTGGAAGCATCTAATTTGCAAATTGAATGGGTTTATTGCCTGTTGGTAGTTTTTCATATAGAGAAAAAAAGTTTAAAATTAGCAGCTGAGACTTTTCTGACTCCTGAAGCAGCATTTTCTTCTCCCTCCCCCTGCTAACACATACATTTGCCTTATTGCTTTAGTACCAACTACATAAAGTCACATCAACTGAACTACACATGCTGCTGCAATAAAAGCGAGCGAGGAAATGTAATTCAGCTTTATTGAAAAGTCTTTTATTCTGCCTGAAAAGGAGAACAACAAAACGTGCTCTTGCGCATACAAAGAGCCAGGATATGAAAACCGCATATTCCACTGGGGTCTCTCCTTCCCCTTAATAAGACCAGCTTTTAAGTTGCAAGCACGTTGCTAAGACAAATTTTAGAAGATAGAGTAACACGGAGCATCGTTCCCCGCAGCGAGTGGTTTATGCATCTTTAAATGCTTCTCTTACAGGTTTGTGTGATACCTATGACAATTAGAAGACATGGATCTGTGAATTCATGAGGGGAAGAGAACAGGCTATGTGAAGCATCTGTATGAGATAAAAAAAAGAGCTTCTTGTCACCTGACGTCAACATGAGAAAGAACAAAGTTAAATAAATAAAAATCACAGAATCACAGAGCATTAGGGATTGGAAGGGACCTCGAAAGATCAGCCAGTCCAATCCCCCTGCCACAGCAGGATTACCTAGACTAAGTCACACAGGAACAAATCCAGGAGCGTTTCAAATGTCTCCAAAGAAGGAGACTCCACAACCCCCTGGGGCAGCCTGGTCCAATGCTCCATCACCCTCACTGTGCAGAAGTTCCTTGTCACATTCATACAGAACTTCCTCTGTTCAAGCTCACACCCATTGCCCCTTGTCCTACCACCAGATGACTTTGAGAAGGGCCTGGCTCCATCCTGATCAGGGGAGGTGAGCAAACAGATCTTGAAAGATCAGATCAAATATTATTCTTGGGCTTTGCAAAGACATAGAACACCCAGTGATAAAATAATCCAGAGAATTTTTGATGACAAAGCTGCTCTAGACATGACTCCAAGCTTATGGCAACATTGGGATGAATCACATCTTGTCAAGAAACCTGTGTGATGTCTCACCCCTAGTTAAACTTCTACGTAGGGTCTTCCTAAGACAAGCAGAGGCTGCTAGAACCCTAAGTAGTGCACAGGACACTTACACTCCTTCAAAAGCTGTAGGGTTCAGTAGGTTTCCCAATCAAGTGACACCCAAGCATCTTACTACACTTGCATCAATTGACACTCACTGTCAACACACGTTTATGGCCGATTCCATCACGTTGGGATGACTGCAGAACAAGAGTTTATGCTTCACGAGCATAATCTTCCCTTCAAAGCCACAAAAACTCTGATTTCATTACTTCATTAGGCTCACTACTCTTGAACGCAGCAGAACTTCAGTTAAACACACTTTATATAAGGGTGCACTGGTACTTTGTGTCTAATTCTGTACTGTCAGGATGTTCAAGTATCTAAATGAGTCAGATAACCAAATCTTAACTGTTTCCTTGCATAGGTACATTATGAAGTGGAGACTGGCTGAGGGAGCTGGATTTTTTCAGCTGAGAAAAAAGGAGGCTGAGGGGTGACCCCATGAATGTTTATAAAGCTGAAAAGGGCAGATGTCAGGAGGATGGAACCAGGCTCTGCTCACTGGTACCCAATGATAGGACAAGGGGCAAGGGGTGTGAGCGGGGCAGGAGGAGGCTTCACATCAATATGAGAAGGAATTTCTTCCCAGTGAGGGTGCCAGAGCCCTGGAAGGGGCTGTACTGGGAGGTTGTGGAGTCTCCTTCTCTGGAGATGTTTAAAACCTGCCTGGCCATGTTCCTGTGTGACTGGATCTAAGGGATGCTGCTGTGGCAGAAGGACTGGACGATCTTTCGAGGTCTCTTCCAATCCCTAATGGTCTGTGATTCTGTGTCAGAGTGGTTGGATGCGAGATGCCAACGTGGCAAGAGGCAGAAGAGTCTGCAGGAACGAGGGAGAAAAAGGTACAGAGAGATGAGAGGCTTTTGTGGGCTGTGGGGAACAGAAGGAAGAGATGAGACAGCAGAGTAGAAAAGCAGCAGAGGAACATTAATAGCATAAAAGTTGAGTCAACATCTGATGAGCAGGGACATTTATTTTTTTAAGCACACTTTGTATTGGCAAAAACGCTCTGATAGAGCTGGAAAAAGAGACTCGTAAGGGAAACGCGTATTTCGAAGGAAAGACACCCTCCAATGAATATTTCAAAAACTACATCTTCCATAAATTCATATTATCTGGGAATTATCACTGAACTCCAGGCAAACACACAGCAGCGAACAAAGCAATTCACATAATCTAACAAAGATCTCAGGAGGGAAGGATGTTTGCTCGAGGAAATTAGCCTGCAGCCAGGCTCTCAGATGCACCACAGATTTGGCCCCCCTAAAGCTTCCCTAAAACAAACACCAAGAACATCCTGGCAGTGGATAAAGCACCTCCATCGCTAACTGCTGATGACCACAAAGAGGATTTAGCGCTGAGGAACACCAGGCTCCTCGTGTTCTAATAAACAGAAGCTAAATGCTTTGCTAGAGCTGGAGTCTGGTTACCTGAAGGTTTGTTTGTTAAGCAAATGTCAGTGTTTCTAAGACAACTTTCCTCAATTACTAAACAAATCGCTGAAAACCATCCCACACCAGTCCATCTCTGAAGTGCTGACAATACACCATGGGGTTTTTTCCCGGCCACCAGCTTCACTCCCTGTATTTTTCTAAAGGCATTCCTTAAAGAAATGGACAGATTCTCCCACAAAGATTATGGCGCACGGCCGGGCTGTCACCAGGAAGTATTGCTAGAGGAACCAAAATCTGTCATCCTCCCCATCTCACTTGGTATGGAGCACCTGGCAAAAAGCCCCACTGCTTTGATTAGGGCCATATGGACGATAACAGATGTAATGATGACAAATAACAGATAGAGCAGATGAGTAAGTGTCCTATCAACAGATGTCTCAGTGCAGCTGCTGCTTCACCCGTAAAAACACACCGACATGTTAGGCAGCATAAAACCCCAGATCCACAGCCCTTCAAAATGTTTATAATTCTCACCTCAAACCATGTGTCCTACCTGGGTGAAGCAAAATAACACAAAACACGTAAGTTTAGGGAGAGCTGCAAACCTAGGCAATGCTGTCAACCCCAACACATCAATGAAACCTTGGAGGACACTGTTCTGACTTTCTAGAGCGGCTCTAGCTCTGTAGAGTGAGCCTCAAGCCTTCACAGCTTGCAGACCACCTCCTCCAGGATCAGGGTCTCTGAAGGTCTGCAACCCTCAGACTGTGATTAAAACTCTGAAGCAGCTTCATCTGTTTCCATCTGTCTCTTTGTCACCAGTTCTCCTGGCAACAGGCAGATCCAGTGCAAGAAGTCATCTTCTGAGCCACCAACTACAACTAGAATCATCTGCCTAGAAGAGGGCAAACCTTCACCAATGACCTACCCCAAACTTCACCAAACTCAGCTCTATGTTTTCTTTTCCAGAATCAATTTTATCTCCAACTCGAGCCACTGTTTGGTGTTTTTAACTCGGCACAAAGGGGACATCCAGGAGCCAACCCTAATAGATTTTTATCTTTGTTTTGATTTTAATAATTCTCAAGGATACTGTTCCTCAACCCAAAACCAGATGGATTTGTCAGGTGTGTCATGTCTTTCCTCCTTAGGTAACAGTAGTACAAGGCGGGGACTTTTAGATTATTATTATCTCTACAGAAGTGATTTCAGCAAACTACTCAAAGTCAGCCTCAGAGGAGACAGAATCAGAGAACATTAGGGATTGGAAGGGGCCATCTAGTCCAATCCCCCTGCCACAGCAGGATCCCCTAGATCCAGCTGCATAGAAACATGGACAGGTGGGTTTTAAATGTTTTCAGACAAGGAGACTACACAACCTCCCTGAGCAGCTCCTTCCATGCCCCCTCACCTTGACTGGGAGGAAGTTCATTCTCACACTGATGTGGAACCTCCTCTGTTCCAGCTCACACCCGCTGCCCCTTGTCCTATCATTAGATGCCACTGAGCAGAGCCTGGCTCCTTCCTCCTGACGCCCATCTTTCACATATTTATAGACATTGATGAGGTCACCCCTCAGTTCTCATCGTCTCCAAGTTCCGGAGCCCCATCTCCCTCAGCCTCTCCTCATCAGGAAGAAGCTCCCCTCCCTTCATCATCTCTGTGGCTCTGTGCTGGACTCTCTCCAGCAGCTGTGTCCTTCTGGAACTGAGGGGCCCAGAACTGGACACAAGATTCCAGCTGTGGTCTCAGCAGGGCAGAGTAGAGGTGGAGGAGAACCTCTCTTGATCTACTAACCAACACAATATTCCAGATGTGCAAGCACAGGAATACTGTGCCAAGAACAATTCCAGAGGCATTCAGGGGAAAGTAAAACTTTTAATGTTATTATTTGAGCTACTGGCAGGTGAAACCAGCAGAAGCAGAAATAAGAGTCGTACACTTCCAGTGCAGTGCATCTGCCTGCTTCACCTAGAGGAAGAACAGCTATTTCACTGTATTAGCTATTCACAGCCCAATTTTAAGGGGTAGATAAGTGAATTTTCACATCTGACAAACAAAATAACTCGAGTACCCTGAATACAGCTCCTGCCACTGACATTAATTGCCTCTGTGATGTTCAAATCTAACGTTTCTGAAGCAGGGATCTAACACACTCTTCCCTGGGTGCTCCACTACAACTGCAGCAATATCTAACCGAGTACAAAGAGGTTGCCACAGCATAGAACAGATCCTGGGAAATTGCTGCAAACGTTGATGACTATAAATCTCTCTGGTTACTACCTAGGATTAGACTACATTAACAGGCTCAGGAGGACAGGTTAGATAAGAAAAATGATCTATTTCTACCCAGGCTCCGTACAGCAACACTGAAGTCGTAGCTTAATGGATGTTCAGGAGCACATCAAAGCGAACCGGAATGTATTTTGTTCATTTCCCTCACAGTAGCCCGAAGTGGCTAAAGCAGATGGTCTGTAGTTACTTTCCTCACAGACTTCAGCGAGCAGGGATGCAGGGAAATGCATTTCTTGCCGTGATGGCATTTGCAGCTGACAAGCAAAGCCGGTATTTGCTGCTGCAGATAAGGCAGAAAAAGGAGGCAAGAAAAACCGCACCACTGCGATGCTGACAGGGAGGAGGATTAAAACAGTAAAATTTCAACAGGTTCACATAAAAAATTTAAAAATGAGGACTGCTATCTCTAGAAGACAGAGCATTGTGCGGTCCGAGCAGCAGAATCATTTCTCGAACGCTCACAATGAAACCCAAATGACAAAGTTCCCCGTGAAGCGGTATCACCAGCGTGTGCACAAGCACGAATCCCGAAGGACAACTATTTAATCAAAAGCTCAAAAACCACTGCAAAGCCTGATTCGGTATTCCTCTGCAAACGTATTAGCCTGTCATCCCTAATAAAATGAGAAGAACGCACTGAGGTTGCAAACTCAATTATCTGGAGTTAGGAAATGTCAGATTAAAGGTGCCTAGGATCACAATTATTGTCCTGGGGAAAAAGCCAACCCCCAAGCAGGAAAGTTTCATCACTGATGGCTTGGATGGGAACATGAATTGGTCCCTGTCAGCTGGGAAAGGCATCACCCTGCCATCTGGACAGAATCCACCAAGGTGGTTTTCAACACTGGTCCTATAAAGCAGCCACCTGGAGTGACTGCCCCACCTACAAAGAGCTCCATGGTTTCTCATAGGGTCTGGGATGCTGTAGCTTGAGATGCAGTTGGAACATAGGAAGTTCCATATAAATATCAGAAGGAACTTCTTCACGGTGAGGATGATAGAGCACTGGAACAGGCTGCCCAGGGGAGTTGTGGAGTCTCCTTCTCTGAAGATGTTTAAAACCCACCTGGATGTGTTCCTGTGAGACTTGGTCTAGTTGATCCTGCTGTGGCAGGGGGATTGGACTAGATGATCTTTCAAGGTCTCTTCCAATCCCTAACGATTTTATGATTCTAGGAATGAAGGGCAGAAAAAAGTGGGCATGCAAGAGAAGGGAATCAATTTCTGCCCTGATTACACTGAAGAAAAAAGTTAAAAAGCATGGAATAAATTAAATGGAAGCACGAACCCATAAATATTTGCAGGCGAAGTCCTCCCAAGCATGCAGGAGGCTGTCAGAGGTCTTAGGAATACTGATTCTGAGCTCTCTAGAAATATTCCCTAAAAAACAAGTCACTCATGCTGAACTGGAAGAGAGATCATTGTTCCAAATGCCCCGGTGACAAGGAATTTGTGACTGATACACACTAACACAACTCAGAATCTGCATGAGATTTATCTGTTTAGGAATATAGTTTACAAAAATAATAACTACCCTTTAAGAAAAACAAACAGAAAAGAAGATAATCCCCATGAGTTTTGCAGCAGAGACAGTGATCACGCTATGTAGATGCGAGATTAAATGCGAAAACATCAGCCAAGTTTTCTATATGATCATGCACCAAGGGAATCTAAAGAGCGAGCAGCGTCCAAAGGTACACAGCATTTATATGGCTAACTTTCAGATTTAGATGACATGTGGTATACAAGTGTAAACTGTCTTTATTAATGAAAAAATAAACTATCTTTAAAATATTGTTGGAAGGTTTGGACAGCTTAAGAGAACTTGATGCAGCCTGATTTCTCACTAGGGTCACCCCATTAGAAAATTCACTCTTTGGAACTATCTCTAGGCAAGTAGTTGAAACTGAGGGAGCTCTACTTTGGTGAATTCTTCTATCAAAAAACCAACTTGATGTACTAAGGAGCTTTGAAAGATGTGGTACTTCAGAGAAAGCGAGGAGGATCCTCTGGGTACTAAGTAGCAATCATAAAACCAAACCTTGATTCACATTTATGATATATTAATGACACTAGTCCCAACCAGAGAGCATTTACTGCTCCTGTAATGACATGCAGTTGTCTGCTGGTAAGCCTCTACGCATCAGGAAATCAAGTGAAGATGGAATGCATTAACGTTATTCATTTTTAATGTTTCTTGGTGATGTAGGTGGTATGTTGTGCACAATAGAAGTTGGTGACTAGCAGTTGTGTTAACAATACCTTCCCCTGCCAAGTCATCCATATTTTAACTTGCTCAAATGCAGGTCAGTGGAGCAAGCTGAAAAGACAGAAATGACTCTTTTGGTCTGCTGGGTAAGAGCAGCCTCAAGAAACAGAGATGCAGGAATTGTGTCTGAAACATGCAGGACTTGCATTAAAAACCAGCTGTTTAGCCAAAAATACAAAGTCAGACCATAGTGAATGAGCTAAGAGGTTCAAGATTAGAAGGTTTACATAAATAAAAAGAAATAACACCCACTTCCTCATGATCTTTGATGCTTAGGATGGGAAAGATGACACATGAGGAAGTTCTCATTCAGCAGTACCATGGATGCTTTTTCACCTACTCCTTAGGGGAGTGCCACACAGCGCTTTGTCACACCAGCTCTACCAAGGCTCCAAGTCCAAACCATTCTCCTTCTCTAGGCCTGCCCTCCTGTGAAACAGGTTCCTTTGCTGGTAGGATGCAGGCAAACTCCTGCTCCAGTCCTACACAGCTACGAGCTCGTATTGCCAAAAATCAAGATTGTCTCAGATACCAACAACTAGTTTGAGCTATTTTGATTTAAGAAAAAATTATTATTACTGCTCTGGTGGATATTTCATTGAACTACCACTTGGTGAGAACCTTCTCTGTATTTCCCCTGTGAGGCTTGTGCTTTGTGCACAAACACACAATCTGGCAGTCATTCATTCTCTCTTGTGACTCCACAACAGTGATTCAGACAACACAGCGGTAAGAAAGACTCAGAATTAACTGTTCTTGCTCCAAGTCTTTTATTAATAATGTAGATCACTGTTTTCTCCTTTTCCCTACTGCAGCAAGAAGTTAGCTCTTGCAGAGCTTAGCGTCATATCCCATTTTTCAACAGCCCAAGTGAAGGCAGTGACCATCACCAGCCAAACCAGAGGTGAGCCTGGCAGTCAGCATTTCTGAAACGCAACTGGAACTCAAAGTCACTCTCACACTGCTTCCTCCTTCAAGAGGCCTTTAATCACAACATCTCAGCACTACAAAAAAGCTATTACAGAGCTGAGAGACTGGAGGAAAATTCCATTCCACACCAATCCACAACAAGTGAGACTGTTTCTAAATGAATTGACCTTTCCTCATCCTCTACTCTCACTTTTCAGTCTCCACCCTGTTCCTGAAACCCTGAGAGATGCTACTTTCTAGTTTCCAAACACAAGCACAGCAAGTGAGAAACTATCCAACTGAATGTGCTAAACCTGGCAAAACACCTAATTTGGGCAGACAAGACAGTTATTGAGAGGCTTTTCCCCCTATAAAAGTGATCTGTGTACCACAAACTCCGATGCAAAGCCAGGTACTTGTTAAGAAAGGGACAACAGTGAGAAACAAGCAGTGTTCAAAAGCAGGTTGTGATTCTAGTCTAAGCTGCGGATACAAAGGCTGGTCTTTAGAAGTTATAATTAGGCATCCAAAAAATGAATTAAAACCATATATGCATTTGCATACATGATTTCCTCATGTATTTGAGCCAGCTTAAAAAATTTAACTTCCCATTTCTCTAAAGTTTCAGATTCTGCTTTAAACTTTCTTGAGCAGTTGCTTTTTACCATAATTTCTATTAAGGCTGTGAATAAGCAGCAGAAAGGGGCTGAAGAAGTTTCAGCATGACACTGCATTTCCATAGCCCAACTCTGATATAAGTGCCTTCCTGTCCTGTCCTGACTTTCATAGGAGGGGAAAAAAAATACAAGGATTTAAATATGAGTGGCTGTGGTGAAAAATCTATTTCACTTCATGTTTACACCCTGCTTTAGACAAGAACAACCTTCCCAGGAAGACACACCTTGACATGAAACAATCACACAACTGACAGACTTCACCCAGAGCTACAGCTCCCTGCAAAGCTGAGAGCAAAGCTCCACCTCCTTCACCACGGACAGGGCAACAGCAACACATGTAACACAGGGCAAGCAACAAGAAGCCTTCTGAAGCTCAGTGTTTCATTACCTATGCTGAGGGTTGTATAATTTTTAAATTGTAACAACAGGACTCAGAAGACTACAACCAAGTTTTTACCCTATGAGGCAGCTGGGGCTTTTCTTTCACACATTTAGAATACTCAGGGAAGGGTTCTTTTCCTCTCCAGATCGTCCCGCATCACCACCGTTTAGCTCCTGAGGCCATGAATATCACAGGTTTACTATGTATTAGAAAATATTTTTAACTAATGCAATTTTCCAAGGTCAATAGAAGTGAGACTTAGTTCCCACCCTAAGGGGATAGGTGCTTCAGAAAACCCATCTGATTTAATTGGAGCAGGTTCCGCAACATTTTTCATGTTATCATTAGCAAGCAGGCACTGAACGTGGGTCAAAAAGGACTGTGCTCTGCTCTCCTGTGCCACAAACTTTCTGCCACAAGCTCTGCATGTCTGCAAGTGCCATTTTGTTCACAGAAAGCTCTTCAACAAGTGGGCCCTCCCAAACAGTGATCTTGAAAGAACAGGAAGCCTCTAAGCATTGAGGCACCACCAAGTCCTGTCACTCTCCTGAGCACCAAATTTTCACCATCAATTGATTGCGAAGGAAAGAGTAGAACAAAATGAAAGGCTTTCACTCTTCACAAAGACAATGGAGACGTTATACTGTAGTGTGGCTGCAGCAAGGGCCTCTACCGTGGTGAGGCAGCTGAGCCAGGAAACATCGCCCCTCCCCTCCCTACCTTGGAGCTCTGACATCTTTGGTGTTAGCAACTCGGTTGCTGTGGAAACTAGACTGGGTCTGACAAAGCTACATTGACTAAAAGCAACATGTGGGAAAATGGAATAAGGCCCTGGGAGAAAATAATCCTTTACAAGACAAATAAATACATTTTTGGTTAAAAATGAAACACGGATAGTATTACAACAGTATGTCATTATTAGGCCTCCAGGCGAGGAGAATGCTTCCAGCTAAGGCAGTACCACGTGCCAGGCCTCACGGCACTGGAAATGGGATTTTAAGGGCTCTTCATTCCTGAAATATCTGGTAGATTTGATGCTAAGGAAGATACAAGAGTTTCACGCAGAACCCAGGTGTGCAAGGCGGCTGCTCCTTATCTGGTTTTTAACTGCTGTCCTTTGAACCCCAAAATAAAACCAAATCCACCCCACAGTACAATAGAAACCAACTGCAGTTACAGATCAGCACTCAAATGCTTTCCACAGGCTCATAGCTGATTCACACCTGGGCAAATTCCCCACCCCAGCCAAAACTTCCCCACGCAAGAAAGTTTAGTGGATGAAGCACATGAGTCACTCCACACCCTGCCCTTTCCGAACAGGTTATAGATTTTTAGAAGTGTGTCCAAAAACTTAAAGAAAAAAGCCACCAAAATGTTTTTCTGAGCTCTCCCTTTACAATTGACTTAATAAATCTGTCCTCAGCCCTCACTGACTCAGAGTCCCAGAGCTGCCTCAGGGTCTGTTCCTTGGAACTCCAGTGTACTTACGAGAGTATTCAAGAAAAGTGAAAAAACAAACCTGGGAAAAAGCCCATGGAGAAGAGCCAGAGTTTGAGCTGGCAAGATCTGTGAAAAGTGCAACTCTAATAAGATCGGCTCCTTTGCCAGAACATCTGAAATTACTCACATAGATGGCATGTTGAAGGTGGCTTGTTTGGGGGATTTTAGGCAGGTTCAGCAAGCAAGCTTTTGTGGAAGAAAAATTAATTGTACATGAATTTAGTATTTGTTTTTCGTCTTAAAGTTTCAGTGCAAAATGCCACACATTACAAAGATTCAGGAACTGGAGGGCCATGTGTGATTTACATGCTGAGCAAGAATTCTCCCTCTCTTCACTCCTGAGGTATTTAAAATGCTGGAGCCTTCTAGCTTAATCTCATTTATGGAGCTTTGAATCATCTTAAGTACTTAGGAAATCTGTATAAAATACCACAATCCACATGGTTTACACACATCTAATCCATACAGACCAAACCACTAGCTTTCACTGCTGATGACGGAAAGAAGTTGTCACTGTTTTCCAGTTAAGTAGACAGGTCAGCTACTCTCTACCTCCAACACTGGCCTCATCTCTGCCATTTTCCTTGTATGGATGTCACCATGTCTTCTCCCAGTGTGAGAGCCACAACACCAACTGCTCTGTGCTCAGTGCAGTGAGGGCAGCTCTGCAGACCTCTACACTGTTGCTGTTAGAAGATTACATGTGATCCTACAATTTGTTGCCCCAAGACCTACTTAACATGGAAAAATTACTTAACAAGGAAGTGTATGCACATCATATAAGAAACAGCAGCTTTTCTGGGGTTGAGAAAGTAGCAGCTGCCAAAATATGTAGTGATGCAAAATGCTGCACATTGTTACATTAATAAATAATGGTTTGTGGGGTTTTTAGGAAAAAAAGAAGTCACTCTATGCAGGTAAGAGATTAACACAAGCCAGTTTCTGTACACGGGAGATTTATCTAGGGACTTTATAAAATTCATATTAGCTCTTGTTACCAGTAACAGTGACACGTTCCTTCTCTGTGTTTCCTATTACTTTATCACAGAACCAAGACCATTTTTTTTCTGTTCAGACTTAGCTGGCAGCAGGCTATCCATAGAAGTCATTGATTCTCAGACCAGGCTGCTCTTACAGAAGGTGCTACCAACAGACAGAGAAAAATACACTAAGAAAAAGACAAACAGCTGCAGGTGAGCCCTGGCACTCAGGTCTGGCTCTGATTCTTCCCAAATTATATGACCTTACCAGTTTTATGCAGCCTGGGCATCTCTTTAGATGGCATTACAGCAAGTAAATGAGACTGAAGTACCCATGTCTTGTACAAGAACTTAAAATTCTTCCTTTTTTTCCCTTGCACTAAAGCTGATTTGCAAAATCCAGTTATCTGTAATAACACTCCCAGCAAGCATCAGTCAGCAAGGTTTTACTTGGGTTAAATAGAAGAGGAGGATTTAGACTCTAAAGGGAGGAGGGAGAGACAAACAGAAGGGTCTTCTAGTGATCTGCTGTATTTGAGCAATATGAACACATGTTCTCCCTTTAAGCAACTCCTTGGCACTGCATTCAGTCACGTACCTGTTGCAGTGTCTCAGACCTTGGACCTGGCTGAAGGCAGGGGAACACACCTTGATCTTGGCAGTGTATTGCTGCCATACAAGTCAGGGTGTAACTTGTGTCAGCTTGCATCTGGCTTCTGTGAACATGGGAAATGCAAAGTGGCATCAACATAGTTTTGGTCTTTTCAAGACAGTAACAATTTATAGCATTTGCCTTCCAATTTGTACTTCTTTCATTGAACCTAGTAAGATTGTACCACATGTGGTTTTATTAGTTCAGACCTCCTTTTTTAAAAAATTTATTTGCTGTAATTCAAATAAGGAGAAAATCAGCCAAGAATGTAAAAGCTTCAAAGCAAACTGATAAAATCCACCTGTAAAAAAATGAGCTTGTCCAGCCAACACTCTGTAAGGTACTGTGGCCCAAATAAGTATGAAATGCTCAAAGACTTGGGTCTTGAATGACTCACTGGTTTAAAAACAATTTTTGTAGCAGAAGAAATGACCCACTTTTTAATCAACTGAATGTTATTTTAGGTATTTTATGCATATTTACGTAATCCTTACCAAAATTGGCACTGAAGGATAAAATTCAAGGACCAGTCTCATGCTTTCCATATTTTAGGCACTCCTCCATGCGCTGGGGGCTGCCATTTAACAAGAACTTTTCTGAACTCACATTCATTCTACACTGCATCTAGCTTTGATCTACACCACACATATACTGGTGAGATAAAGCAGTATAAATAGGCTGCAGGAAGGATGTAAGAGGGGAACTACAGAATACATCACTACAAAGTACTGACTTGCCCCCTAAATGTACAATCATTCCAGTAAAGCAAGAGCTCCTTCATGCTGCACAAAATCCAGCCAACAATTACACCCGGTTCCCTTGAATTCCCACCACAGTTCTAGCTTTGTACAACATTGTTCTTCTTTATTCTAAAATACTAGAATCTTTCATTCTTCATCTGGCATAATTTTCATCTTTAAAATGTGACCTATAGCATCTGAGAAGATTGACTGTAGAATACATAATATTAACAATTATCAGCCTATATCCACATTCACATTCAGTGTGCACCTTGTCTTCTCCACTGCCACAATCTTTTCCTTGACCATCACTTTATTTCAGGCAATAAACAGTATTTTGAAAGCACCAGCTACCCAGATAACTTGCAAAACAGATACTTTGGACTGTACAGTCTCTGGTTTGTGAGCAATCACCACCTGACTTCAGGGTACACTAACTGAAAACAGACTATGCAGCAATTAGCTGATACGATAGAGTATTAGCTAATGTAATCAGAAACGTTCAAATTGAATAAGAAGCAGGAACGTAGCTCAAATCAAATTAAGGTGATGCAGAATGACTATGACTATCTTTATCCACAGCAATTCCACTTTGGAAAGTGAAACAACACTCTCTAAATAGTTCCATGAGTGGTCTCTAAGAAGCATTTTGGGGAAAAAAAAATATTTGCACAATTTTTTTATTCTCCACTACCTGCTTTCCTTCCTCCTGAACACCAAGTTACATCAATATTCTTAGGTGTAACAGTGGAGCCTCCTACTATGTGATTAAAATTTTTATCGTTCACTGAAAGTTCCTTAAAACTAAAAGGCAAGGAACCATTGTTTAATCTTTTTGCTTTATTTAACTTTTGGGTTGCACCTATTTGTCTTCAGCTCAGCAAGTAACACACGCTGTATGGTTGGCACTTTGCAGCATGTCATGGCTTAACTTGCTGCTTACTCTAGAGAATAAAACCTAGATACGGCCCTTAGGGACATAGTTCAGTGGCAGACATGGGAGTGCTGAGTTAATAGTTGGACTCATTGATCTTAAAGGTCTTTCCCTAAAAAACCTAAATGATACTGCAACTCTATGAACTAGAAGGTCCATTCATATACTCAACCTGAACCCAGAAGTCTCAGATGACTAGCAGGCAGTCATAGTATATGGCTCATACACACAGTGCTTAGGGAAAACAAACTTTACCACTGCTGTACAAGTTCTCATACCAAAAGAACCAACACACTCATAAACAATGGTCTTTGTTCTCCTGAAGTTCCAAGGGTCTTTGTTTTGCTGCTATACCTGAATTGTCCTTCCTTTTCTCCCAGAAAGAAGCAACACCTGTTTACTGAACGTGAATGCTATGCCAGCGACATGTAACACTTCACATCCTGAAATGTCCACCAAAGCCCTTGAAGCTGCAGATCCAGAGAAGTCCCTAAACCTAGCAGATGCTCTCTGGCTTTTTTCTTGACCCCAACTCTGTTTGAGCCCCATCTTTCACAAAAATAAAGCAAGTAATCAAATACATTGAAATATTGTTTTTGACACTACTTAGCAGTAATTAATTTAAAAAATAAAAAAAACTAGTGAGGAGAAAGAAAATACAATGAACTGTAGGTTGGTGTTTCTTTAATGGGAAGCAAGTCCCAGGAGTCTCCATCTATCCTCACAGGTTACCAGCTACTTTGGTCTCCTGTAATCAGGGAGAAACATGAAAATCAGCAGAGAATAGGCAGGCTGATTACAGTGTTAAAGGAGTGCAGGTTAGACTTTAGCCCCCAAAGGTAAATTGAACAGAAGGGGGCAGGCTGGCAAAGAAGAGGTATAAATAGAAGAGTGACTAGATTTCACTTGACAGCTATTTCTGGACCAACTATGAAAGAGATCTGAGAAGGCCTTCTGTTTGCAAGAGACAGAGCAAGTAAAACACAGTTGCCTTCTAGAAGGCCGTAGTCTTCTACAGCAATTTTGTTTATGCTTCTACTTTTCTAAATCCCTGCGTTTTCACTATTTGGAACAGTGCTGCTCAACCAAACCATCATTATGTGTCTAAGTAAATAACCAGATCAGATTTTCTGGAGCAGGACAGCAATGTGTGTGGCATTTCAATCCACGGAGCAATAAAGCTGACAGCACATTATAAAAGCGTGCAGCAAATCACCATTCCAAGCAGAGTAAACTAAACATAATACTTGAGGAAAATAACCACAACCCTGCAGTAGCTGAGAGGATGTTTTGTACTTTCCCTCTCTAAAATGATTAGTGAAATTCTAACTAGATCCAATTACAGAAACAGGCTAAAGAGAAAACAACAGGGACCTTCCAATTGCAGTATGAACTGCTTCACAGACACACAGCTCAGGATGAATGTTTCTCCCTGCTTAAGCCCTTTCCTCTTGATTACCTCAGTTAAAAATCACACAATCAGAGAATCACAGAACATTAGGGATTGGAAGGGACCTCAAAAGATCATCTAGTCCAATCCCCCTGCCAGAGCAGGACGACCTAGACCAAGTTGCACAGGAACATATCCAGGCAGGTTTTAAACATCTCCAGAGAAGACGACTCCACAACCCCCTGGGTAGCCTGTTCCAGTCCTCCATCACCCTCACTGTGAAGAAGTTTCTCCTCACATTTATATGGAACCTCCTATGTTCCAGCTAACGCTCATTGCCCCTTGTCTTATCATTAGCCGACACTGAGAAGAGCCTAGGTCCAGCCTCCTGACACCCACCCTTCACATATTTGTGACCATTAATGAGGTCACCCCTCAGTCTTCTCCAAGCTAAAGAGACCCAGCTCACTCAGCCTTTCCTCATAAGGGAGGTGTTCTACTTCCCTTCATTATCTTCATTGCTGTATGCTGAACTCCCTCCAGCAGCTCCACATGCCTCTTGAACTGAGGGGCCCAGAACTGGACACAATACTCCAGATGTGGTCTCACCAGTGCAGAGTAGAGGAGAAGAAGAACCTCTCTCGATCTGCTAACCACCCTCCTTCTGATGCACCCCAGGATGCTGTTGGCTCTCTTGGCCACAAGAGCATATTGCTGGCTCATTGTCATCCTTCTGTCCACCAGATCCCCTTGGTCCCTTTATTCTACACTGCTCTCCAACAGGTCAGTAAATCTTAAATACATTTATGTATATATACACACATATATTCATGCCCATAGCTACTAATACATTTCTCTTAAATGGAAGAAAGTGACATTTCCATTGATGAATGGAAAAACCATTCATCAATGCCACCTCTACCTGTGACACTTCATACACATTCTTCCTATGACACCCTTTCTCCAAACTGAAAAAGACCAGAGAGATTGCATTTTTAAGAAATCTAGTGAAGATCTGAGGTGCCATCATCCTTGCGTTGTACAGAGACATCTACATAACAAAATGTCTTTCACACTGGAAATGGTTTTTCATGGCAGAGCAGAGAGCACGCTGAACGGCCACCTAGATGGGAATGAATCAGTTTGTGCTGAACAGCATTCCTGTATTGGTTGACTGCATGTAGCATCAGATTAACGCAGTTTTATAGCTAACTCAGTAGTCCGGCATTCTTTAGATTATATGCAACCTCTGACACTGCACTGACAGGCAGAAGTGACACATCCTTACACAGAAAAACACGTTGCTTTGTTTTGGAATTTTTTCCTCTTCACTCTCTAGGGAGAGGGTAAATTGTGCCATATCCAAACTAAGATGTTCAGTAAAATATCTCAAAAAAAAAAAAAGAAAATTCAAACAAAAGAGAAATGAAAACAACAGCAGAAGCAAACTGTAGGAGGAGTAGGTTCTACAGTCTACTAATCATGAAAAGGAAAGAACATGTAAAATTCCTTGGGAATTTACAGCACTGTAACAAACCGGGGTAATTGTATGAACAAAGCCTCATTGTATTTTCTCTGTTTACGTTTTTGTAGCTAACATGCACTGTCAAAATAGAACTAAAGGAAAAAGATGTTGCTTTGTTGATAAAAATACAGCTAATTTCTGTTTTAGTGCAGTGTTGCATCTATATACTGTTTAACTCACAGCACTGTCATGTGTGAATGTACAGTACATCTGTGACGACCCAAGGACTGCATTCGCCTGCACTTCTTCACTTCTGCCTGCTGCCTGCTGTATTCCTGCTGGCAGAAGTCTCTTCCCAAATCCTTGGCACTGACCCTCACGGTTCAGTGGAAGTCAAGCCTTGAAAGCTATATTCTTTAAATTCACACAGGGTTGTAGATCCCTTCAGGGAGAGTACTCAGCTTTCATCATCTAAAGGGATGCTGTTTCTGCCTTTGGTCCTTGAAGGTGATTCATCCAAACTACTGTCCTTTAGTACTGAACTCAGAATAACCAACTCATTCTTCATTCCTTATCTTCTGTCATTTTTAATTTATCATTTCGATAGCAGATATTATGAGTGTTCAAGTGAAAGTTTGTGAGTTAAGCCTGAGGATTTCCAAGGCCAAGAGAAAACATAATGCTGTTCTGCTAAATCACCCATGGAAGCCAACTGCAGACCTCATTACCTGACATGTTAGAGTTTTATGTTGCTTCCTCGAGGTAATTCACTAAGGTTCTTCGGAGATCACCTAAATAAAATGTCAGCCACAGAAATGAGAGCAAAAAGAAAATACTTCATGAACAGGCAGTTGTGGGTGTTCTCCTTTTTAACGCAGCTCTAACCCATCCTTCTACAAATCACAACTTTCACGCAAGTGCATAATGAACCATCTGCTCATTTATTATACTAAGGAGTAGAAGAGGTTTGTTAAGCTTCTGTGCCTGAATGTATGTGTATAAATAAAATAAAACATTGGGCTAGTAATTTGAACTGTGAATTGTTTTTTTTCAGATTGGTGGCTGTTGGAGCCCAAGCACACCATGAAGGTGAGTATAGATGCCTCCATGTTAAAAATCTTCAGCTTCCATCAAGAGTGACTGACTGGCTAAACAAAGAATAAGGTATCTAGTAGGACAGTTGCCTTCATTAGCAGCTGAAGAAACAGCATATGGTAACGGGCACCTGCTGGAGACTGTCAGTCTAGAGAAAAAATAAGTGGGTGCATCACTTCTTTACCTGTCCTTTCTGGTGTGTTCGGCATGCCAGTTTCACTCAACCAAGCATCATGTGTTGCTAAATAAACTGTACATTCCTTAACAGCAATTCTCTAAAAGGAATATTCCTTAGAAGATGGTTTAATGTGTCAGAAAAGATAGTAGTATATAGAATCAGAGTAGCTTGGGTTGGGGGGGATTTGAAAGATAGTAGTGCAAGAAATATCTTCCTACACACAGCCATACTAATGGTAAGGAAAAATTCCATAGGGTGGATTAAAAAAAACAAGAACATGAGTTCCATTTTTCTTGCAGTTATAGTGAACTAACTCCTTGAAACTTTATGAAATAAGTAACTCAAGTCCCACTTTTCTGTTGCTGTTGTCACTAGGTCTTTTTGCTTTGCTATGATTTTAAATACTGTCATGATTAAAGTTTTCATAAGACACAAGGGAAGCTCTGGCAATAAATTCTGAAAGGCCTTCAATGGTCCAGTAAGCATGATAATCCTTGGGCTTATGGGGAAATAAATGATTCATTGTCTCTTCCACAACAGAGGATCACCCTTGACCTAAGCTAGCTCTCTCAGTCTATCTGGGGAGCATTTATATGTATTTGAAAGAGACAGATGCATCAAGAAAATCATGAATGGCTATAGGATAAACATGTGATAGGAATACGTGTCTGTACAGGCATGAGAAATAGCATCCTACAGGGTGCCAGGACTAATGTGGGTGATGGATTGGTCTTCTTTTTGTAAGATAAATAGCAGTGACAAGCAGCTGTACAAATGATCCATACAAGAAGGGCTTTTCAGAGCCTGCTCATTGAGACAGAAAAAGTTTCAACTCCAGCTGGTTGATGTTCATTTTGATTGCTGAGCCTTGAGCTCCAGGGAAATAAGGAAAGGAGAAAGGAAGAAGAATCTGAGTGGACTTCCCTCTGCTGAAGTGGCAGGGCCCATGAATCTAGCCAGTGACATTAATGAAAAGCTGAGGCATTGCACAAGCCTGACCAATCAGAGAAACTAGAAAAGTCAGATCTAAATCCAATCCCAGGAGCTGAGCTTTTGCATTCCCCCACAGTCTCTAATTGTCAACACACTTATTTCTTCATTTGCAGTAAATGCTTCCTTGTGAAAGTCCCTTTACTTATCAGCTGGCCCCTGGAGCTGACCTTAGTCTAGCAAAATAGTGAAGAATGAGGTCTGCATAAATCTTAGGTACTCAGGCACTTCCTTATTACCTTTTTCTCACCCCATCCTACAAATGTTCTTTAAATTTGTTTTCAAAAGCTATTAAAGCTTTGGATGCGGCAGGGAACACAAGGAGTACCTGCCTAATCTCCATTGGCAGAAGATAGCTGAAGACAGTACAAATGCAGAAGTGAGAAAAGGTGGAGGACTGTTTCTTAAGAGTAGTTGCCTTTGAACACAATAGAGTAATAAGCTGTGCCACAGTAAGTTATAGTGGGACAACATACTCCATCCTAAAGACTAAAGAGGAAGCAAAGGGCAGAAAAAAAAATGTCATCAACTCACACAGTGCCTTTGTCTGATTATGGGCCAGAACAGCTATGAGCTGTCAAGAAGGTTAATGTATGTACTTTATTATAAAGACAATTCTTAAGAACAACTATCAATACAGCTCTGCTGTGGGATGCTCATCAGGAAGGTAGAGCTGGTTCTGCTGGAATGTGAAGTCCAGAGTGGGCATTTCAGAGGAATGTGGTATAACTATTACAGGACGCAGAACAAAATAAATGGCAGTGGAACATTTTTTAAGAAGTGTGTTCAAATACAAAATTAATTTTCACTTTGGCATGTTTGTTATGTCTTTTGTTTGCCTTCTGCAGGCTTCTGAGCTCTCCAACCTTTTAATGTGAACAAACAACTGTAAGCTTCATGGCTTGCATATTTGAAATAAGTATTTGATTTTAAAATATACTGTTTATTCCTTGTTGGTGATCACTGAAATAATATAATCAGAGAGGAGAGAAAAAAAGCAGTTACATGTGTCTTTGGTAGCTGAAAACTAACTATGTCAATATAACAAAAAATATGTCTGTATATAAAGAAACACACGCACTGGAATTGTATCTATCAAGATCCGAAGGGTAGAAATGTGAATGCCATGACTATTTGTGGGCAGTAAAGAAGCTAATAAAAAGCCAAAACTGCAAAATAGAGAATTCATCAATTGTTTTAAATTATTATTACTATGGGAGAAACAATTGCAAATTTAGTAAAAGAGAAGGGAAAGAATATATTGCTAACATCTGTTTTCTGACAAGTCACTTTCTCCTTTTCTGACTTCAGGTTAGCAGCATCATGTAGATTTTGAAGATTTACCGGGCTAAAATTTCAAATACTGGCATCTCAGCTGCATTATTTTTTTCTTAATGAGTCACTTCTCATTAAGGCAAACTTCTCTGTGAGTAAAATGGCCAGTTGTGAGCAATTTAGACTAGTAGAATTTGAAATAATAATCGATTTCAAACTGCTTCTGGGTCTTAGAAAACATTACAAATCTTAGACCTCATTTGACAAACTTCTTCATTCACTGAAATGCAGAAGCATCTGCAATGCTGCTCTGGAGCTCGCACACACTGTCAGAAATCGGTACATAGAATGACCTTGGAGTAAAGCATTTCACTCTTAAAGCTTAGAAGCATAAAGAAAGTGTGAAATAAGGAACTGATTCAATGCATATGATTGCCATATTAGTTTTGCCAGCCAGAATTATGCATTCTGTATGCGTTTGCTGTCCCACAAAGCACAACTTTTTAGCCTAGCTCAACCCTTTAGGTAAATGCTATTGGAAGTGTGTAAAACAGCTTTATTACCAGGAGCCTATATGTGCTCTGAACAAGATTAGCTGCTCCTGTTGTGTAAAAAAATCCCCAATTCCCTTCTTTCTGCAAATCCAAAACCCAATCCACACACTTAGAGAAGCATATCAAGACTGTGAAGAGAATATTTTCCAAGAAGATTGAGGGCATGTTATATGAAAGCAGAATCATTAAAACCTTGAGATTTCTGGGATCACAAGTCACTAACAGGTGAAAGACTAAAAAAGAGACAACCAAAAAATGGGTAATTTAAACCTTTTCAGGGCTAACCAGTCATAGGACTTTATATAATGTTATCATGACTGTGCAAAATGCACTGTGCAATTTTAATATTTTATCTCTTTATAATCATAAAACAATTATTCTTAGCTTTCACCTCTGTCATACCATAATACGATGAATGTGTAATAGGAAAATGTGGTGTAAGGAGATCTGATCACTATGACCATTTTCACACTATTGGATGGTGGAAGACATACAGCATCATCCAACTGTGCTTTGTTTTGGTTTAAGAAAAATAGAAACAGAAATGTTTTGTGCCCTCCCTAGTTTTTGTCAAAAAGCCAAGCTAAGTGACAGCCTCAGAACCTAATTTGAGAAGCCTAGCCTTTTACATCCCTGATTAACAATGCATCCATTCGGAGGAGATTTGACAGCTACATGACTGGAGCGATCCTCTCAGAGAAAAAGAGCAGTTCATTTACAAACTATGCTTCATTAGTTTTGGGAAGATTAATCTAAGCGCAGATGGCAAAATGTAACTAAAGTTTCACAATTTTGATGGGAGTACCAGTAAAATTTAATTTTCCTTAAAATTACAAGTAGAGGAGGAATTACAAGTGGAGGAATGCCTTCCTCCACCCTTCAAACAGGAAGAAAGCAGGGAATTATTATAGTCCAGAGTCCGAAGGCAAGTTTAAGATGACTGAGAGGCAGAGCAAAGACATTCCTGTAACTAATGTATTCAGTTGTATTATTAATATTTTTGAATTCACTCATCATGTTTCTAGGTCTATGTATGCGAATGAATATTACTGCTAATGTTTTTGTGTCCTGACATCAGAGTAAATCTGTGAAGATTCATCACAGAGAATTTAGGGATTCAGAGTCGATCCTGCATACAGATGACCATAAATTTTTTTTAGCCAAGAGTTTCTGGTTAAAACAAATGCACATGTAATAAAATACTACTGAAAGGAACACGGAATTTCACATAAAAAGGATTGAGAAATGATTTACCAGTTACAAGATTCATTTAGCAGTCAGGAAGGCCAACAGAGACAGGGAATGTTACTATACTTTGGATGCTTTACCTTATAAATTCCTGTATATTAGTTGTTTAATGATTAATACAGAGGTAGACAGTTTCAATAAGGGATAGAAGGCTTTCCTACAAAACTGATACTTAACTGGCTTGTGAAAGTATCACAAGGAACATTTTGAAATGGGGCCTTTCATGAAAGAATAATTTAAATAATAAAGATGCTATTCTAAATGTTTGCTACATTTTTATAAGCAGCTTGAAAATTAATTTGATGTCTATTTCAAGAAGGCTTTTTTTGTTTTCCTCCTGCAGCTTGCTTTGCTATTCTCCCAAGCAGAAACCCTCATAAAAATACTTGTTTTCTGTATCATCTGTAACCGTCTTTTGGCTTCAATATCAAAAAAGCTCAATCTTAAGGCTTTCCACAGCCAGATACCCTTACTGCACTTCATGCTCAAGACCACTGACATTTAAGTCATCATATTGACCCTGCTGAGTTAGTTCACTTTGGGAAAAGCAAAAGCATTTAGGGACTTGGGTCTGAGAACACTGATGCCATATGACATCCTAATAACTGACATGATAAATTATTAACTGTGCTTCTCCACTTCCAAAGCCATAGTAACGTAAAGTGGTAGTGATATATCAACAATATAAGAATTATTTTCTTCTTTTTTTTTCAGTCTTATTTTGCCAGACATTTTGTCAATTTTTTGATAGATTTTGTAAATCAAATTATTTGAAACTTCTCATAAGTTGCTATGAATCTTCCATTCAAGAAAGCAAAAACTGGAGCACTAGACAGGGCAATGTAAGTGGAAAGCAGCTAACTGTAATCACTGTGTGACATTATGTTGACTCAAGCTGACATTTCTGTTGGTCAAGTGGTAACCTCAGAGTTCCTGAAGTAAATGAAGAGTGTTATGCACATATCCCATGCGTTTTTAACAGCACGGCCACAGAAAAACAAAGAAAGCAAAAGAGCAGACAGATGTGTACCCTTTATAAAAAACCCAAACAATCCCAAACATAGCTAACCCCGCCATGAAGGGCTGATTCATTATGTCAGCTCCTTGGGGGTTTCTAGAACAGATTTGGCAGGACAGTGACTTTCTGACGTGACTCAGTTTGTCAAGTCAGTGATCAGCTGATTTGCATTGTGTTAGTTTTATATAGGTTGGTCCTAGGAAATGAAGAAAATAACATCAGGGTCAGAAAATGGGGCAGGCATTAAGACCATAAGGGGAACTAGCAATCAAGGAACATCTGTGGTAACCACGTCTCCAAACAGACAGTTCTAATTTGTGTTCCAAATAGTTTTCCCTTACATAGTCTGCACAATGCCTTTTCAAGGAGACTCATTAAGCTACTCTTAATCCTAGTTACTACTCACACTGAATAAATGTGGCAGAATTTGCTTCTAAATAAAGAACAAATGCATTTTTAATCCAATGTATTTTGTTTGTCTACAGATCAGCATAGTGGACTTCAGTAACTTCTTCTAGATATATTTAGTATGGTGATCAACTAACTGAAGAAAAAAAATACATTAACAATGACTATGTTGAAACACTTTCAGATCAGAAGGAAAAATCCAACCTACATTAAGTAACTGAGAACTACATGATTCAGGAGGCAGTCTTTAGCGTATCTATAGGAGAACTACAGGCCTGTTAGCCCAGCCTCAGTGCCTGGCAAGGTTATGAAACGAGCGAGTCCAGAGAAGGGCAACCAAGCTGGTTCTTATGTGGAGAGACTGAGGGAGCTGGGGTTCTTGGGCCTGGAGAAGACTCAGCAGGGACCTTCTTCCTGTCTACAACTACCTGAAAGGAAGTTGTAGACAGGTGGGAGTCAGCTCTTCTCACAAGCAACTAGTGATAGGATGAGAGGGCAGGGCCTGAAGCTGTGCCAGGGGAGGTTTAGGTTGGATGTTAGGAAGGATTTCCTCATGGAAGGGGTGATCAGACATTGGAATGGTCTGCCCAGGGAGGTGGTGGAGTCCCCATCCCTGGACGCATTTAAGAAAAGACTGGACATGACACTTAGTGCCATGGTCTTGGTGATTGTGATGATGTTAGGTCATAGGCTGGACTTGATGATCTTAGAGGTCTTTCCAGCCTCAGTAATTTTGTGATTCTAATATTCTGTACAGTCTACTCAGCACCTATAGAGCTATGTGAAGAAAATTAATTAATAATGTAAATACTAGTAGTTCTGATATAAGTCAGGCATAGAAACTCTTTGCTAGACAGAACTTACTTCTTAGTGTTGGAAAATCTGTAACAAGAGCGTACCTAAAGTGGGAATGAATAAATGACTCTCATTCTGAGCTGTTATAAATTAAGGGGCTCAAAAAATATTCTAAATGAACATTAAAGGCTTTGCTGGTGAATATAAAAAAAGACCCCACAAAACCAACAAAACCACCAAACAACACTACAAAAACCTAAAAAAGAATCAAAACTGAAAAAAAAAGCAAAGCCCAAACCTCAACGATGCCACACTGGCACAATGGGACAGTAGAACCTGAACTGGTCTTGTGAATCTTGCTCAAAATATGAGTGGAAGCACGTTTATGTGACTTTGTGAGGTATCTAGTATGTGAGAAATAAAGACAATACGTATGGCAATGGAAAGAAAGGCAGGCAAACAACTCAGTAGGCAAGGTGGGAACTAATGGGATGATGCAAAGTAACAGATCTCACATACCCTTAACTGCTCTGCCTGTCTCTTTCTGTTCCTTCTCCAAAATAATCTTGGTGCTTTATTCTGCTCTTCTGTTGCACGTCACATTCTGAGTAAAACAATCTAGCTATTTATGCTGTTGTTCAATTTCTCCTACAGCAAGAAACTATTATCCAAAGTCCATTTAGGCAGCATTAATTATTTGGGTTCAAATATCTGCAGTTCTGATTTTTCTTGTTTTGGTCTTAGCAGCCTAGAAATTAAGAGCTATTTGGGATTAGGAATGAGATCATAGATATTATGCTTTAAGGAAATAATTTTTGACAACTTCCTTAGGTATTTTCAGTGTACGCTGCCGAAAGTATAGTGATTGTTAAAGTCTGAACCAAAATGAAATTTGAAAAAGAGAAAATTCTGGAAAGTTGTGACAACAGGCAAGTAACACAGCAATGCACATGTAGTGTGACCTACAGTAACGATCACTTGAAGAAGGTTTAGCTTAAGCTCTCTGCTTAAGCACTTTTTATAACAGTCAGCCTAAATGCACAACATATCATAAGAAAACTTTGCTCATTCTAGGTCAGCTAGGGGAGCATAACTTGAATGGATTGTCCAAAACTGCATCATGAAGATGAAGAAGAACTTACACATCAAATTCTGGAAATATTGATATAAAACAACTTCAAAGAGGACTTAACTCTATCTTCCTACTAATGCAGATTAGGATTCTAAGTACAACAACTACAATGCTATTCAGCTACTTAAGTAGTTACGGAATATTGCAGAAAATTTAGCAAGTGCCATAGTCCTTCTCTCTGTCACAGACACACACTGTTCACCTTGCATAATAACCATTCGTAAAGCATGTGCACTTGACTGAGAACAGCATTTCTGCAACGTGACATAATTCTATGCTGTGTATTTCACATTTACTTACTTACATAATATTTCCATTTGTTTTGAAATACCCATGAATAGACGGGAGAAATCATAAAAATGGAGTCACTTCACTTTAAAACCCTTGAAAATCTCTGTTTAGCCATGCAGAACTCTATCCATGCAGAGCCACTAAAACTGGAAAAACATCAAAGGTAAAAGTGAGGACACATTCGCTCTGGTTCACCCCCTTAATGTACTGTGGCGAAAGATTATCTGTCAGAAGCAGATGTTGACACATAGCCCTCACACAGAAATGCAACTTTTTCCTACTCTGTGTGGGAGGGGATGTTCATTTCCTAATAGCAATAAGTGATCACAGTCATTTTATACCTAGAACTATTGCCCTGCTCAAGGTGATAAATCACTCAGCTTCCTGTATTACAATGGATTCAAGGACTGTATTTGCTTGCAAGCACCATATTTCATACTTGAAACACAGTATAAGTGATGTGTTCTCTGCAGAGTAGACCTTAATACTTTGTAGAGAACTTGACTCTCAGAGTTTTTGTGATGTTACTGAAAACATCATGATGAAAGAAGTATCCCATGATACTGGAAGAATCATTCATGAAAGCCAAAAATTGAAGCTAAATGGAGCTTAAAGAATGTAAACCGCAAAGCTTGCATCCCCTACACCTACTGAGAGATTCCTAGACTAATAAATATTTGTAAATCTAATTTTGCTTTTGCACAGGATTTCTCTGTCTGAGACATTTAAATTTTATCTAAAATCAAGGCCCATGGAAAGCAGGGGAAGTCCAACTGCTAAGATTAATAAGTTAGTATCTATCATTTTCTTTTGCTGAAGGCAGATCTACATATCCTTGTGCTCTAGGTCTTCATAATTTATTGTGCTCTGATCTTTGTGTCATAAGGAACAAGCCAGAAGAATACAGCACGAAGAAGGTCCATGGCAGAGGAAAAAGTTATGTTTCTTCCAAAGGTTGGCATTTGAAGAGCAATTCAGATGTTAACATATCAAAGCATCATTTGGCTATGTAATGCACCAGTGGCAGGGGACTGGAGCTAGCTAAGAATGAGATGGGCTGCAGAAAGAAAAGCTACTTCACATTCCTAACTCTTGTCCTACAAGGCACCTAAATTCCGTAGCACTTTTCTGCACATATTTAATGAAGGAAAAAGTGTGGATCACTTCTGGAAAAAAAACAAAATAGACTATCCATACTCTAGAACAAAAAATTAGATGAAACTCTAGTTCAATTCAGCTAAAAAAAGTTGTTGCTTCCTCTTTCTGCATTTTTGGGGTTCCCACCCCGGCTTTTACCACAATGGCATGAAAACTCCTGACATGCAATGAATATTAAAAAGGAAGGGTCCCTGACAGTCAAAATTAAAAGACTTTCATTTTAGCACTCCAAAAATTATTACTCATTATATACTCAGTGGCTCAAAATTATTACTCATTATATACTCAAGAAAAACAGTTCCCCGTCCAGTTCATGAAAACAGGACCAAATAGAGATGGACAGTTTTCTATACTAGGATATAGATTATATAATCTTGGATAAATTATTTGAGCTATTTGTTCTGCTGTTTTTATTCCTGTGCTAGAAAGTTACAAGTATGCCATAAGGATAGATTATTTTCTTCATAGTTGACTAGCCTAGAGAATCTTCTCAAATCAATGGTTTAACAAAGTAGATCATTATGAACTTGTTCTCAATATAGTAGTATAAAGCCAGTAGAAAACACACTGGCTGCAGTACAGAGCTTGTTCTGGTGGTGTAGCTCACTATTCTAGATGGAAGAAGGACTGAATAAAGAAATTTATGTTACTTCTCCACAGACACTCCCACTAATCAACAGAGCTGGCGGGAGGTGAGGGTGGTGGTGCTTCTCTAGAAGGGTAATTTACCTATGCAGGGGTTTTCAGCACACTGGCAGCAACTACCATGCATTTTTTCACACCCCAATAAATACTACGCTCATTTTTCAGTTTGGACCATTGTCTGGCATTGGGGCCTATTAGAGTAAAACTTGAAGCAGAATATAAGTTTATTGTTATGAAGGAATGCTGCATTGCTTATAGTTCATTATACTCTTGAGTGTCTTAATGACTTTTTACCTGTATTAAATCCTGGGGTTTTTGTAATGAAATGCATGCTCTTGTGCCTTAATGAGCACTCAAACATAATTTATAACAAAACATTATGAATCTGCAATTGCTACATTCCCCATTCACACATAACATCTTCCAATATGCAACCCAGTTTTATTTCTGGTGGATCAGTCACTCCAGCCTACTGGGTAAATCTTCCTCTACAAAGATTTAGTAGACATCTTTTCACTTGAAAGGAAAGACAGATCAAAACCATCTCTTTAAGCTCTGGAAGCCCTACGGCTTCACCCTCATTCTCATCCTCCCTTATGTAACCTTTACAAAAAATGGATACCTCTCACACTCGAATAGTAACAAGAACAGTGTTTTGTCACCATCTCTGGGTAATGTGCCACCACTAATGCACAAACTACTCTGCTTATTCTTTGAGCAGCTCCACCAAATTACGTGTTTCAGCTAGGTCAGTGCAAAGATACCAAAAGCTAGGCCTTTACTTTGAGCTAATACGAAAAACAAATTTGGAGGAGATTGCCTGGAGCTGAAGTACATGTAGTTGGCTGTCTTGTCTTCCCTAGAGCCCAGCTGAAGTGCGGGTGTTTGTTTTTAAAGACGTTACTTGCATTATATTATAATGAAGAGGACCAGACCCAGATAAACGAGTACAGTTGAATGTTGCCCAGAGAAAAGAGAAATGGAAAAAAGTAGTGATGGTATGATGATTTGAGATGTCCTCTGCAATTACCCTAATTACCAGAACTACTGCCTCGTGTTTATGAAATAATCTGTGTAGGTTTCCATTGCTTAGCAGTGACTGCAAGGGATTGCGTTTCATGGATTTCAATAGTAAGATGGTGAATGCGGTGAATGGAAAGAGTGGGAGTTTTGGAACTACAGAGATCAGCAGAGGAAAGGTTTTTCCTGAAACCCATTGTTTGCTGAAATTGGGAGGTTTCTTTTGTTGCCTAAAGGAAATGGTGTGCTGGAAATGGAAGACTGTCATGGAGGCACATAGAAAGAGAACAGGTGCTTAAAAGACCCATGGACACTGAGCAATGTATGCATGAACTAGAAGACAGGCATCATGTTCTCACAAAGAAAAGAACTGCTGGAGGTATCTTCCCCCTGGGGGGGGTGGAGATAGCGGTTTGGGCCAGTTATGTAAGAACATGTGATTTATCTTTGTATGTCTTTCTGTTGGGGTGTTTATGCTGTGTGAATAAAGTGTGTGGTTTATGTTGTGTGAATTGAACACCAACTAAAGCAGCATATTTGGCCTATTTTACACAAAACTTTAAGATCTCTAAGAATTTTTTTTTAACATAAAAGATTAAAACTTTAAAGCATTTCTGGTGTTGGCGGATCTGATTGCATGTTTTCTGAGTATCCGAAATTCCCTCGAACATGTTTTATCCCAAACGATGTTAACTTTATACCATATATTAATAATATCTTGTACCTACACTGATGGAAATCAAAATCTCCACCAAATCTCCTATAACTCACAATATTTGTGTTTCTGAATTACTATAGCTAGAAATATTTTTAGTTTTACATTATTATAAGTAAGGAAAATGCATCTGCAAATAGGATAGGAGTGTTATAGATGAGTGATCAGATTTTTATATTACTATTTTATGTATGTGAAAAGTATATAGAGCTGGGGAGTAAAAGATTAATTATTTCATTCCTTTGTGGTAGATATTTTGTCTCTTTTTTTCCTGTGTACATGACAGCACATACTTAGTATATATCAAATGGGTATTTTCAAATAGAATCAGTGAATCTAAATGCTTCAAACAGCCACAGGGGCATACTTATTCCAAGGAGTGAATCCAAAACGACACAGCTAATGAGTATGTCCTTGAAGGACCTGGGCTGCATTTAAGCATATGTAATTTGGTTACGACAGCTTCATTAAGGAGAGGCTGAAATGTCCATATTACCTGAAGCCTATTTAAAGAGAACATCTGTTTTGCTAAACGAATACCATATCTGAACTGAGAATGAGCACAAGTGTTTATCTTTGAACATAGAAATAATGGGAGGAAGGGTTTAAGACAAACTGGTTAAATACCAACATACGCTAACATAATGTCATGCAAGGAATACCTACATAGAAAACTTCACATTTTCTGAGTTGCCAGGACTAACTCATATATGTATATTCACTAGACCATTAAAATGTATGGAAATAATATCTAATAGTTTCTCCTCTATTCTGTGTTCACCTCCAATCTCTCAGATAGTGCATAACTGCTTATTTGTGCAATTGTCCAAGAATTTCAGCATTCTTCCAGTGCTTAGAGACAAACAAAAGAAAACACAGAGCTTTCAGCCAGACATTCTGCATTTTTATACAGTGTGGCTGTGATGGATTCCCTAAAGATTCAACCTGGCACATAAATTGGGGCGACAAGCACAAGCAAGCAATGTATCTATGACAACTTTGCCTCTACTTAGCTTGTCTAAGTCCATATAACTCCAGTCCATACAGTTAGCAAAACAAGTGTATTCTTCTATATGCAATGGCTTGATCTTAACTACTAACAATATATTCTGCAGAAAGAACCAATAATCAGAAGATACAAATGAAGAAATACAAATAAATAACCATAGGTGCCCAACAAACTGGTGTCTGCACTGATAACAAAGCAGTTACCTAGTGGTTAGTGGTGTGTCAAGACTGAGTTGAGACTGTTTTACCATGTGGCTTAGTAGGATTTGCAGATGCCAGACTGTGGATGCAGTGAGATTCAATCATCAATAAGGACCTAGCTGTTTACAGCTTCTGCTTGAATGCTCAAACAGAATTATTTTTGCTCTTGCAGTATAAGCCTGGATTTCTTATATTAATCCTGCTTAAAACAGATGGTAAAAAAGCAAAACCTTATCTTATCTGTCCTCCACCACTAAACATCAATATTAGAAAAGCATCATGAATGAAGGAATTGCCTGTATTTTTACTTTGTATTTCATGCTATTTTGTGTTTTTAGAAGAAAAAAAATAATCTGCGTTTTTTAGTTCTGAACTACTTTAAATGAAAAGACGTATCTGACTTGCATTATGACTATTAGAGTTCTCTACTTCTGTCCTACCTTTTCTTCCATGTACAGCAAACAAAGTGCCATGGTAGGGCTAACTTTTGAAGAATTCATGTTGTTATGTCTGTTACAATTCATTTCCTGAAGTCAAGGAAGGTGTAAGATATCCCCTTGCTTCTCTTCAGCTCTCTTGAGATTGTAGATGAGTCTTTCATGTTTTTGTGGCTACTACTGTTCAGATAATGGCATTTGCATATGTATTAGAGCTCAGATTTTTAGTTTAAAAAAGGTCCCAAGTGGCAGGACAAGCACTCTATGAACACGAAAAAATATTTCCAGATTGTAAGGTTTTAATGTGTGCCTACCTGAACCATGACAGGAAATGCATAAAGACTTTGTATCTCTTCCTCATTAAAACTAAATCACTACATAAATTCAGCATGAGAACTCTGTGTATCAGTGCATAGGATGACAATTAGCCCAGGCTCACTACAGCCTCATCATGAGCAACTGAGTAGCTGCTGTTGTGCTCTCAAACTTTCTATTTTAATAGCAGCTTCCATTCATTTAGGGCAGGAGGTCTAAGTTAAAAGTAGGGTCTAAAGGCAACACCGCTTAATTTACAGGTGGAATGAAACATAAATTAACTTTTAGTCAGTTTACTAGAAACAAAGGAAAAAAATCCACCAAACTGAAGAACTTTATGAATTCAACAAAAATACAAAGGCCATTGAATATCATTTTTGCCTGTTCTTTTAATGATTTATCACTTCCTTAATAGACATAGTATCCTAAAATAAATGTTACACAGGTTTATTTGCTACAGACCACTTGAATGGTTCTGGCAATTGAGATGAACCAGTAAGTTAAGAAGCTAAGTAAACATGTATTTCCTTTTCTGATCATCTTCCAACAAATATGAATGTATATCACAAACTGTCAACAGTGCTTTAATGATGACAATCCCACCTCATTATTTACTGTTATATGCAACCATAGAATAGAAACTCAAATTAACATAAATTGTGAACAGAAATGCAGTGATAGTGAATGGACACAGTAGCTGTCATTTATCCGAACATCCTCAATATTTTGCTTCCTATCTGTGTTCCAATGATCACATCTTTAATTCTTAAAATCCTTCTAAGAAAATAAATAAAAGACAAGAACTTTTTTCGTCTTAATTATAGGCTGGGGTCAAAATTGAGATTTCTGATGTCTTCATACTTGTAAATATTTATTTTTATTCTCTGCAGAACTGAAAGACTATTTTCTTAAAGTAGAGGAAATGCTCTCTTCAACGACTTGACTACACTGACTGAAACTGGTTTCCTCCTCTAACTTACTAATTTTTAGCTGTGCATCTTTCTATTGCACGATGAGTGAAATGATCAGTGATTTAATGAGTAATGGATTTCAGAGCAATGTGAACTTTTTTCTTACAATCAAGACATATACTTCCTCCTGCTATATATACACTACTGCAAGGATAAAAAAGCAAAGTAAAATCACCAATAAACGAGAAACTGTTATTTCATGGCTTGAAAGACACTGCAGACTCCTGTAAGAGACACTCTGTGAAAGGCACAACCGTACATAGAGAAAATGTTTCCATTAGGCACCTGGGGCTGGCAGCCTCAGGTCTTTGCTAAGCAGTCTTAGAAAAGCATCTCTCATTTGAGAAACTTTCCCTGTATTCTCAGCTGAGATTTTGATCACTTTGCAGTCACCCTCCTGAAAGGCCATTTTTGCCTGTTATCTGTTTCATACTCTTCTGAAGTTCACTCACTTTGTGATTGGCACCTCACGCCTCCAACATCACTCCTACATCAATAAGCTCTTAACACTAGCCTAACCAATTGCCATCGTCTCACCCTTCTGCAAAAAGTAAAGTCTTTTTCCCCATACCCAGTAACTCCTTTTATCTCTTTAGCCCGCACTACTGATTCTCAAAGGAGTTTTAAATCTAACGAACTCAAAATGCCAGGAGAGGAAAAAGTAAAACCTCTGTAGAAGCAAAGTCTTCTGAAGTACCGGTGGATAAAATGCTTTATCTTTGTTTCAAACCAAGCATTTATATCCGTATAGAAGTTGTTTTTATAAGACTGCAATAACACACACACACACACAAAAAATCACAGCAAATGAAACTTCCACACAGTTTAGTGTTATGTTATGAAATGTTAATATTATGAAAATGAACCGTTTCTGAATATTACTGAAAACTAGTGAACCTGCAGGAAGACTAACAAATTAAGTGCAAACCAAGCCAGCAGTCTCAAATCTTGACTTAGAATCACAGAAAAATTCTTACGTTTTTTAGAAGCAGTGTTGTATGCATTTAAAGACCTCCAGGACTAGATTTTTGTATTTTAAAATTTGAAATGATTCACTATTGTTTGGTTTACCAAACTGATTTCAGTGAAGATGCTCCAAAACAAACAATGGTAGATTGAGACCCAAGGTCAGAAAAAGAGCCTATAAGTATTCAGGTGGACAAGTATTTCAAGGCTGAAGAAGGATTAACATGTAGGATTACGGCCTTGAGTTGCATCAGGGGAGGTTTAGATTGGATCTTAGGAGGAAGTTCTGTACTGAGAGAGCGATTGGGCGCTGAAACTGGCTGCCCAGGGAGGTGGTGGAGTCACCATCCCCGGATGTGTATAAAAACCAAGCAAATAGAGCACTTGAGGTCATGGTCTAGGGGTTAGGGAGATGTTGGGATAAGGGCTAGACTTGATGTCCTTGAGGTCCTTTCCAGTCATAATGATTCTATGATTGATGGAAAATAAAACACATGTTTCTGACAAGCCAGCAAACAATTTTCTTTAGAAACAGGGATTTGAGTAAAACTGTTTGTCTAACTCTTCTTGTCAGGAGTGGCAAAGTCTGTCCCTTTATCATGCAAAAGAGAGCACAGAAACAGCACTTTTAAGGAAGGTAAGCTATACACTCTGCAAAGCCAGAGAATAAGGCTGCAGTACTTGCCTTCCTGAGCCGACTGTGCTTTTGTGAGATGACAGACCATGCACCACAGCCTTGCCCTTTAGCTTTACCGTTGCTTTTTTCAGCCTTACTCAGACGTATTTAAGCCTGGATTTTAGTGTGGTTAACTCTGTTTATAGCACTAACGGTACACTTTGTCTACTGTATTTTCTTAGGAGTGATAAGGGCAAGATAACTTTACCTCAAATCTCCTTTTATTTTTCCTAAAGATGTTTGTATGTAAGGTGTAATTGGTTCAAACTGTTTGCACGGAGGTACCTGGCATGAGAGACACCTCTCACCCCCTACCCCCAAATTGTTTCCTTCAGGGAACATAAAGACAAATATTACAACATTAATTCTGCAATGGTAGAAGTGCTTTCCGTTTTCAGAAAGAAAAGGCTGGAATAAAAACTGTGAGATAAAGTTTGTCCTTTAGAGGCTTTGTAAAAATACAACAATACAAGAAGAGCAAACGTGGCTGCAAAGTGGGGTCATTTTGCTCTTTTGGAAAAACTTCTAGAAAGAGTTTAATTTGATAAGAAAATCCACTCTGAAAAAAATAAAGCAGAGAAAAGGAAGGTTTGTCCACAGTTTGTTTACAAATCTTATTTGGTGATTGAAAAAGCTATAAGAACAACTTTTTTGGAAAATTTATTCAATGTTTTTAAAGAGGTAGGTTCTAGTTTGGAAAAGACCTATAAGGTCATTCAGTCAAAATATTAATCTAACTCTACCAAATCCACTGCTAAACCATGTCCCTAAGCTCCCTATCTACATAACTTTTAAACATGTCCAAGGGTGGTGATTCATTCACCTCCCTGGGCAGCCTGTTCCAATGTCTAGTGAACGCTTCAATGAAAAAGTTTTTCCTGACTTTTAACCTAAAGTTTCCATGTTACAGCTTGAGGCCATTTCCTCTTTTCCTATTGTTTGCTACTGGGGAAAAGAAACCAGCACCCACCTCTCTACAACTGCCTTTCAGATAGTTGTTGATAGCAATAAGCCCCTGTTCTTCTGAGTAGCTTTCCGGCTACTCTTCATCATGTCTATAGCCTAACATGGGGTTGTTGTGACCTAAGTGCAGGACCTGGCACTCAACCTTCTTAAAACTCATATAATTGGCCTTGGCCCATTGATCCTCCTGTGCAGGTCCTACTGTAAAGCCTTCCTATCCTCAGGCAGACCAACAGTTCAGCGCATCTTGCTGTTTGCAAACTTGCTAAGGTGCACTTGATGGTCTCTTACAGACCATTGATAAAAGATACTAAACAGGATTGGCCCCAAGTCTTCAAAAAGTCTTCATTACGGGTATGTGAATCAAGGTTTATTTCTTTGGAAGTTTATAAGGAGCTTTAGGGAGATGGAATTTTGGATTAGCTAAGCAGGGTTGGGCCTGGTCTGTACTTGGATGGGAAACAGTCTGGGTACATCAGGTGCTGTAGGCTTACCCTGCTCCAGCACAGCGGGGGGGTTGGATGATCTTTCGAGGTCCCTTCCAACCTGTAACATTCTGCCATTCTATGTATGCAATGCATTTTACTCCTTCTGTTCTTGCAGTTAAAACACTTTGAGCATCATTTCTATTAAAAACATTGTCACGACTGCTTAAGCTTTTTATTACAGAGAATGTTCAGCAGTGCTAACTAAACTAAGACTTCTTTGATAAATGAGCTCACTGCTAAAGACATCCCATTACTTTCTGCTAGGAACCAATAGATAACAAATTAGTTATTTTCTCTGGGAGCTTCCTTAGAGGGATGAAACAACAACCTTCAGTAAATCTTACTAGTTTTGGTGGTTTCTTTTATATTGATAAAATACTTCTAATATTTGGAGAACTTCTTAGAATGTTATCTCAACACAGGCATCATTAAACTGGATAGCCCTTACTGAGCAGAATATGATACAGACTTGTGAGACTGGAATTTTGGCAAACAAACAAAATCAGTTCACTGACAAATACCTTTAGACAGTGAATTTCATGAGTATCATTTAACTAAGCAGACTTTAAGTTTTACAGAACAAGGATGATTTTGCTGAGATCTTATTTTGAATCAATGTAGACCTGACTATATTTACAAAGGGAACATCATGGCATTTCATATGCTCATTTCAATGTAGATTTAATCTCTATTTTTATCTTTAAATGACCACTCAAAGACCAGAAAACAAAGGCTGTTCCTGTAATGAATTACCACTCATCTCTCTACCTCTATCCTACCTGGCTCTAGGATGAAAGGCCACTAAAGGAAGAAAACAAACTTGTCTTGCTAAGGGTGGCATGTTCTGGAGCAATGACTTAGGACTTGAAGTATCTTATTAAATCTGCAGCAGTTAACAAATAAAACAAACCGAATTTGTTAAATAAAAGTGCCAGATAATGTCGTTATTTGGAGTTGGAATTATTGTTGTCAGACTTTTCAAATTGTCTTTGCAGCTTTCAGTAGGAAAAAAACTGTTTATGACTATGCTTTTGTCTAGAGTAACGTGCTGCAAGCAAGCAAGTTTACTTCAAGGGCTTCATCTGGCTTCTGAAGGAAAGTATGGAAAACATGACATAGGAGACACTTGGAAAACAGTATCGATAATGGCAAAGATTTACATGTTGTGTATAGTTTTCGAGATCTGAATTGTTTTAATAGGGAAGATAATAATAACAATGCTTACATGTCTGAAAGCTCTGTATCCTCATGTTGCAAAATTGCTCTCACAGGTTCATAAAACATAGCTAGAAGGCAAAAGTAAGTCTGTATTTAACAAATGCTAAGGAAAGGAAGTGGCTGTTTCCACAATTAAGCTATGAAAGAGATTTCCCTCTTTGATTGCAGAGGGGAGATATAATCATGTGGTTGCCCCTCTCCACCTGAAGGAATCAGGAGAAGTACACTGCATCAGCCTGTTCCCTGTCCCTGTAGAGAAGAGTCATTTCTGCAGCCAGTGGAGGGTGATATGCTGCAGCAGGGGACTGATCCTTAGAAAGACCACTACTTTTAAAGAGACCTTTGCTGGAGCAATTCAACAATGGAAGGATTGGAACGGAGGAGACCCTGTGCCAGTTGGAAAAGTTCCTGAAGAACTGTCTCCCATGTAGGGAACACCAGATTGTCACAGGGAAAGACTGGCAGGGGCGGGGGTGTCTTACTCCTTGAGGGGGAAGGAGAAAGCAGAGCTCGGACCAGGAAGTTTCAGTTAAGGACCTCTTGTGTCACTTTGCATTGGGTAACAGGTTTTTGTTAGTTGAGTTAAACTTGATTTTGTTTTTCCTAAGTTGATTCTGTCTTCTCCTGTGATTTAAGTGATAAGTGGATTCTCCTTGCCCGTTTTTTCCCCTCAGATCTAAAGCTTTTTTTTTTTGCTTATTAGGGGGATTTTGCTAATTTTGCAATGGACTAGCCAATCAATTGCAGACAAACTGCTAAACACAGAAGGAATATCTCCAACTCATGACCTCACTGAACTGAAGATGATTTGAGTTGGGGTAAAGACTCAGAAGTACTGTATATAATTTCTCTGGGTCTACATTTTTCTTGAGAGACTGCATTTTGGCTGTCCCTCTAGATGGGATACCAGAATAGGGCGAGATTCAACCTGACCTTGTTTATCTCTTCTTATGTTCTCATGCGTGTTTCAGTTTTCGTCTTTTTCTCCATTGCAATTCTTTATTAGATTTTTTTCACCAGATTAACTTGGTGTCAAACTCTAAACATATTTCACTGACATTGTCTTATACATGATATGAATCTGCATGGCTCATAAAAGTTATTCACATCACTTAGAGACATTCCCTGTGTTGGACAGCATATTGCTTAGGAGATTCTGGATCTTATCTTATTACTTGTAAGTGACTTCATTGTTGTCATTAAGCCAGCAGGGAATGCAAACCCAGACACTAGAATATCACAACAGCTGCTATTAAAACCTATCTGCTCCACCAGAAATCTGGCTCACCTCAGGCAAATTTTATTTTATTTTTTTTTAAATTGTGGAAATGTATTATGCAAACTCTTTTATTTCTTGAGATATACAGATTTCTTTTCTATCCAATCTCTCATTGCATATCCTTATACAGGTTTGAAATAAGGCAGTCTGTCTGCAGGTGCAGGCTTACATGTAGAATCACTGCCATCTTCAAGAACCTGTATATCAGCAATTTTATCTGCCAGTACAAATAGCTATGTACACAATGACCTAATTATAGATTTTCATTTGGAAAATAATTCTACAAATCTAGCTACTGTCTACTGAATGAAGGTAATAATAAGTTGCATCATGAGGTAAACATAAAACCAGAAAATGTCAGAGATTTATCTCATTATCATTTAGGAGACGATACCCCTAAATGAACATTAGATGATACTCCTAAAGGTACAGGAGAAGGAAGAAGATGATTTCACCTGTTTGTCTGGCAACACTTTCACAAAATATGGCTACAGATATGACTAGTAAATGATTTAAAATATTTTTGAGATTTTTTTTTTTCCCTTATGTCTCGCTGCACAAAAGAGATAGAGTCTAAATTTTGGGTCAATAGTTCTTTTCCAGTGCTTTTACTCCTTTTTTATTAATTTCCCCTCTCCTCTCTAACGCAAGAAAACGTAATGAAACTGATCTTGACTTGATAGGGAACAAAGTTGCCACACATACAAGTTAGTCACAAGAGAGACATTAAAATGTAACTGTCCCCTGCAATTTTTTGAACAGTGAAATTGTATATGGAGAGATAAAAGAAATAATTACTTGAAGAATAGCTAGTCAGAAAACATTTTTACAATGTATAGATGTGTCATCAATTTCTAACTGCTGTCAGAATAATTATTCTCTTAGAAAGTGTCTATATTTCAGGGAAATCATGTTTTTTTAGATTTTCCTGGCACAGGCATCAAAAGAGGGGAAAATGAAGGGCAGATGTTGAAGACTAAGGAGCTTGAGAAGAATTAAAAAAATAATTTCAAGACCTAGGTAGTCTATGCTATTGAAGGTTTTACAAAAACAAGCAAGTAGCCATATACCACCCCCTGCATATAGGTTCTGTGCCTACTCAATAAAGTAATTTTTCAGTATTGACTTGGTGTATTTCAAAGTGAAAAGAAGCACAAAGTTTCCCCTTCTCTAGAGAACTTTCCAGAAGGAATTCTTCATACCTGTGTGTTCCCAAGTATAAAGTAAGTTGGTTGAGCTATCTTAGAAAAATGCAACTGTAGTATGATTTTATTAATAATCCAAGGCGTCACAGCTATGAATAGCACACCTTGAAGTGGATGGGTTATCAGCTGAGCTAACTCAGTGGTGAAGTATCTGCCCTGGCTTAGGGACAGTCTTTGGGGGCCATTGTTGGCACCGGGTTCACCATCATGATATGCTAATGTTCTTAGAGACAGGGGATAAGCCCAGATCACTTAAGAGATAAGGTATGGTTTGTTTTATGTCATGAGGAGCCAAAACTGTAGTTATTTTACAGACTAGAGGACCTGACTCACTAATACATAGAGCAAGCCTGTGCTTGTCAATTTATGTGACAAGAGGCACTAATATTCCTTTCAAAATAATTCAGTGATCAATTACTATAGAAATATCTAAACACTTCAGTGTCGTCAGAGAATATTGCCTGCACATTTCTGTAAAAGGTATAAACTGCATGGTTTTAGGAGCCTGTGGGAGACCAAGTCCAATCGAGATGATGAGCTGTCTTACGAGAACTGCTGTATGTAAACCTATCTTACATTTCTGAGGGATGCAGTACATGTACAGGTCATAAAAATTACCTACTTCAAATATTGTTTCCGCTTCTCCTTCTGCGTCCATCCAGAAATAGCTCGCAATCCTATGGGTTTTTCTCATGAGGTAATTCAAAAAACAGTTAACACTAGCTTGCCATCAGCAAGGGCTTACTGTGTCAGAAAGGAGACTAAATGGTTTTCTCTTCCCGTAAGAGCCAGACTTTACCTCCAGCGCAAGCAATATACTCAGTATGATGTTGTGCCAGAGCCAGAAGTTATCTATTTATTTACTATGCTATATCTTCTACCTCGTTTCAGGTTTTTAGATAAAAGGTTGTTTCGCAAAAGCCTGGCAATTATTTTAAAGATACACAGTTCTTACTAGACAGACTAAAAGCAAAGATGCAGGGCTAAAAACAAAATACCAAAAGCAGTTTCTGTTCTTCAAGGGCTGGATGAAGGGAAACAGGAATACACACAGATAAGACCAAATCATTATAAAAGCAGCAGTAGCAATTCCTGTCTTCTGTGCACATGATTTTTCCAAATCCTTTAAAAAACGTAATGGCTGTGAATTTTTATTTTTACTTATTTCAATCTTACAAATGTAAAGTACACAAAAAAGAAGAAAATTCAAAGGAGACACAGAATCACAAAATCACAGAACATTAGAGATTGGAAGTGACCTTGAAAGACCGAGTCCAATCCCCCTGCCACAGCAGGACCACCTAGACCAAGTCGCACAAGAACACATCCAGGCGGGTTTTAAATATCTGCAGGAAGAAGACTCCATGACTGCTCCCTTACTGCAGAAATTCCAGTTCTCACCTACAATGTCCTGTCACAGCCTACAGCCCTTCCAGTGTTTGTTTTCTTTTCCTGCCCTATGTGTCAAATATTTTCTCCCGTAGGTGTGAAGATTACAACTGAAATATACCACATAGCTCACCATACCAGCTGGCACATGGTAACATCAAAGCAGAAGTTTGCTAGACCCACACTTCAGTCTTTTTCACCATGGAGCATTGATCTGGGTCTGTTCCTTTACCTATTTAATAAAACGAGTAGAAAATTGTATTTTGAGGCATCTACCTTTTGCACTTCATTCACACTGGTCATCTCTGAGTTACTAGAGGAGTAAGGGGGTGGGGGGAAGCAACAAATTCTGTGCCTTTGTTTCCCTAGATACACTGAGGCAGAGCATATACTGCACAGTGGGTTGTGTGATCCAACGCTTCTTAAATGTCTATAATTGTCAAACAGAGACACATCAATGAGAGGACAGAGTATGCTGACTGTATTTTTCATTAAAAATGCCTATAAAGTGATATTATGTGACATTTTTATGAGAAACACTACATTTTATAGAAAACTGTGCACTTGCTGCTCCATTCCTCTAATGTTATTCATCAGAACTGTTATTCATCTTCTTTACACTGAAGAGCTCATATATTTAAGAATATATTATAATTTGACTTTGCCATTTCCTGGATTGAGATTTATATCCATACTCGTTGATTTGAGCTTAAGCGTAAGCACAGGAAGGTCCCTATTTTGTAGATCCAGCATGGACCTGTTGATGTCTACTGACAACAGCAGACTTCGTGATATGCTACCATTCAAGCAACCGATCAAGCAGATTATAGAGAGACAGTTAAAGCTGATTCTGTGCCTGTTTGGCAAAAGGTGCCTCATTAACGGGAATAGATTTGTCTATTACAATCAAATCTCATTTCCCCTCTCTCTTATCAGCATAGGACAAGAATAATTGTGACAAATGCAATTTTTCTTCGTTCTAATGTTGGCAATGGGGTACACTGGCATGTTTAGTTTTGACAACCCATGTCATAAAATTTTGCTGTTATGGAGGCTGTGTATAGGCTAGTGCCTTGGACAGCAGAAGACTGAATTTTAATTTTCATTTTGTAAGGTCAGTAAAGTGTTGTATTTAAAAACTTCCAGGTAATGGAAGATGGTGTTACATAAAGACCACCTTAAAAAAGTGCTAAAAGAAAAGTCCACTATTCCACTGCAATAGAATCCATCCCTATTGCCTATTTTCTAACAATACCAGAGGTCAGGATACCTCTGCTGCTGCTGTGACTCTGTGTCATGATTTTGACATATTGTGAAGAAATATTTTTTATTTTTCATATACACTTCTCTAGCTGTATGCCAGACATCCCAACACCTGCAATATCTGTGACATCTATCTGCATCTACATTATACGTTCAGTCTCCCAGGGAGGTGGTTGAGGCCAGGATGGATGAGGTTCTGGCCAGCCTGATCTAGGGTGGGATGTCTCTCTGCCCATGGCAGGGGGATTGGACTACATGATCTTTTGAGGTCCCTTCCAATCCCTAATGATTCTATGATTCTATTCTATGATTCTTTTGGGGCCAGCCAATTGCTAAATTGGACCAAGATGGTTATATAGCTATCAGGATACTAGTTTTAGAGTTGAAACAAAAAACTCAGATTCTCCTGGCAAATCGTGTCAGAGACAACCAATGGCTCACAGTGTTCAGAGTGGATAGCACTCTCCTCAACCCAGCAGTCATCAGTTTCAGCAGTTCAAGGAGAGGTACCGCCATCTTACAAGAGCAAATAAGCAATCCTCCCCACATTTGACTTCAAGTTTTCATGAAGAGCAATAATCCACCCTGCTTCCTGAGAATTATTTGAAATGATGTGAGATGGACCTAGGAAATTTTAGTGAAATTTGCCCAGTTCTCAGACTGGTACTCTTACAATACGGACAAATGTGTAATAGTAGGGCAACTTGAGGTTTGTGCACTCTTTGTAGAGTCTTGTTGTCATGCTTACAGTATCAGCAAAGTGCTGTCCTGCTCACAGTTCATGCCAATATAATAATGCTAAATCTACAACATTATACTCCGGGGGCTAACTCTGTATATGTTTTCCTCATTGTTTAAAGTACCCTGTAGAGCTCATTCATTCAGAGACAGTACAATGTAGGGAAGAGAAGGAAGAAAATAATTCAGAACTCATATACACAGTTCTAGCCGAGTTTAGAAAGATGTTCACATGCACATCCATAAGGGTTGTTTTTACTATGAAATGAAATGGAGTCAAAAAGCCACAACAGCCAAACAATTGCAAAGAAATAAAGAGGTATAGTGGATCTAAGAATATTTCAGCACTCCTGATTTTTAAGATGTACCTTAAGGTGAAAAACAGAATGGTTAAGTCGGTAGAGAGCTGAAAAACCGTTACAGGGACATAGATTTTATTCCACATTTTTCAAGTTTCCATTTGAAGCAGTTGTGGTTTCTTTTTGTCTCCCGAAGTTACAAGCTAGAACTGAGTAAATTCAAATTGCTTTACAAATTGTGCAAGAGAACAAGTGGCTACTCCGTAATACTTCATGTCATCCCTGGCACTACTTACACAGCTGCTCAGGTTTTCCAACCAAGGTGAATTATTATCTACTTTGCTTAAATTTTAATTCCATTGTTTACTTTGAAATACCAGATCTATCATAGTGGATCAGACTCTGTTTTATTTGGGTGCTCTCCTTGTTCCTTCCATTAGCCATCACAATAGGGGTTTTTTTTGTTTTTTTAATTTTTTCAGGGAAAGTAATTTCTGCACAAAATATTTTGAATTTTAGTTAGAAAAAAACCCTAAGCAAACCTGGGCACTCTCACCCCTTTTTAAACTAAAGGTAATTTGTGCAGGTAGATAAAAATATGGGGGCATGAACAGTGTAAACATACAGACATATGCCATTTTTATTTAACAAAAAAGTCTGAAATTATCTTAATTATGGAAAGGATTTTCATAACATTGCTGTATTTCATGCTGCAGAATGGAATTTATATAAAATATTGCACCATCTTCCTTAATGTTTTTTCTCTTCTTATTAACTGGCTTGAAATAATTCAAAAATTTCCCCCTTTTTTTGTTCCTTCTTCCTGTCCCAAAGGTAAGACTGTTTAAAATGATGAGGTATGTTTGCACAGTTATATGACATTTTCATTACACCTCACAGCATCTGATCTAGGAACAGAGAAAGAAAATAAAAGTGTGATTATCTTAGACTCTAAGGATTAAGCCTTTGAATGTTGAAAGAATCTGTCTTTCTTGGCCAGACCAGGCTATCACGTGTTATTTACAGAGAGACAGCACACTAAGCATCCTCAGCCCTGCAACAGGAATTATATGATAAATATTTGATGCTTATTTTCAGATTTTACTCTGAAACATCAAAAGACCTTGGCATGTTTTATAAAGAAGCACAATTACATTTCTCTTAGGGGCCTGTCTCTGTTCTTTTTAAGGGAGATCTTCCCTACTTACTCTCTACAATCTAAGTTCTATATTATCTATAGGTATTCAATATGTGTATTCTGTATGTATTAAGAAAATATTTACTTACTTGATCTACCAATTACACTTTTCCTTTTCTTCACCCTTAGGAGAAGAGGAATAAATAAGTCCTTGCTGGCTCTAACAGACTGTCAGAAGTTGGAATAAATGGGAACGCCACATGTGTAGAAAGCTGAGCCATGAGTTCAGACTCTGCTGGAATAGCAGTAGAAGACTATCAATATCTTTTACAGGAGACCTAAAACTATTTTTTTTTTTTTTGAGGGGAATAAACACTAAATGCATGGTAGACATATCTTGCATATTTTAATCGCCAGAAAAACATGGGATTAATTCTTTTACTTTCCTCAGAGCAAATCCTCAGGGAACGCCTATCATTGATTCTTGTCAGAGGGTAAAGCATTCAATGAAATTAAATCAGAATGTTGTTACAGATACAGGTCAAGTGGACATTCTCACTTCATTTAATGATGAGAATTCTGCAGTTGTCTTTCCATTGCTTTTTTTCCTTTTGTTTTGGTTGAACTCTGATTGCGACACGTATTTTTCACTCAATCTCTCTGATAATCACCCCACCTTAAAAGTAGAATTCTGCATTTTTTTGCTGTTGCATGAAGCACATGTGTAACTTGTCTCTGGTCTCTTTTCACAAGTAGCTAGTGATATGAAAGGAAACGGTCTTCAGTTGTGCCAGGGGCCATTTAGATTGGGTATTAAGAAAAAATCTTTACTGACTTGCTGAGCATTGGGATGTCTCTTCCAAACACAATGATTCTATGATTCCATGACTCTAGACTGGGTATGGACTTTGTTTCTGATGTGGCTTATTTTCCTTTCTTTTCAGATGTTTGAAATGCAAGCGTGCCTCTGATCTGCCTGGAATTTTACAGCTAAAGTGTTAAAAATAGTGATTTTCATTGATGAAATTGGTAAAGAAAAAGCAAGCTCCCAGCATTACCTTCAGGTAACAAATTGAGTTTACTAAGAAAGCAGCTGGAAGTAGTTTGGTTTCCAATGTTCAGTGAGCAGATTCAGTATAGAAATCATTGAAGGAGAAAGAACATGGAATACCAAGGAATGATTTTGTTTGTTTGTTTTACCATAATCATACCTCAAGGATAGACTATGCTTGAAGTTTATAATGATTATCCAACTTGAACGTTAAGTGGGAGCTGTGCATACAGGCAAGGTACAAAACAGATGTACCAAGATTTTTCTGCAGCAGATAAAGTGCAGAACTGACATACAGGATCTTTATATACATCTAGGTGACTAAGCAACAGAAAACGAATTGGAGAAGGAAGGAAAAGCTGATGGACTGTGACATTTCTTCTGTTTATGTGCCTACTTCACTGACACTTGACAGTTATTAAAGTTGTCCCCGTGTTTGAGGGAGTCATTTCCAATTGCCTGTACATGTAAAAGCTTTCAAGATAAATAGAGTGTATCACTCCAAGAGCCTCACAATTTAAAGTTTTTCCTATTTAAACTTCTACTTTATACAAATTTGCCTGGCAGAGCAAGAGAACAAGCACTGAGTTGTTCTGACACTTTCTACTGCAGCATCTCTCCAGACTTTTCCTTATGCCCCAGATGCTACATCTTTACATAATGACAGTGAAAAAATGACATAACATGGCTTTCACATTTCAAATTACGTGATGCATTTACTTTCCTTTTGGAAGTACGTGCCCCAATTCTGTACATTTGTTGGCAATGCAAAGACAGGTTCCTGTTCCAAAGTCAGATAGGAGGTGAGATAGAAATAAAGGATGAGGACTGAGCTAAATGAGTAAATTATAGACATAATTCTGGAAAACCTGGAGAAAGAACACAAGGAAGATGGCACTTCAGGAAGATTTCTTGCCTTGAAGACAACTCATTCAAAGAGCAAGCCTAGCAACTTAATCACTCAGAAGGATATAAGGTGTTAGGATTTTGATCCAAGAGAAAGTAATGACATTCAGGTGTCATTATGTAGTCTCTGAACTGTGGGGAAATTCAGCTGATGCTTCTCCCAGGCTAGATTTGTCCCATAGGCTCCCAAACAGATCACATCGACTTAATGCAGTTTCTATAACTCAGAATTGCATCAACTTAGTCTAAAGATTAAAGTGTTAGTGGCTGCTTGTGCTGTCTCCTCACCTGGAACACAGATGATAAAGGCACTTCATACATAATTTTTTTTCTATCAAATAACAAAATGGTGTGACTTTAACAACAAGAACAACAAACAGAGATGAAACATCCTGAAAACTCAAATCCTGCAATACATCTCTTTTCTGGCAGCAGTCAGTTGGCCTTCTCCTTTAGGGAACCACACCGCTTGTCTGTTTTGAAGCAAACCTATCTGAGACTCAAGAAAAAAGTAATCTTCTGGGCTGCTAGACTGTGAAGATCTGTTTCCTAGGCCTCATTCCTGTCAGCACAATCGAGCGTTCTTGAGAGTCTGTTAATTTATTTGCCACCTTTAAGTTCAGCAAGTTTGTGTGCAAGGAAAAGAATACAGAAATGTTCTTTCAAGCCCATACAGACAGATCTGTTAATTAAGTGTCAATCATAAGACCCGTTCAGCTACATTCTGCTGCTAAGACTAGTAGAGTTTCTAGAGCTGGAACCTGGAATAAAAACACATCAAGGAATAAGAAAAACAACACAATACTACTTTCATTACATTTTTCATAGAAGTCTTTAACTTTCTGTTTTTCAGCAACAGAAATCAGTGGGACATTTTTCTGAACAAGCTCAAAGAAGAAAAGTAGCACTGCTCTCAGAGAACTCACTCAATTTCCTCTCTATCGGCATTTAGTTCTGCAAAACCTGTCAGCAAAAAGTCAAGAAATGTATGCGCAAGACGAAGGGTTTCACGCCAGCCAGGAAGCTGCGGTTGGGGAAGGATTAACCAACAAAATACAAGGGCGGTAAGTGACAGAGTTGACCATATTTGCATACCCATGGGAAGAATGTCTCTCACAGTACATTTTTAAAGGTTAGCAAGATCTGTAGGACAAAAAACTACAATGTAGTGCTTTGGAATGCCTTTGGACTGCTAAGGAGGTGGGATTAGGTAACAGATCAGAATGCCCACTTATTCTGATGTTTTCCTGTGAGGTATTTCAGAGTCTTGGAAGAAATAAACTACATGAAATCTAAATGTTCCAAATATGACACTGAGGTTCACACAAGAAAATTAGTCTGTCTAAGCTTAGCAGTAAGAAGAAAGAACCAAAATAAGTACACAGAGTCAAAAACCCCACCAGTGAAAAACTCTTACCAATGTAAGAGCTCTTTTAATTGAAAAATAATCAGATTGAGACATAAATTTCATGATCAATATCACACACGGGTGTGAAAGACATTCACTTATCCAAATTTTAACACAAATGTAAGCTTTGTCTGAGGTTTATCCAACACTTTACCAGTCCCTTTGCCTTTGACAAGCAGCACCACTGCAGTTAACATAGGCTGTTAAACCAGCAGTAGAAGGAAAAACCTGGGGGAAGACATCAGTTTACATTCATCTGTACACAGAGCAAATGGGAAAAGGCATTTGATCGCATCTAACTGCACAGAGAGGCTGAGTGTTTTGCAGCAAGTTGAAAAGGAAAACCTATACATTGCCGTGAAAATAGCCACCTAACTTTACATGCCTCTGTCATGGATGAACAACTTCCTCACTACTGTTATTATCCTTCGATGTAAAATACTGTACTTACAGGGAAACATTAGGAAAAGGGTAACATGTAATTCAGAAGGCATGAAACTATTATGGATAAGGTACGTTGTTATTAAGGATTAGAACCTTGTTTTAAGCCAAAAGCTACAAGACATTAAAAGTCATTCATTGACACAGTGGTCGTATAAGATATTCAAGGAGTCTAGGAACTGGAGGAATAGAGTAATTAAATATAAACAATTTTAAATTTGAAACAAATGAAAAACTGGCCTAAACTGTGCGTGGCCTCATGTTCATGTGTTCTATTTCACCCTGTTTCTTTCCAGGAAAATGTAGCTAACCTGCCATACTACCTCATACTTCTGGTTCTTTTCACAACCACTGCTTCGAAAAACTATGATTAATAACTTAAAATCCTATGTACCTCAGAAATGGAGGTCTAGAATGAACTCAAACAAAGCTATAGCATGTACACCAACACGTCCGCAAATATCATAGAATCACTGAACGGTTAGAGTGGGAAAGGACCTCTAGATACCAATTAGTCTAAAGAAAGATTACCTAGAGCACATTACATAGGACAGCAGCTAGGTGGGACTTTAATAGATCCCGAAAGGATACTCCAAAACTCTCTGGGCAGCCTGTTCCAGTGCTTGGTTACCTGCACAGTAAAGAATTTTTTCCTAATATCTAAATGAAACCTCCTGTGCTGCAGCTTGTGCCCATCGCAACCTGTCCTGTCCATCATCCTTACGACAAACATTCTGGTATTTACAGAGATAGTGAAGAAAATCTAGATTTCCTATTGTCATCATCACTACGAGCACTATACCTGACAGCAGATATCTAGAATTCCTGTTTCTGCTTAAAAAGTAGCCATAAACTCTTATCAATTTGGCTTGATTCAGTTGCCTTCGAAAATGAAGTTGCAACAAACTTGAATATTCAACTTTTAAGATAGAAATAGCTTCTGGGTACCACACAATGGTTGTTACTGACCCAACTTCATTCTTTGCCAGACTTTCCACCTCAGTGCTGCAACTTTCTACTAAATTTTCATCTAAAAGTTATGTCAGAATCATAGAAGCATTTGGACTGGAAATGAACTTCAAAGATCATACAGTGTAGCCTTGCTGCAGTGACATTTTCCTCTAGCGAGCCCCATCCAACCTGATCTTGAATATTTCCAGGGATGAGTCAATCTTTTCTGATGTTGCACCACCCTCTTTGTAAAAAATGTCTTCCTTACATCCAATCAAAATCAATCCTCTTTTAGTTTAAAACTATGACCCTTTGTCTTGAAACAAGAAGCTCAATTAAAAAGACTGTTCCCATCTTTCTCATAAGACTCCTTTAAGTATTGAAAAGCTGCAAAAAGTTATGTCCATAACCTTCTCCAGGCTGAGCAACCCCAGCTTTCTTAGACTGTTCTCATAGAAAAGGTGTTCCAGGCCTCTGATCGTCTTTGTGGTCCCTCTTTTTCAACAGGTCCCTGTCTTTCCTGTGCTCAGAATCCCAGAACTGAACAGAGTACTCACAGTGAGATCTCACCAGAGCACAACAGAGAGGATGAATCACCTCTGCCCATCCACTGGTTGTGCTACTTTTGATGTACCCCATGACATGGTTGCCCTTAAGATCTGCAAGTGAACGCTATTGATTCATGTCCAGCTTTTCATATTCCAGTAACCTCAACTGCTTGTCTGTAGAACTGCTCTCAATAATATCATCTCCCAGCCCGTACTGATATTCCCAACCCATGTTCAGAACCCTGCACTTGGCCTTGAATTTAGTGAAGTTTATATGGGTTCACTTCTTGAGCTTGTCCAGGTCACTCTGGTTGACATCCTGTCCCTCAGGTGTGTCAACTACACACATGTGCCATTGATGATTGTGTTAAACAGCACTGGACCCAGTACAGACCTGTGAAAGATGCAACTTGCCATCAGTCAACATCTGGACATCAAGATATTGACCCTTTGAATGGAACGATCTATTAAATGTGTCCACACATCATGCCTATGTCTCTCCAATTTAGACAGACAGATACTGTACTGTGTCAAAGCCCTACCAGAAGTACCAATAGATGACATCCATTGTTCCTCCTTTGTCCATTGTTGTAGTCACTCGACCACAGAAGGCCACTTAGCTGGTCACCTGCACTTGGTGAAGATGTGCTGGCTGTCTCCAATAATTTCCCTGTCATCCATGGGCCTTAAAATATCATAAGCATGTCTGCTCAGTGATCACTACCTCTCACTCAGAAACCAGGATAAGTTTGTGTTGCGGCTTTTGGTAAAGAAGAATCTCATAGACAGTGATATGAATTTCTTCTCAGCTTTTAAGAAATGTCTGCTACTTCCATTCTGTATAACTGCAATGATGTGACTTTGATGTGGCTGAAAGCTGTTGTACCTATCACGTGTTCACATGTCCCCATGCCACAAAAGTTTAGTCAAGGACACAGCTTTCTGAGTAAGAGGCAACTGCTTTTGTGTTCAATTACTGCCCGCTACAGTGTTCTGTGAGATGGCTCACCTACCTTGACTCCTTTGCTCTTCACTTTTAAAATGCTAGCTAAAAATTTATTTTGGAAGAGTATGATTCTGTGGACAGATAAGTGCAGCAAATGATAAACATTATAGCACAACCTGTATTTTATGAAGCCTTCAAAGTTTTGTGACCTGATAATAACAACATTCAAGCACATAGGAGTATTCCATAGCTGTAATTTTGCTAATAAGTACTTAGCATGTGAAAGGTATAAATGAATATGTTTTTCATCTTTGCTTGAACTGTGATGTAACTTGAATTTTAGGGGACACTGAAAAATCTAAGAATTCTGAAGGAAAACTTCAGGAAACTGACAGGAACTGTATTGAACCACACTTGGAAAAACCCTTTAAGGAACCAGATACGTCTTAAAACATGATCATCCGTATCTGAGGAAAATCAATTTACATTACACTAACAAACAAGTATACCTGAGTAACTTTTGTTATCTTGATGGATATTCATGGATAAAGGCAAAGAACACAGAAAATAAACCTGGAAAATTTATTGGCTTTGGACTTTTTTGACAAGTCCTCTACGTTGTGTACTTAAGTCAGTAACAAAACTGAGCTCTGTGAGGCTCTCCTGATGTTATATGCTCCACTGCCATGAAATCAATTTTTTTTTCCTCAAAGGGAAATTTTTTCTTGCATTTGGTTTAATGCTTTGGGTGTAGTGCTTGGTTGATCTGGTTACCTGTTCTTCATAAATACTGGTAATGATTGAGTGCAAGAGAAAGGTGAAAAATACTGCATAGTAAAGCCACTAGTTTTTCCACAGTGTGTTGTTCAGCACAAACTGCCACAAGAAGTTCTGTACACACAACAGCAAGTCCCCACCCACTTCAGAAAGCATTTAATACAACAGGATGTTAAGTTGCCATATAGGTTGAATACGTGTCAACATTATTTCAGAACGATTTATTATGTCCCTGGTTTGGGGGCTACAGTTTGTAACCCACAGTTTATAGGGTTTTCGTTTTAATTTGTAATCTGTGTTCACAAATGGGTTTGAATACTGAATCCTACTACACATTTTAAAATTTTTTAGTCTAGGCATTTCAGAATTCATTGAGGTGTTTAGAAATAAAGTAATATTGTTCAATTTAAGTGAGGCTACAACAGATGGAGAAAACCCACATTATTCCTTGCTGCGTATCTTAGGCTAAATGTTCAGTGTTTACAATTTTTTTTAAATTTGTACATTAGTTCAGAACTAGGAAAACTACCATTATCTAAAAGGACAATGAAGTGAACATGATAAGCCCAGTGCATTTATGGAGAAACACATCTGATAATTTACATTTCAAAGGCCAGATGTTATCCCAAGTGCATGTACTGGGTCTGGCTGAGATAGAGTTAATCTTTCCCATAGCAGCCCTGATGGTCCTGTGCTTTATATTTGTAGCTAGAAAGGTATAAACAACACAGCAGTGTTCTGCTACTGCTAAGCATTACCTGCACAGCACCAAGGCTCTCTCTCCAGCATTCTATGTCCCCAACTCCAAAGGCCAGTAGTCTGGGATAGTCTATGTTTTGGGAGGAGACATAGCTAGGACAGCTAAACAAAATGACCAAAGAGATGTTTTATACCATATTAAATATACTCAGCAATAAAATGTAGGAAAAAGGAGGAGGAGGAGAGGCGTTTGTTATGATAACAATTTTCCAGAGCAAGTAATACATGTGCTGAAGTCCCAGTCCTTGGAAAATGGCTGGACATCACCTGCTTATAGCAAGTAGAGAATCAGTCTGTTTTGCTATGCTTCTGCATGCAGCCTTTGCATTTACTTTTTAAAATTTCCTTTACCTTGGACCACAAGATTTTTCCACTTTATTTTCTGCCCCTGACCTGCTGAGGAGGAGAGTGATAGAGCAGCTTGGTAGGCACCCAGCATCCAGCCAAAGAAAACACACCTCAGAGTAGATTATATTTCTTCTTCTATGTATCAACCTAGAATTATTCACTGTCTAAGCTCCAAAACTATCTTGTACAACTCACATCTTAGAATGTCCAAAAAGCAGTGATAAGGAAAAGAAGCTACCCACTGGAGGCACTGTAAGTTATGTATTCAATTATAGTATACACTTTGCTTCATGACCTCAGGCTTCCTATAGCAGCAAAATGAAAGTTGGAACAGATTTTCCATTCACTTACTAGTACAGATACTTATTGCTCTGAAATAAGTGCAAAAAGTGACCTTACATACTGAAATCAATGTAATTGTATCAATATCTGTTTGAAATAATGGGAGAAGGACATGAACAAAATCTAAATCTAATTTAGGAATTTGTCTCAAAAATTTGGTTTTTTCCAGCACTATGGACAATTTCCCAAAAATTTAGTTTCAAAGCACTACCTGAGATTTGCAGGAAACACTTTAAAAGTTAGTAAAAACCTCCTACCTGAATATAGCTAACATCTCCAATTAGTTTAGAAACTATCTATCAGGTCAGTTAACATTAACATTCAAACAGTTCAGAATTCACACAACTTGTTCCTATAATTTGAAATAGTATTTTGAAATCATAAACACAATCCTGAAAATATGAAATATAATCAGTGATTAACTGTAAAATAATTGACTCAGACATTTCCTGTTGTATTACAGATGTTTCACATATGTTAATTAACAAGAATAAATGTTTGACTCTCGTTTCTTTCACCCGTTTTTCAAGTTACCTAATGCACTGAAAAGTGTTTTCCTTCTTTCAGAGCTACTTCATTGATTCAAAAAACGCTGGTTCAGTCACTGAAAACAGCTAACTCCTTTCTTTCTTACAAGTGATAACAGTTGCAATTTTGATAAGAATTTAAAAGAATTCCTAGTTTGATGAAGACCGTTGCAAGGTGTCTGACCCTGTGACAAATCTTAGGCTGAGTGTCAAGTGAGGTTGATTAAGTGGTTATAAATCCAGATCACTAGGAAGGGCAAGTGAGCTTTTCTGAAAGTCACTAACTCAAGAAAAGCTGAAAAGGCAAACATCTGTGGACATTCATCACTACTGTCAGTCACTAGTACATTATCCAGGGAAAGCAGACAAGAAGAGTGGGTATTCTGTTAGAACACACATGAGAGTCAAGTTTTCATCACTCTGAATCAAGATGAAAACTTGCAGGTCTTTCCACTCAGTAAGGCCTTGCCACCCAGAAACATCTTATGCACTGGGGACTTACGTCCATGTAGGGTATCTTGGCATCCATTCATTGCTCGGCTCATGTACAATGTCATCCCTCCCTTTCTACTTCTTTCATCCAGAGCAGAACCACATTGCAGGGATTCCTCTTCGGCCTCATGGTGAAGAAATGCTAGCAGCAGCCTAGCCTAAGTCCTATGCTTCATGTGAAGAAGCAATCTCATTGACAATCAATATATTTCCCTCATACATGTCCTTCTTTCCCTGTTGGACAGTAAGGTTTTTTAGTGCTACAAGCTGTGCAGTCCTGTCTCAAAAAGTATGAGTGGCCAAATTGCCTGAATTTGTTCATTGGTAAAACCACTGGCCATCAGAGAATCACATAGAACATTAGGGATTGGAAGGGACCCCAAAAGATCATCTAGTCCAAACCCCCTGCCACAGCAGGATCGCTTAGATCAAGTTGCACAGGAACATGTCCAAGTGGGTTTTAAATGTTTCCAGAGAAGGACACTGTACTACCACCATGGGCAGTCCCTTCCAGTGCTCTGTCACCCTCACTGGGAGGAAGTTCCTTCTCATATTGATGCAGACCTCCTGTGTTCCACCTTACACGCATTTCCCTTTGTCCTATCATTGGATGACACTGAGAAGAGCCTGGCTCCATCCTCCTGACACTCCCCCATCACATATTTATAAACATTAAGGAGGTCCCCTATAAGTGTTCTATTCTCCAAGCTAAAGGGACCCAGCTCCCTCAGCCTTTCCTCATCACGGAGATGTTCCACTCCCTTCATCATCTTTGTGGCTCTGTGCTGGACTCTCTCCAGCAGTTCTGTGTCCTGCTTGAACTGAAGGACCGAGAACATTTACTCTTCCCAGCCCTTAAACATTTTATACCATTCTATGTTTTCGCATGACAAGCTCCTGAGTGTTTTTGGACAGAATTTTAATGAACTAGTGAATATATTATTGTTATTTAATTATGTCTATAATTAAGCATTGTTATTGTTATTTATCCTTTCTAATTAATATAATTTCCTAATTAATACACAGAATATGCTTGATCATCAGTCAATCTCAAATGCCTTAGTGTCAGTTGGACACTCCCCTGCCTGAGTAGGGGAGGAAGGGAGGAAGGGAGGAAAGGAGGAAGGGAGAAGGGAGGAAGGAAAGCAAGTTGAAATTCAGCATCAAACCCTCCAGTCATTGCAAAATTTAACAGGTACAATTCTTCTCACTTTACATGTATGAGCAGTTGAGGTGATATTTTTATCTACATGCACAATTTTCACTGTCTTTTTCTTTTCCTATCAAAGGCATCTAATCATGGTCAGTCATCCTTGCTTCAAATTTCTTTAAATTGAAATATGATAATCTTCCAGATCCTGGAGGCCTCCTTTGTCAGAGTAATTCCAGGGGATACAGTCCCCATTTGAAAAATTAGCAGAGATATGTTTGGTTTGTTTTAATAGTAGAAACACTGGCTTATTACTAACTAGCTTTAAGAAACCCCATTAAAAATTGTATTGTATTAATCTTCCTGTATTTTGTTTTCCATCAAATTTATGTAAATTTATGAATATTATGATCATTGGGAATTTTTACTTTAGCCTACATGTTTGGTACCCTAAAGAACCCAATGGATAGGCGGTATTTCAAAACTGAAATACTTCCTATTTCAAATCATTTCCAGTTTTGCACTCCCTGAGTGCAGACGCGGTTCTCAGTCACAAGCAAAGAATGTAACAGTGGCAATACTACAGACAGATAGCACTGTTGCAAAGTCCAGTAGGAATCACTCGAAAATGAGATGCTGTGCCTGTCCCTTCTGTTTTAGATCCTCTGAAAGTTAATGGTCTGTTTTATGTGTGAGGTACTGGATCATTACCCTGTGTGGGTGGCAGTGTTACAGACCTCTCAACAGAAGTAAACTGCATTGTAAGTGGCACCAGAGCACTTAACTTCCTTCTAGTGGATATCTAACAAATATTTGCATAGGCTTGATAACAGTGCCTGAAAACAGGAAGAAAAATTGTTGTGATTAGACAACAGGGAAGAAAATACGAACCAACAGAGAACTACAGAAACATGTTGTATAGGAGTTTTGCTGCAGGATATGCTTCATTTCAGACTTCTGCAGCAACTCTCTAAATAACACTTCAGACACTTAGATGAGTAAGATACTTGAGTACCTGATACTCTCGAAAAATTTTATCCTTAAACATACACCTGCAACATAAGCTACTTTAATTTTGTTTTGCATTAGAAAAATACTCTGTGATTTTTTTTCAGATAAGAAACCCACATTATAGAATTTGGATATCAAAAGTTCTCACACAATCAGTTTGTAGTCATTTTCTATGAAAATAAATGTTAGAATTAGGTTTTTTTAAATGCCTTACATTTCAGAATGAGAAAAGATTTTAATTTAAAAATTGCACTTCCATTTTATTTGTAGTTTTTTATATGATCAACCCAAGTGTTTCAACTTACATGGAGGAATTTACCCTGCAATAATTGCCATTGGTAAATACGCAATGTTTTCAATACTTTCAGCCCTGGATATCAGAAAAGACAGTCTGAAAAAAACCACTTTTGTGCTATCTGGTAACGTTTATGTACCTGATGTTAATTTTTTTAATGCTGCCCTAAGCAAAAGGTATGAAGTCCAATGTTGGTGATGTTACCAGCTATCAGTTACATTGCTAAGTGAAACAGATAATTTTGGAAACAGCTTATTTAGTTATTGTGAAGTATTTCTAGTTATTAATGTGAAATGTATGTGAAATGGGAATATCACATATTAATATGGAAATGTGAATAGAAAGCAATCAGTGTTAACTTTTACTACGTTGTAGAGACTCACACTTCAGAGTTATCTCTGTGTGAAATAACTTGCACACTAGCATTAAAAAATCATGGTACATTCAAGACAAGCACCTCATGGATATAATTCAAATACAAATAATTATATTGTATTTAAAAATTCATAAGATCAAACAACTGATGAATTTTTAATGAGTATGTTGTTTTGTTTTTTTTTCCCACAAGCAATGTTGGCCTTAATAATCCAGCTAATCTTTTAGCCGATTGGTAATTCTTAGGTAAAAGGTAGAGAAGAGTCTGTGTTTTTATTCTGAGTTAAGAGGTCATTTCTTCAGACCTTGGCCTTCCAATCTCACCTATTAAAGCAATACTAATTTGTTCAATCTACCTAGTCAGAAGTATAAAACAGCAAGAGAGAGTCTGAAATTTCATAAATACTTGTGTTTTAGAGTTTTGGAGTTTACCATAGTATCCATAAGCTCAAACATTTTGTGAAAAATATTGGGCAGTCTAATATGGTTGAAAGAATTTTTCAGAAGAAATCTACTGTGAGGATGATTGCTATTCTCAGGAATGATCACAGTGCAGCCAAACGGGGAAAGCACTGAGTGATTTTCAGCTGTGGAAGTACGGGAGCAAGTATTTTCATTCTAAGTGGGAAATAATGTCCACAGTAGACATAATTGTCACTTGAAATTATACAATACATTTTAAAAAATGAACCCTTTAAAGCAGATTGGAAAGCTTTTAGTCTGAAGAAGGGAGACAGACAGCTTTCACCAGAGAATAAGCTGGAAAAATTAACTTTTGAGGTGGAGAAACAGAGTCACTTGGGTGGAGGAGAAGATAAAAAAACTGAACTAATAAAGGTGTAAATAAATAAAGTTGCTTGGTGAATCCTTCTTCTAATAAGGGCTCCAGAACTGGATGCAGTACTCCAGGTGGGGTCTCATCAGAGCAGAGTAGAGGGGGAGAATCACCTCCCTCGATCTTCTGGCCACACTTCTCCTGATGCAGCCCAGGATCCTGTTTGCCTTCTGGGGTGCAAGTGCACACTGCTGGCTCATGTGGAGCTTTTCGTCCACAAGCACCCCCGAGTCCCTCTCCTCAGGGCTACTTTCCAGACAGTCGCTGCCCAGCCTGTAGTTATGCCTAGGATTGCCTCAACCCAGACGCAGGACCTTACACTTGGTCTTGTTGAACCCCATCAGGTTGGCTTGTGACTGCCTCTCCAGCCTGTCCAGGTTGCTCTGGATGGCATCCCTGCCCTCCAGCGTGTCTGCTGCACCACACAGCTTGGTGTCATCAGCAAACTTGCTGAGGATGCACTCAATGCCTCTGTCCATGTCACCGACAAAGATGTTGAACAAGACTGGTCCCAGGACTGATCCCTGAGGGACT
>JAOXOE010000874.1:37386840-37406777 GCA_028565055.1 Phoeniculus purpureus
TTCATGATTTTATTAGAATTAAACTTTAAAATAAGCGTAAATAAACACAAAAGTTTGTTCCCTGCTCTTTGGTGACAATGTGATGGCACCAACTATTAATCTATTTGGATTTGTACAATAACCAGCTGTATTTCTTACTTCTCTATTTTATTATCAGTGATCAATAATCAAAACTATTGAGGGCCCCTCCAGACAGAATGTAAGGTTTAAGAGGAAAATGGATTCTGGGCTTGATTCTTTATTAAAACAGGATGAGTAGCATTAGGAATGGTAGAAAGAAAGGAGTAGGAATGTTTTGATTTTTTCACTATTATTACTGCTAATACTTACTTATTAAAAAAAAAGAGGGTTTTTTTTTCCAGAGTTTTAACATCAAATGCCTAATGAGATGGCAAGCATGTATGAATAATTATTTTTACTTACTGTTCCTGTTAAAGAATAGATGAGCTATAATTCTTCCAGTTAGAAATAAATTCTACCCTGATCATTAACTTTAAATTGGCTTTTTATTTTCTATTCAAAGAAAGAATCACTTTTCAGTTGAACTTGAAACAAGAAGAATATTTGTCCTCAATATAATACATATTTTCCCTTTTCTTCCCTTTTTAACATTTTTACTTATTTTAAAGTGTTTAAAGAACATGGTAGAAAAATGTTCACCTTGGCACACAGAAAAACAGCCTACAAAAAACCCGCCACTCTTTGAACTGTAACTGACTTGTGCTCAAACGTCAGTTGAAAAATAGTTTCAGTTTTTCTCTGACAGCAACTCCAAAATCTAATGTCAAGATTCAGACATCTCAGTACTCTTTTTAATATTTTTTTCAGGCTTAGAAATTGCACCACTATTAATCAAGTTGGTTACTAAATCTGAACCTGGAGTAAACATTAGTGGAAAAATAAATGGGGTTTGACACAAAGGTGTCTTGTTTTTTTGTTGAGTTTAATATCCTTGAAGTTGCAATTAAACCGCTATAGGAATGGGAACCTCTTTTTCTATTATGTCTATCCTATAACTTGTACATAAATGGATCAAGAAATCTTATGACCTAAGGCGATATGCTGGGCTTGGTTTTGGCCTTAAAAATTAAACATCCAAAGGCTGTCACTCAGACACAGCTGTAAACACTAACAAAACAATTAGCAAGCTTTTTTTCCAGGAACTGTAGCACATAGTATTGGCTGAGAAAAGGGCACACAGTTGTGCAGCCGTTCGGCATTCAAAGGAGCCTAATGTGAAAGACAGAAAAAGACTTTCTTCCAGTGCCTTCAGTGACAGAACAATAGACAATGGTTTTAAAGTGGAAGGTGGTAGGTTTAGATTAGATGGAGGAAGTTCACTCTGCCTATGATGAGACACTCAAACAAGCTGCCCACTGAACTGTTTGAGATCAGGTTAGACTGAGTTTTGAGCAGTCTGATTGAGTGAAAGGTGGTCCTGCCCATGACAGAGGAACAGGAACCATACATTTTTTGAGGTCTCTTCCAATCAAAACTGTTCTGTGATGCTGTAATTCTCTTTTTTTTCGAGTCTATTAAATTACCATGATTCTTCACTTCTTGATTCTCCTCTGAGTGTACAACACAAGAGTTAAGGCAGTGTTTTCAGCTACTTTGGCCTGAGAAGTTTTATCTTTCTTTCTCATCCTAAACAAAACGCACACCAAGTTCCTTCTATCTGGAGGAGGCTCTGAGGTGACCTTCTTGTGGCTTTCCAGTATCTGAAGGGGGCCTACAAAAAAGCTGGGGAGGACTTTTTAGGGTATCAGGTAGCAACAGGACGAGGGGCAATGGAGCAAACCTGGAGCTGGGTAGATTTAGATTGGATGTGAGGAGGAAGTCCTTCACAGTGAGAGTGGTTAGAGCCTGGAATGGGTTGCCCAGGGAGGTGGTTCAAACCCTGTCCCTGGAGGTGTTTAAGGCCAGGCTGGATGAGGCTCTGGCCAGCCTTACCTAGGATGGGATGTCCCTGCCCATGATGGGGGGGTTGGAACTGGATGATCCTGTGGTCACTTCCAGCCCTGACTGATTCTATGATTCTATAGTGACTTACGGTGGAGAAGGTACCTTCATCTTAAAGCCTGTGTTGCACGTGTAGAACTTCTAGAAAACAATATGGATGTGTTCTGTGTGACTTGGTCTGGTTGATCCTGCTGTGGCAGGGGATTGGACTGGATGACCTTTCAAGTTCCCTTCCAATCCCTAATGATTCTAGGATTCTATTTTTCCTTTTATATAAATGTTTGATATTTTTAGCCAATTGCTTTCACTAAACCTGTTATCTGTGCCTTTGGCTGAAACAGAAACAACATTTCTGCTATTTTGTGGTTATACTTAAGAAAACGTCACTCATAAGCTTACCACTTCAATAAAATTTAGAATAAAGGACATCCCATCCTATCTTCACACAGAATAGCTTGCAGAGCCTTTCAGGTATACCAGAACTGATAGGGCTTTCTACAGAAAGGGCCAGCTGAGAAAAATCTCCTGTGACTTTTGATGTCTTAAAAAATTCTGAAAGCTTAAAAAATTATTATGCCAAGGTCCCCTATGTCAGTGGTAGCCAGAGAATATGCAACTCAGGTTGCGTGTTGCATTGCTCTATCACTGAGAAAAGTATTTTAAATGCTTGTAAACACTTTCAAAGTCTGTTGTGCTGCTTGTACAAAACTCTAGGACCAATTAGGTACTGCTGAGATCACTGTCTAGTATATCCATCAGTCCTTATTCCTTTCTTATATACCTCCTAGTACAAGAGAGCTCTGGACCATGGATAGAGTAGGATGGTAGCACAAATGGCAGTATGTCACATGAAAACTGTATTAAAAGTAACACAAAGCAGAAACATTTCTGAAGCAGGCAATTATCTTTATCTTGTTTTTAAAGCCCGAGGACTGTATAGACTCGTGATTCTTTCATACCATTCAAGAAATATCCTCTCTCTTCTCCCTAGTGCCACATTTTCCATCTGAATTATTGTCTCCTAAGAGTTATTACTATTTACACCTGCACAGAATTAGTTTTCCCGAAGCTAGCTTCTCTGTAATTCCAATTACAACAGAAGAATAAGACTATAATTGCAGCTGTCTTCAGGAAAAATTATCACAGAAGAATTTTATGCTTTTCTCTATTCAAGGATGTACGCAGCTTGAGACCATTTCACCATCCTGAAAATCAATCTGAGTAATACTGAAGCGGCCATAGTGGCCATGAGGAACAGCCAGAAAAATCAAGCACCACCATAAATAGCATTCCCAAGCCATGTCACTGGCACTAGCCATACCACAAGTCTTCTTATATCACATGTTATTAGAGTGAGTGGAATCTGCACAAAACCCACAAAATTTTATGTCACCAAATCTGAGATGTAATCGGGGTCTTCAGGAGACTAACATCATCTTTGTAACTTGAAAATATTTTTTAACTGAAGACAAGATCCAGGTTTAGCCTCAAAAAAGGGTTAGCCTCCAGAGTAATACAGGTTTTGAGAGGAGAGGTTTGAAGTATGATGCTAAATGACATAAAAAATAGTTAGGTTAATTGTCCCAGGATTAGAGACAGCATGAGGCACTGCTGGGAAGAGAAGATTAAGGGATGATCTAAAGTATCGGGTCACCTGGATTTTTTTCACTAACTTCAATGAGATTTTCCTAAAGAAAGATGATCGAGCATGGTATAGCGGATAATGAATGGACAAAAATTGACAAAATATTTGACCTTGTATGTGACAGTGACTCATTTTAAAAAATCAATAGCATTTTTATTTTGACATGAAGGAAATTTAACTGTCCAGAACAGAAGAACAATAAGGACTACATTACTAAAGAAATTATGAAAGATAGGCAATTAATACATCACAGCTTGTGTCTGATGAGGATGGAACAGGCAAGGAAGCTGTGGGAAGATGTCACTGCTTCAGTCATCACTGCTTCTGAGACCTTGTTATTCATCCTTTTGTCTTACCTTGACACCCTAGCAGGAAAGAGCAGAGAGGGAGACAGAAGGAAAATTTAAAACCATCAATCCATAACAATATTTTTAAAAGCACTCTTTATTTTTGAGTGCTTGTTTCTTTTTAACATGTGCAGTGAAACAGTCTGAAGAACCTGTCTTTAATACAAGACATAGATAAAGACATGCTGCTCCTACAGCTCATTAGAAAGTATCTTTTAGGAATAGGTTTTTTTAGGGGAAGAGCAGTCTGTGGAGATTAACATCAACCTCATCAGAGAAGTCTTTTTAGTGCCATATGAAAATAAATCAGATTTCTGCAACATGATGGAGCTGTGAGTTACAACACAGAACATATTTTCAAATCATTTTTCCACCCCATCTTTATTTTCATTGACTTAACAACAACACAAAAGCTTACACAATGAGTATAAATCATATCTAGGAGGAATTACTCTCTTGTCTAAAAGCTGGGAGAGTACACATATATGTTGCTGTGTTCTTCAAGCAGTGTGATGAATATGATTTATGAAGCTCAGCAGCTTCCATGAAAGAGACACCAAAGGAAGACTGAGACTCTGTCCTTCCTAGTTTTCTGGGCAACCTCCTACTCCTCAAAATTTGCTTTTGCACATATGGAAGTAGAAAAAGATGTGGTCATACAATATGCCCAGGAGACCTGTGATTTGTGTGGCAGTAACTCATATTGTCTCACCTACGTTTGTCTTGCGTTACTTGAAAGAGCAGAGGGACAAGGTTTTCGGTACCATATTCATGTGGTCTTAATCCATTTTGCCCATGGGAAGGCCGAGGAAAAGGGTGGCTAATGCTGACTCAAGACAGAGAGGATTAATGCCAAGGGACTGAGAACCTGGGCAGCTGAAGATTTACGTCACTGTTGATGAAGTTCATGAAATACATCACAGAACAGATTGCAACGCTACCTACATGCCATTTGTTGAAGTACTGTTTTTTCCCCAGTGTTTGTACTAATAGGTTTTCTTCCTCCCAGCCTAGCTTTGACTCACAGGAAACTACTCAAATTCATGAAACAGATATTTTAGACCTGGTTCTCCACTACTAAGCAACTCATGCATCATTTATGCCTGTGCAAAGCAGATGTAAGAGAACAAGACTGAACTGATTGCATTTTATACCTGCTTTTATGTGGATAAAAAGGACTGCATAAACAGCAAAATGTGATGCATCAGGCCCATTTTCTTAAATTAGTAGCAGAAAGATCTCCTTTCTCTGAGTAGCAGCTCAGTCCGTGCTGTCAGTGGAATTCTAAGCATCACTTAGAGGAGAAGCCACGGCTAGTGGAATTTTTGTGCTTGTGGACGGTAAAATAAAGATGAGAGAAGAAACAAACACATTTCCTTTCTGTCCTGACAAGAAAACTGATGACCTTCATAGTGAAGAACGTAGTTCCCAGTTCAGACATCTTTTTGTGTACAGATACCAGGTTGCTGCTGAGCTCAGCTAAATCAGTTCTGAAGTCTTGGAAAAAGTTTTCCAACATGGAGTGACAAGTCTTGGCTATACGGGTGTAAATCAGGGATGTTAAGATTCTCAGGCTCAAAGTCTTTGGCACTTGCGGCCACAGAGTATCTTTAATAATGAATGATGCAACAGTCAAGCTAACAGGCCAGAAAAGAGACAGGATGGAAAGATTAAGTGAACATTACTTAGATCAGCATTACAAAGCACACCACAGTTTTCACTTAGGTCACTGTCAAGACTACACATGCATTTCTGAGATCCGGGAAACTCAAAGGTAGCACTTTTGGCATCCTTATCACTCCTACTATTCTTCTGCAATCTGTGATTATTAATATATTCTTTAGTGGATACCTAATCTAAACAAGTATGAGCTTCCTGGGCTACAGCTCAGTTAATTTCCATAAGTTTGTTCTTATGAAACTTAAGAGTTCAAGCTGCAAACAAGAACTTCTAAAAGAGAGGGGTGAAAAGAGGCATCTTTTTCCCATCTGTGGTTGTATTGTTGTACTACATCAGAGACTTCTAAACATGTGGCTGATTAAATCAATAGGAATCCTTTTCATTCTTTTAAAGAGGACAGAAAGTCTGAATTCAGACTCCCCTTTCTTGCTTTTCAACCCTTCAAAATACAGTCACAGTTAAAGCTGCTTGTACATTTAAAAGTTTTGGCTCAAGAAAAGCCATCCAGTCTTCAATTTCCAGGCATATGACAGAGAACAAAGTGGAAAGGAAGAAAGAGAAAGAAAAGGACTAGACAAAGAATGATTTGAGTCACTAATAGTACTGCTTAATCTGATTTCTGGCTCCTTGTCCATCCATGTCAAGCAGAAAATATTCAGCATTTTACATAATTAAGCAGAAATTATTTGGGATTTTGATTTTTCCATCAAAAGACATTCAAAACCTGTTCTGAGATAAGGCAGTCAACATTTCTCAAATTAGTGTATAATTTAGTTTCTTAATGGTAAATGATTTAAATGTATTACGTTATGTATTGTGGCTTGGCTGCAAAAGTACAGTTTCAGTGAGTACAAATATTGGCCAAGAAGATGTAGACTTTTTATGTTCTAGTAAGGTGTTTAGGTTGGTTTCTTGTTGTCATGCTGATGCTTTTTTTTTTTAAAGAGAACTCATGCCTAAAGACATTCTGAAATTCAAGACCCAATATTACAACAGGAAACAGAATTTCTGTGGAGTGGAAAAGAGGCAGAGATACATAGGAGAATATTTTGACCTATTTATTAAAATGAATCAAGTACATCTGTACTTTAATTTTAGAAAGCAATGGTAAGAAGTCTTTACAAGATCCTACTTATTATGCCCTGAAAGTTTCCTACTAGACCAGCCCACCGGAACATTCAAAACCACTATTCTGTATTGGGAAGTAGCTGTAGGAACTGAAAACAAGAAAGAGTACTCTTCACAGTTGTATTCTCTTAGCATAAACATGCAGTAGATTAGTGTCTTACTTGACCAACCTGATAGCCTTTTACAAGGACAGAACCAGGTGGATAGATGATGGCAGAGCAGTGGATGTGGTCTGTCTTGACTTCAGTAAAGCATTTGACACGGTCTCACACAGCATCCTCGCAGCCAAACTGAGGCAGTGTGGTCTGGACGATAGGATAGTGATGTGGATCGTGAACTGGCTGCAGGATAGAAGCCAGAGAGTGGTGGTCAATGGGACACAGTCTAGTTGGAGGCTTGTATGTTTTGGATTTGGTGAAACAGTGTTTGCTTATGGTATTCCTTATGGTATTCCTGCATCAAACTCTCTTCTAGAATACAAGGAGTTAACTCGTGTTGGCTGCGGGGATTCCCCTCCTGCGTGCTGTGCCAGGAGGGGCGCGCTCTTCTGTGGCTTTTTTTGGTCCCCCTCCTGCTTCACTGCCCCCCCCTTTTGTCACTTTTCCCTTTTTATCTTTCTTTATTTCTTCCGATAATCTCTATCTTCTCCCGCAAAGCTTTCAGACTTCTGCCTAGGAAACTACTTACATTGTATGCTTAAGTTTTGCATAGGCAATTTCCCAGTCTTTCCTTTTTACTTCCCCTCTCGTCCATGGCATCGTTTAGGGATCGGGGGTTATCAGGTCTAGGCAGCAGGAGGGGTGGAATTAAGGAAGAGCATTCTTTTTTCTTGTCCTTTTCCTTTTATTTTTTGGGTTTTTTTTTTCTACTTAATAAAATCTTTAATGAAGTTTAATAAAGTTGAATATTTCTACTTCCAGTTCCCGGATGTGTGTTTACTTTACCTGTTTTCTCCCCCTCTGGGGGAGGGAGGACATTTCCATGTGCACGGTTGAGCAGATTAGCTAACTTGGTACTAAACCGTGACACTGTGTCTAGTGGAGTCCCCCAAAGGTCGGTACTGGGGCCAGTCCTATTCAACCTGTTCATTAATGACTTGGATGAGAGATTAGAGTGCACTGTCAGCAAGTTTGCTGATGACACAAAGCTCAGTATTGTGGCCAACACCCCAGCAGGCTGTGCTGCCATTCAGCGAGATCTGGACAGGCTGGAGAGCTGGACTGAGAGAAATTGAATGAACTATAGCAAGGGCAGGTGTAGAGTCTTGCATCTGGGCAAGAACAAACCCAGGAACCAGCACAGGTTGGAAACTGACTTGATGGAGAGCAGTGCAGGAGAAAGGGACCTCAGGGTCCTGGTGGACAGCAGGATGAGACAGCAGTGTGCCCTTGTTGCCAAGAAGGCCAATGGCATTCTGGGAAGCATCAGAAGCGGGGTGGTTAGTAGATCAAGAGAGGTTCTCCTCCCTCTCTACTCTACCCTAGTGCGACCACATCTGGAATATTGAGTCCTGTTCTGGGTCCCTCAGTTCCAGAAGGACACATGTATAAAAGACACATACAAAGTCAGCCTCAGATTTTCTCTACTTTTTTTTTTCTCTATTAAACACAAAGACTATAAACATTTTATCAAAACAATTTAAAGCTCAAATCTTGCTACGTTTACTTACACAAAAAAGTACCTTCCTTCTCAAGCCACTCCTTTTTATTTAGTTTTATCCCTTTTTACTGTAAAATGTAGCCACAGATACCAGCAGCTGTACTGCTGAAAAAATGAAATGTTTAGGAAATCTTGATAGCTGCATCGTATAAGTGCAACAAAGGAACTGGAAAGAGGACAGCAATATTGTGGCTTATAGTCAAGAGCGTTTCCCAGCAGGAAATTTTCCATGAGCTTTTCAAATACTTTCTAAGTAAAGTAAAAAACTAAATGCAAAAGTAATCATTGAGCAACTATTTCACTGTGAAAAGAAATCACAGAGGTACATAAAAAACCTAATGGTCATCCCCTCACTCCCCAAAGAGTAATGCTCCCAAAAACAATATTGAGGTAATATCTAGTAACCACCAAGCTAATACTGAGTTAATAGAAAAAGGCCTGCTGATGTTCTCTTCTGGAATACCAGACTGCAAAACAAAGATAAAAGAAACTGCAGTTACTTGTTGAATTATTTGAGTAAATATTAACTCACTCTTTGGGAGAGATTCAGATGGCTTAAAGCCACTGTGGATCCTCTGGGCACACAGCAGAAAAAAAAATGTGCCAAGGAGCTGGTGACAGCTAGGTCAACTGAACCTGGACCTCACTGATCATACTTTTCTATCGTTGTATTAAACAGCCTCCCTAAGCACATGGAAAAGCATGGTCTGGCCAAAGATGTTTTCAGAAATGAGAATTTGAAGGTGTAGATGGCTTTATTGCCAGGTAATGACATAGGGAGCTTTTACCTCTAGACTGTGGCATGAAATTGCCTGAGGTCAGCAATGACTGAAAATTGTGACAATTAGATGGCTGCTTTGTGGCCGGCAGGAAATGAATCGGTGGCCTCATTCCAGTTCTCTATCATAAAACAATTACAGCTAATGCTGATTGACATCTTTGATTCCAACCGTGGCTGAGAGGCCAAGTCTGAATGAGTCTTGAAAATAAACTGCCCTTAAACCCAGAAAAGTCAGTCCTCCAAGCCAGAGGAGAGGCACGTGTTAGACTGAGAAAATGCAGCTTTTTCCTTTCACTCTTCAGACAGAAAGTTTGTCTCTCCTGCAAACGCCAGTGCCTTCACTGCCTCTGCTTAAAATGCAATAAAAAAATGCGAGTCCTCTGGGAGGGTCTGTGAAAGATTTATTACATATCACTCTTTCCTGATTGCATTCCAGAGGGACACAAGATTTCAGACAGTGAGGTCCTGTTGTGTTAAGTGCTGTGCAGATGCCGTGCTTGACAGTCCCCTCTCCAGACTGCTTTCCATCAAAACAAATGGGACAGGTGTGCGAGGCAAGAAGCACCATTACCAGTGCTTGAGAGACAAGCATGAGGCTCAGTGAGGCGATGTAATAAATCCAAGATCACACAGGTAATGTGTAGCTGAGAAAGGACATGAATGAGAGTATTGGGTCATGGCTGTAAAAGTGACTTAAACAATTCTGGGTCACACAGATATTTCTTTACAAATTTTGCTTGTAGCACTACAGAATTTAAACTGGCCATGAATATTCATGTACGAGAAGTCATTTTACTACTAATAACGCATTTTGTAAATGAGAATATATTTGGGTGTAAGTAATAACTAAATTCTTGCCCATCACTTCAATTACCTGTAAGTAGCTGCATCCTATCCCAGACGCACCTGGATCAGGAGATTTTACTTAAGTAGCTGTTCTAGAATCTGATAAAAGATTTCACATGCAAGAGGAAGCCCCAAAATGCTTATTCCCCACTGTTAATTTCACAGCAGAAAGGTCAGCTTGTACTGGCTGTGTAAAATATGAGCACTGGTAAATGCACACATAGATTAGCATTTGAACACATTGTGCTACTGATTAGAGGGGAAAAGAAAAAAGGAAGTCAGGAACGGTTCAAATATGCTTCTTCTTAAGTAGTGGGGATTGAGAAAGAACAGAGATGATTCCTGTATTGCTGTGTGACTCCATGCTGGCTGCCATCCTTGAGTGAAAATCCAAGGATTCATCTTTTTCACTCCCTTCTGACTCCAGTTATAATGCATCAGCTGTAACACTGCCTGTCTTTGACAATGCAGAACAGCTTCAACCCCTCATAAAAGGTATGCAGCAACAAAAATTCAGTGCAGCTTTTTCAGTGAGATGTATTGAAGAATCTCAAGCATAAGTCTTGAAATAACCTGAGGTAAGCAAAGAAAAATCAAAGAGATCTAGAAAGTATGCAAATGCTCAGATGAAGTATAAGCAATGTCAAGCTCGAACTTATTTAATCCATCTGCCTTTTAGTCTTTAGACAAGTGTCTTTCTGGCCTTACATTTTAGAAATGCTATAAACAGAGTATTCCTTTATCCACCATCCCACTGCACAAATGGGAAAGATTTCTATAATTTCTGAGCAGTTCTTCACAAGTCATTTTTTACTGAGTAACTCATGAACTGGAACTCTCTTCCTGGGATACATTTACATAAATACAGACAATTTGTGTAGTTTGATGCATATGATGTAACCACTCGACTGCTGAGCTGTAAAAACTGGTCATGTGGATGTTCTTAACCCATTTCAGATGCAAAGTTTAATAGGTTAGCTTAAATCCTGTTCTTGAGTTATATAATATACGATCTCATAAAAGGTTTTGCTGTATAACCTTATGAAGAGACATTGAGAAAATGGGGACTTTTTAGTTTAGACCAAAGAAGGCTACGAGGTGGGTTTAATTACTGTATATAAATACATGAGAGCTGAGTGCCAAGAAGAAAGGAAACTCTCTTTTCAATTGTGTCAGACAGGACAAGAGTAATGGATGCAAATTAGAACACAGGAAGTTTCCTCTCAATATGAAGAAAAACTTCCTTACAGTAAGAGTTATTAAATACTGGAATGGGTTGCCCAGGAAGGTTGTGGAGCCCACTTCTCTGGAGATGTTTAAGACCTGACTGGAAATGATTTTGTGTTGTCTGATTTAGGCTTTTTAGGTGATTATGGTTTTGAGTGAATTGTATCCTGCTTGATCAGGAGAGTTGGACCCTGAAGGTCCCTTCCAGCTTCAGTAAACTGTGGAATTATGTGTAAATGATATAAAGGTTAGACTGAAAAAGATTTATTATTTCCATTAGGCCGTAGATTTTGATTGTTCAATCAACCCAGGAAGTCAAATGTGGTCCGTTGATTTAGTGATACTCCTTGTTTTATGCTATGAATATTTAAACAAATAAAAGGTATAATTTAAAAAAAACACCAAAAAAAGCCAGGAAGAAAATATTGTTAGCCTCTTACAGCTTCTCTTTCTTTTCTTGCTTGTGTCACTCCTGCAGCAAACCGCACAAGCAGAGGAGAGGGCAAGTCTTAATGAATATAAGCAAGATGGAAGAGCCATAGCATACTGGTAGTTTTCCTTGAGGAAACATAAATCTGGTCAACTTTTTTGCTTTTAATTTAAAACCACATTTTTGTTCATTTCTGCATCCCTGAACAATTATCCTGGAAACTGACTAGTTCTCTGCACCTTGTCTAAATAAGAGCTTACAATGAGACTGCAGAAATATTAGGAGACCTCCTACCTTCCACTTCCCACACTGTTTGCAATTAATTAGTATGAACCTAAAATCTTCATAAGGAAATATGTATAGCTTTACTATACTTAACTGAGGTGCAGGGTTCACCACTCCTGTTCAGGCTTAAGACTCTTTTTTCAAAGGCCCTTGAAGTCCTTCATTTCTGCTAAAACCAATCAAAAGTTCAGTGCTTAAGTAGTCTTGTACAGTTGTTCCAATGAGGCTACAAAATGCAGAACTGTAGGTTTTATAGCTTGACTTCAGCAAGCTGTTGTATGTCAGTAACAACACTTTTATGATAATAGTCGTTTATGAGTAGTATTTCTGGTTACTTAATGTAGGTATATTCTAAGGGAAATTGACGGCACAGTGCTGAGGGCAACAGAATTTTTGGTATTTCTCCACTATGATTACAACAGAGTGTTTGACTGGGAACTCTGATCTGCTTTTGTGTCTTAAGATATACTTAAGTCCTTCTGCCATGGGAAGAAAATATGCCAGTAGCTGTTGACTCTGAAGCCTGGGATGGTGACAGGATGAAGAATTGGTGTAAATGAACTGTCATCACACTCTGCTTGCCTGTTGTACATCTCTGGGGACCCTTCAATACAGTTTAACTCTACTTGCACTGAAAGCAAGAGCTGAATAAATGTATGGTCTAAAGTCAAAGTGCTGAAGCCTACGTAAGCACTCATGTGAATCACACACACCATAACAGTTTTTGAGGTTGGAAAGGGTTCAGCTATGATATTTTGCCAAACTGGATTGCTACACAAACTATCAGGCTGAACAAAGCCTGAGTGATTAAAATTGACAGGTTAAAGTAAGCAACTTTAGCCAATTAGTGTTTTGTTTCTGATTCTGTGATTATGAACCCGTTCAAATTTAGAGTAGTGAGTTTTACTTATTTAAGTACCTACTTGGTCCTGAAGGAGAAAGCTGGCTGATCTTCAAGGACAGCCTCTTGAATAGGCTCCCCTCAATGTGTGAAGAATTGTTCAATGTGTGAAAACTGCGCAGGAAGAGTTAGCAGGGCTTATATAAAGCACATTGAAGACATGCAGCTGGTGATAATGGACTTCTCTACAAATGGAAGGCAAATGTCTATATGGGCACATTGCTACAGGAGACAAGAGAATTAACAACTAAAGAGGTGTAGATGATGGAGGTACTTTTTTCCCTCAGTTTTCACTGGTAATATCTGGCCTCAAGCAACCCTAGTCCCTGAATATACTAATCCATGGTACCAGAGAGAACAGAGAGCAAAGTGAGCTAGTTGGGTTGTCTTTGCAGTGCCGGTGGCTGTCATCTTCAAAAATTGTGGCTTTATTTATGATACTTAAAAAAAAAAGCAAACATTGCACACATCCTCAGAAAGGAAAATCCATGTTTTACAGACAGGTCAGCCTTTTCCTAGTCCCTGGGAAGGGTTCAAATATATCCTGATGTTAGCAAGGTCTTTGCCTATCATCCCAGTTGTCCTATCACTAAATTGGTGAGACGTGATTTGCATTGATGAATGAAAAGGTAGGTGAGATGTTGGCTGGAGTCATGGGCCCAAAAGGCTGTGACTGTTAGTGCAAAGTCACTAGTGGTGTCTAGTGACTGAATTGATGCTGTGTCCATGAAGTTTACTCTCTTCATGAACAGCCTACATGAGGGGACAAAACATCTACAGAAGGCACTCCCAGATGGTTTGTGGAAGACACCAGACTGGAAGGAGAAGTCAATGAGCTGGAGAGCAAGGCTGTTGTTCAAAGGGATTTGAAAAATGGGCTTTTGGTTGTGTCATGGAGTTCTCCTAAGCACATGGCAAAGTCTGGCCTCGGGAATGGAAAATGAGCTACGGTCAACCAGCCATTAAGAGCTCTGTAGAAAAGATCCTAAGTGCCTTGGGAAGCAGCAAGTTGGCAGGAGCAGCAGTGCGTCAGGGCAGCAATACAGACTATGTACCAGGGAATGCACCACCTAAGGCGGAGCCAGCAGGGCCAGGTACCCATCTAGCACCACACCAGATCTAGATTTGGGATCCTAAAATAAGAAGGACCCTGATGTGCAGGAGTGAGTCCCACAGAGGGTCTAGCAGATGGTTACTGCTGACGCATGGATCAAAAAAAAGAGAAGTTGAGAGATGAGTTAGCCCAGAACACCATTGTTCATACAATTAACACAAACATGATATGATTGTGTCATATCATATACATAATAATCTAATAACATTTCTGAAAGAGTAGACCAAGTGTGTTATGCTATTATTATTTTACTTGATATTGGTGAAAAATCTTCAGAAAGAGCATGGAAAGGTAGATCAACCACCAAAGGCACTGTGTTGATTATTTTGATATACAGTCAGGCTGAAATCAAAGTATACAAAATGCAGTGGCATCCCCTCACCCAAAGTACCAGCCTCCTCACTGCAGAAAGCAGTCAGGTTCATAAAGTAGGTAGGCTGTTGGTAAATCCACCCTGGTTGCTCCCAGTTACTTTCTCCCTTGTAGCTACATGTGTCTGCAGGAGGATTCAGTCCATCCCCTTCCCAGGAACTGAGATGATGCTGAGCTACTGGCCTGTAGTTATGCATATCCTTCTTATACCCTTCTTGAAGATCAGTGTGATATTTGGGGCGTTTTGATCGTTTACAACCTGATTCTAAACAAGAACCAAGCTGGAATATAAGGTCATAATTTTGTAAAGAGATTTAAATGTACTTCCTTCCTTGTAAAAGTCTGAGAAGAACAAATTTTCCAAGTTTCTTACAGAGTCTGGCTTGAGGTGGTTTTTTTTAATGTGTCTCACCGGTCTTGTACTTGTTACATCCTCATTTTGACTATTTTGGAAGGTATATTTAAACACAAAAGGAAACCTGTTATTTTGAAAATTGGGATTGATACAATCCCAGTCCTGATCCTTTCACAGATCAGGGCTGCTGCTTTCTTGTTCAGAAAGTCCAAACCGGTTGATTCTTTTGTAGTCTGAAACAGTTTTCTGTCATGATCTAATCGATCCCACATCCTCTTTGAGCACCTGCTGGCTTGATGGCAAGGCTGCTACTAAAAGAGAGGTTGTCAGAGTTTTCAGTCTCGATGTTCAGGGGATAGAGATTTGTAAGTGTTGACCTGAACCAAGTTTCTATTTCTACTCTGTCACTGAAAGTGTATCAGATTACATCATTAACCATTGGATCTGATTTTATATTAATATGGATTAATAAGCCCTCCTGTAGATCTGTAAAGAAATGTTATGCTGTACTAATGAGCAGTTAAGAATTATTTTGATTCAAGAAAGAAAACTTACTATGATTTCTTGGGTTTGTAATACTGCCTTGCTTCCTTTTTTTTATTAGGATATCACTAAGAACTAAACTGTAGCACACTGAGTGTAGCCACTATGAAGGATACTGATTCTTTACTAAATACATGCAAAAATTTTCACTGTCATCATACTTGAGAAAATGATAATGAATGCATTGACTATATCACTATACATGTGTGTATAGATGTCTGTATGTTCATATACATATGACTACATATGAATATACAGACTACAATGAGTGCCTAATAAAACATCACAGACTTGCTACGAACAGGGCATTTTCGATCTTCTTGCTGTAGTGGACAGTGAGGCCCACTTTTTATTGACAGTTAGTGAATTTAAGATTTTAAAAAAAAATTTTTCTTACCCTTGCACAATGTTGGTGTTTTCCTGCAGTCACAAATGAAGTGTTTCCTGTGTCAATGAATCAAAAGTGGTATAAGCAGCAATACTGCCGCAGTCTTCACCTTGCCGATGCAGTGTGTCTAAGATGGGATCTGTTAGGAATGACAAACAGGGTCTCATTACTGAATCTAAAACAACAACTGGGAGACTGTCTTCATTCTCTGCATTGAGTAATGCTGCTGGTGTAGAGAAGTTAAACTTCCTTGATGTCTGCTATATGTTAGAAATTGCTTTGACGTTCATCAGCTCTCACTCCAGCTTTAGTGATTCTTCATGTGTTTGGCTTATAGCCAGCACACAGGCAAGTGGGCAGCTCATAACCTGACCTCATGCAAGGGCACAACAGAAAAATTCTTACCAAAGATGCGCAGATTTCACCAAGCTACTGGATGCCTTGTCTTCTTTGTTCCTCTTCAGGAGGCAGCTGCATGCTTGATGCTGCTCTTAAATGTGTAGATTTTATGCAGTATTTGGGTAAATCCTGGTTAACAGCTTCTTACACGACAACTATTAAAATTGTCTGTATTGATTATAAGTAGGCATAATCCAGCATTCATTTACTCTTCTAACCATCATCTTTTTTATTAGAAGAATACTGTACTTCACCCGCTTAGTATTTTGCTGCTATTTTGATGATACAGTGCTGTCTTTTACTTTATCAGTGTCCTACTAATCCAGGCAAGTAAGTTGCATTTTAAAGTACAAGCACAGTTTGGAGCTGCTATTAGGTTGTCAGAGTGTAGAAACAGATTAAAACTGCTTTCATTTCTGCTCTTTGCAAACTCTTCAAGAAAGTAGAGTAGAATTTGTGAAACCACAGAGGTGAGTGGCCATAGAAGTGATTTCAGAGGTGCTGTGAGGAACTTGACTGTACTACTCAAAGGTGAGAGTTTAAGGTAATGGCAGAGAAAATGTAAATGTACTGGAAGGATCATGATCTCAGATAAGGACAGGGAGAGATCACGGGCAAAACAGACACAGTTTTTTGAAATTAGTTTAATTTATTATTAACAAATCCAAGTAAGATGATGACAAATAAAACCAAATCCTAAAAAATATCTTCCTCCCAATCTAAATCATCTCCTGGTTTTCTCTGTCTCCTCCACTTCAGCAGGATGATGAAGGGGGTTATGGTCTGTTCATCTCTTGTCATCTCTGCAGCTCCTTACGGGTAGGACTTAGGACTCCTTACACTCTTCACCTGCTCCAGCATGGGCTATCTCACGTATAACTGTTCTCCATGAATTTCTCCAACTGAATCCTTCCCACGGGATGCAGCTTTTCATGAACTGCTCCAGAGTCACTTGCATTGGATGCAATCACTCAGGAACACTGTTCCAGTACAGGCTTCCCACAGGATCACAGACTTCCTTTAGTCATCTACCTGCTCAGCAAGGGGTCCTCCAAGGGATGCAGGGACACAATGTGCCTCATCATAGTCCTCATGATGGGCTGCAGGGGAATCTTTGCCTCAGTTTCAGGAGCACCTACTGTCCCTCCTTCTTCACTGACCTTGGTGTCTGCAGAATTCTTTCTCTCGCATATTCTTACCCCTTTCTTTGACTATCTTGGAGCTGATTGGAATTGACTCTATTGGATGTGATGAAAGCTTCTAGCAGCTCCTTACAGCAGCCACCTTTGTATTCCTCTGCTATGAAAATTTGCCATGCAAACCCAGTACGCAAGCTGATGTGACAAGACTGCAAGTCTGATCAACTGTGTTAGAAGAGAAAAAAGGAAGTGATCTATTTTCACTCTCTTTTTAAATAATGCTCTGAGGATTTTGAAATGTAGGACAACAGCTTGTCTGCTGTGCAGTAATCATATTTCCTTTGCATGATTCAGTTTGTTGGTTGTCTTAAATGGTTGGACAAGTTGTTTCTTGTTTCTACACAACCTAGTATCTATGAGCCCATAGGTACATCTGAGGAGGATGACTGATGGCATACTGTTGTAACAGCAGGGGTTGTAGACTTATTTGTGAAGCAGTGCATGAAAACAGTGTAAATCTCTAGAAGGTCTCAAATTTAAACCATATGTAGTGCATACTTCATGGGGACAGTGCTTACAGTGCTTATTTAGAAACCATTCACTCCCCAGTACAGCATAACAATTCTTCTATAGGCTAGCAGTGGTGTACCTGGTTTGGCTTTTCAGACAGAAAATCAATAAATATGAGCAACTTGAAAAACTAAAAACATTTTGATGCCCATTATTGAGGAAAGTCAGGGAATTAACTTTGCATTGAGAGAATCACAGTAGAAGTTGGTAGCTGTCTTGATTCATTACTGGTGTCAGTGGGAAGCAGCTATGGTAGGCATACTTGAGAAATAATGATGCTTTCTATAACCATTCCTACCTTCAGTGGCAAGTCTCTAGACTGCATGTAGCTCATTTATGTCTGACAAACTAAAAAACTTGTCCCAAACTGCTTCTTCATTACTAGTAATGAAGTAAAAGAGCCTGAACACCTTTCAGCAATCAATACCTTTCTTCAGCATCAGATGAGAGACAAAATAGAACCTATTAAGAATGCACAAAAATAAATTGGTAACACATCTCTGTACTCGTAGAACTGACCTTTCTAACAGGACATCATTCTAGGGAAACATCCAACTGTGGATTGGTACCATGAATTGACCCGCCTCTGATATTTTTGTTTCTTTATGTGGAGTTTTGATTTGCAAAAAATTTCTTTGGGAAATTGCTACATTTTTAGCCTTCTTGAAAATTTTGGCCTACAAAGGCTGTTCTGTGAAAAAGAGTGAGAACTCCAGCACTGTGCTTGTTCAAAGTATTTCTTAGAAATGCTTTTGTAACAACCTGTGCAGCATACTCCGTAGATATCATTGTTAAAAGGAAATCTTGTATCAGTGTTGTATAGCCTCTTTTCTGTTACGAGACTCATCAACATGGTTTTGGTAGAGATTTGAGTCCTTCAAAACACAGGCAATTATTGTATCATATAATGACTAACCTATCCTACCCATTTGGGATATTTTACGGTGTTGTAATCATTTTTTTGACATGTAGTGAACCAGTAATTTTTAATTGGAATGAGCTTTTAAGTGGAGCGAGGGAAACAACAAAGGAACCGCTGTTCTAATTCTAAACTTTAATAAAAAGAAACAAAAAAAATAGATGTATCAATTGTAATTCAGTCTCACTGGCAACTCTCCTAACTCAGCATGACCCCTAACAAGAGGCTGAAGCTGCTTGTTCAATTACATGCCTTCAAAAAAACACTAATTTGTGATTGTGCACGAAGCTAATTATTATTTCTTTGTTGCATAGTCCCCACTGTGCTCCCAGGTGCTGTTTAGAAGTGAGAGGGGAATCCTTGAATTCCACTGTAATTTTGCAATTGGCTTTAGTGAGGAAGCATGTGGCTGATTTTGCTTTTACTTTTGCCAGGATGCATACGTCCCAATATGTATGAGGCCTGTGAAAGCAGAGCCTGTACATACAGTAATAATGGCAATCTATGTAAAAAAAAAAGGCATGTGATCAAAATGATAAAGTTACTGAAATTACCGTGAAGCATGACATGATAAGTCAAGAGCATAATCCAAAAAACAAAGTATGGGCAGAAAGTATTATTGTCTCTGCATATAGCGTAACTGTTCATAGTTTGAAAAAGTTGTTAAAATCTATGCTAAATATTCAGAGAAAGGCTACAGGAATTAGTGGCAAAATTAAGTGCTTACCCTATTTTCCACTTATGTATGTAATACTAGAAATAAAATTACATATGCCTACATGAATGCATCTAGTAAAATTATTTTTAATAGGTAACTCTTAAAAGTTAAAAAAGACCAACCAGTACATTTAGAATACAACATAAACTACTTTTATTGCTAGTGACGGTTAACAATATTAATAGCAATGCCAACACAGTGACTTAACAGAAAATTTGCTGGTTATTAAATTACTTTCTTTTTTTTTTTGTAAAACTGTACTTTTATAAAATGGTGCCTATAGTTTAAAACAAGTCTAATATGCAAGTTGCTAGAAGACCTTTTGGTGTGCTGCAAGTCAGTCTGTCTCACCTCTGTGCCCGGTAAGGTCATGGAGCAGATCCTCCTGGAGGCACTATTGAGACAGGAGAATAGTGAAGAGGTGATTGGGTACAATCAGCATGGCTTCACCGAGGGCAAATCCTGCCTGACCAACCTGGTGGCCTTCTATGAACAGGTCACAACATTAATGGATGAGGGGCGAGCAACT
>JAOXOE010000874.1:37406877-37433757 GCA_028565055.1 Phoeniculus purpureus
CTACAACTACCTGAAAGGAGGTTGTAGCAAGGCTGGTGTTGGTCTCTTCTCTCAAATCAGTGATGATAGGATGAGGGCAAATGGCCTCAAGTTGCGTCAGGGAAGGTTTAGATTGGATGTTAAAGAGAAGTTCTTTACTGAGAGGGTGGTTAGATACTGGAATGGATTGCCCAGGGAGGTGGTGGTATCCCTGGAGGTGTTTAAGGAACGAGTGGACATGACGCTTAGGGACATGGTCTAGTAGTAAGATAATAGGATAAAGGTTGGACTCGATGACCCTGGAGGTCCTTTCCAGCCATGATGATTTTTTGATTCTGTGATTCTGTGAAAACTGAGTTAGTCTAGCTACACAAACACACCCTCAGCAACATTCAGTGTCAGAGTGTGAAAAATCTTCCTACCACTTCTATCCGTGTGAATGAATACAGGCTGTTGACTACAGTTACCCAAAATGAAAGTACAGCACTTCAGCACGGCACCATCATAGTTTTGTTCTCTCCAGAATGGCTCTTCATAAAGGAAATATGGGAGAATAGTTGTGAGAAACACAGAGGATTTCTGGCCCATATAGCACTAGTAATGAGAAAATGGACTCTATATATATATAAGTTAGAAAGAATTCTTATACTCCAGTGCCAGGTGTCAGTTCATATACGCCTAGTAAGAAAAATGACCTTAAATCAGATCCCTGGAAAATAAAGACAACTAGGCTATTAGACTAGAGAACACTATTTCTAATCTGATTTTATTCAGAGTGCTGTAAGCATAAAAAGCACAGAATTTGTTCTCACATGGAATATTTCAGCTTACGGAATATTTCGTTATTTTATTTTAGAGAAGAAATTCATATATATAAACACACGTGGTAACATCCTGAAATAAGCTGTTCCTTTTTATATTTTTTTTAGTTTTTGAATAGCCATTATACCTGTGGTGGTATAATGGCTATGATGTAAAGCACTGGCTTTACATTACCACTTAGTATTTATCTAGTCTGTTACTTCAGATACCTAAAACTACTCAGCATCTTGGAATGCTTTTTGTTAGTACCGTACATATTGTCCTGGGTTAGGAAAACAGGCTTTGGTATCACCTTTCCTTTCCTTTTGTTACCAAAATAATATCTGTTGGGGGCGGGGGGTAGAACCCCCCACTAAAAATAGCATTTTCTGCTGCTCAAAGACGATGAAGCCTTTAACATCTAATGGCCCATTTGAGTAGACAAAGCCTCCAGGTCCTCACAGGAACTGCCTGGATTTGAAACAGAAAATTCAGGTTGCAGGGGCTTTGAGAGGGGGGTTTGTGACTTGTTTAGATGGGGCTGAGGGGACATTTCCATCTACCCTGCACCCCAATAAAAGACTGTCCTTCGGGGTGAGTAGTCTCTTTTCTCCCAGAGCCTCAGGTACAAAACTTGCCTGTCTTGAGCTGCCCTGGCCCCATGGTGGCAAAAGGCCACCAGCCCACTACCCAGACTTGCTCGCCTGAGCCAGGACTGGAATACCACAACCAGCTCCGGTCCTGCTCACCCCAAGTCAGGCTCTGGTGGTGGCAGAGTACTGTGCAACATGCTCTGTCTGCCACCACACTTGTCTGAGCTGTGCTGTGCCAGGGCAAATAGCTCCATGATGTGCTGACAGAAAGCCCTTCCCCCCACCACTGTAGAGAGGCAGGCAAGCACGGTGAGAAACTACTAGTGCCAATTTCTTCCCATGCTGGGTGGAACAGAATCACACCGATCATTACTAATGTGAAGATGCCAGAGTGGTGAGCTAACCTTAAAGAAAAAAAGCCCCAAGACCCTGGAAGGGGGAAGTTCCTGCTGGTTTGCTGCTGCGGTTGCCATTGTGTTGCTGCCACATGGCTAGCCATGCAGCCACTGCCATCTTTGGTTTACTGAACAGTGGGAAAAGAAACTGTTGTCATAGCTTGCTGCTGAGAAAACCAGCAATGCTTGAGTAAGCATAAGAATGGAGCCCTGAGGGGTGTTTACTTTGTTCAGCTGATGGAACTGTCCACGCAAGAAGCTGAAAGGACTTGTGACTCTTAAACCTTTGGCAATATGTTGGGAAATTCGAGTTTGAAGTGTCCTAGGGATGAGTGCCCCATTTTACTGCATAGTGTGTGTATATCTGTGTGTCTCTCTCCCCAGGACATTCAGCCTGAAGCCAAAGGCCACTACAGAATTCTTTGCCCATTTTTTCCCAGAAAGTGTGTAAAGGCATTACGATGGAGTTTGTCTTTTGTGTGTTTTAACTTGCTATATCTTTTATTCTTTCTGTTCTTAGATATAGATTTAATAAACCCTTTTGTTTCCCCAAGCTGCTTCATTGCCTGATAAATTCTATCGAAGACTCCTCAAGACCAAGTCTGCCTTTCATTCTGTTGTTTTAGCCCAAGACAAATGAGAAATCAAAACTACACAGAAAACTTTCCCAGTATCTGCTTATGCAAATCCATAAATGTGAGGGACTATGGATTCCAAACTAACAACTGGAATGTTAGGAAAACAACCTAAATAGTTAGCAATAAATCTTGTTAAAAGGAGGAAGACAAAAGACAGAATGAAAGACAATTTACTTCACAACAATTCCCAAAACTTGTTTAAAAATAGAATGATCAAATTGCAACTCTGAACCTACGCCTTTCGCTGATTAAAAACATCTCATTATCCCACACAGAATCATAATCATAAAGATGCATTAGTCTATTCTCTTTGGCAGTGACTTATTGCTAACTCCAAATTGAATATTGATGTTTCACTACTGAAATGTCAATGCCAAAAATTACACATAACTTCCTAGAATCAATGGCACCTTCATATTTAACTACATCTGCAATCAAAGGAAGCCCAGAAAATCAGAAGTGGTGATTTTGGAAAATAAAAAGTCATAATATTAAGTTTTTTTGAAAAAAAATTATGTTCCTTGCCAATTGTGTTTCTAAACATATATGATATATAATGGGGAAAGACCAGCTCATGATTTCTGCTATGTCATATACACATGCTTTGGGAATTTCACTCAATTGTTTTGCTGTCACTTCTTTAGCTAATAATGAGCCAAAAGTATCTCAGTTCTGCAAGTATTTAAGTATATACTTAGATTTTCATTAAACACAATGCTGTGTTTAAGCACTAGCAAATTTATGGCTTTAGCAATGAGACTGCTGATTGCTACTGTTTTCCTTGCTTCTGCTGGATTTGCAAGTTCAAGATAGACAAAGCCTATGTAACACAACACAAAGTCTGTGGAGCTATACTAGTACCTCTTTAAAATGCAATACCACACACACTTTTCTGGCAAGAGCGATTATTCAATGCTTGACCACCTGCGAGGAAAATCTTTATGTGCAGGCTTTTCTTCACAACTGGAATTTTTCTACTCTTTCTTATAGGTGACAGTGAAGTAGTGAAAATGGCCAACCTTTTTCAATATTTACAAATAGCTTCCATCCACAGAAGGAACCTAGAAGGAAATGCTACTTTTCTTGTTACAGTCATCACCCACACATTATAGCAGGTTTCACTCAAAACAAAGGCTGATTCACCTTTTTTCTTTCTCTGCTAAAGGAAAATGGTACATTAAAATGCACAGCCTTGGAGTTCAGCTTGTTAAATAAATGCTGAAGAGTAGAATATTCACTCCCTGATTTTTGTGTTTGGAGGGCTGCTGATTTTATTTTTTGGAAGGGACAGTTTTCCACCTTGAATATATAGGTGATAGTGGTAGTTCTGTTGAGAAGGGTTAACTGCACTTGGAAGCATGAATTTGGAACCACTTTTGCATAGCAACTTGTTACATTGTTTATAACATATAATCAGAACTCTTCTAAAAATGTTTTTTCGTCATGTGCAGATAAGCTAGTTTCAATGGTAGAAAGAGTCAGAGAGGAATGTTTTTCCTACAGAAAACTAAGACAACTTTAAAAATAAAATGCATATGTGAGTTAAAGTCTCAAAGGAGAGAGTAAAATTAAAGCCTAGACCCTTAACCAAATCTAAGCAAGGAATTCAGAGACACATTTTTCTTGGAAGAACCACAAGTCTTCTACGGTAACAAAATTAATTAGCAAACCAAGCTAGATTCGCTGAGGTATTTTTAAGCTCCTAGAAAACTAAATTTTTTAAGTATTTTCCAGGACTACCATTGAAATATTATGAAGAACCATCTTTAGTATGGAGAATAACAACCTTTTATTCTAAAAACTACACAGCAATAAAGATTATCGGTGTCTCCTCCTCTGGAGACGTTTAAAACCCACCTGGATGAGTTCCTGTGCAATTTGGTCTAGGTGATCCTGCTGTGGCAGGGGGATTGGACTAGATGATCTTTTGAGGTCCTCTCCAGTCCCTAATGTTCTGTGATTTTGATTCTGTCATTCTGTGATCAGCAATAGCTGTACACATTTCAAGAATCACTTTAATTCTCCCCTCCCATAAAATATCCAATAAACACAAAACTACCAATAAATACAGGAGACACAGAGAAGGCATACTTATATAGTAAATGCATTTATGATCAGATTTAAAATTACAGGCTCATCTTAATTGTTCTTTGACTAACACTGATGGAAATGTAGGAGAAATAACTCAAAACTTCACAAATGAGCTAGAACTTGGCATCCTTTCCTTTCTTCCTGAGACAGAGGTGTGCTTTTTAATGAACCAAACCAAACTTATTCCATTCATTTTAAATTTTGAGAATATGCTAAAAAGAATCACAGATAAAAACACTAAGGAAGAGTATTTCCTTCAAAATACAGAGGCATTATAAGATCATTTGACTAATTGGAACTAAAATAATATAAACTTGCACTCAGATAAAATGGAAGAGTTACCTTGCAAACCACGGTCCACGGATACAAGCAGAAAATACAAGGAATTTGCTGCCAAGTTTTCCAGATCCTCTGATCATTTACTAGAAAAGAAGAGGAAAAGTTATTTAGACTAAGCTTTTTAAAATAATGGTGTTTATAAGTGAAATTCCTTGACATATTTTAGGATTATATTTAGCTCCTGTCCAAATAACAAATAAAGGATCATGATAGCTGCAGATGCATTCGCTGAGGTAAACAAGGCTATGGGCAAGCGCAAATGAAACTGACAGAATATTAAACCCAGGTTGCAGGCAAAGAAACAACCTTTTTAATAGTAAAATTAACTACTTATCTCTGCTGGTGATGGAATTTAGCACCTCCACAGCTTTCTTCATCCATGTCTCCAACTCTATGATAAGAAGGGAGGTTTCTAGAACTACTCTTGCTCTTTTGAATTAATATCTGGCCTTTATTTTAATGTGACATTATTTAATACGGCACACAAAAACCCAACTCCCTTCAACTGTAAAGAAAGATTTAAGAAAAATTTTGTCTCATATATTTATCAGGACCAGAATAAACCCAAATAGAGCAAAAGAACGATAGATTACATGATAACCCAGCACTACACTGATACCAGAGATTTGTAAAGCCTCAAAATAAGTTTGAAAAAAAGTGCCACGAACTATTCTGGTCAGTATGCTTCCGTAAGATTTTCAGAAAAATAAACTAAAAGAACAAAATAAAAGGAAAATATTTTAAGTACTGTAACCACTTTCCTTCACTCTTGGTTGCACTTGTAACAGACTTGGAATAAGGATGAGCGTGAGCCTTTACAGACCAAAATAATTTAACACTGAAATGTGCTTTATATTCCAACACACCTTCAAAGGATACTTTAATAATCAGATTTCTGTCCTTCCAAAATGAAGCACTACAATAGAGTATTAATATTGAAATCTCCTCCACTGGAGAAGCTCAACAATCCAACTCTCAAATGTTGATTGTATCTCAGTTATTCCTAAAGGCAAAACTCAACACTAGTAGAAGAATAGAAGGATGCTGTTATGGCAGATCCTAATGGGAATTCAACAAATGTCTGTCAGAAGAGGCTAATAGAGAAATGACATTTCTCTGGAGCAAGGATGACATCCTTATAGAATTAAGTGATTGCTTAAAAGGTGAGAAACAGAGGGACTAATCAGTTTCCTCAGTAGCAGGATATAAATAGTGTCTTATCTTAACAAGCTGCTCTTCAGATGGCAGCAACCTGATGCTGGTGAACCATACAAACTTACTAATTGGCTCTGAAAATAGTAGAAGAAATTCAGTGTTACTGCATGTACAGGGATACAGGTGGGAAAAAGAGAAGAACTTTAATTAGATAAAAGGTATTTTTTTCTGTTATCATCACCGACCCTTAGAAGTAAGATATTTGGGGTTTAGAAGACAGATCTATGAGTACATCAACTTAGTAGTCAAGAAAACAAAGTTGAATGGCAAGAATTACTTTGAATGGAAAACAGAAAATAACAGAAAATACTGAAAAACAAATGATAGTGATTATTGCACTTGGGAACCACAAAATACCCAGCGGAATAGAAGTTCAAAATTAATAAATAGAAAAAGATGCATTTCATTCATGGATTGTACAGGGAAAACACAGAAATTTTCACCACGAATTGTGATCATCAATACATTTTTGGAAGAAAAAATTGTATTTTATCTAAGTATGTACATTGCAACAGCATAAGTGAAATCTGAGTAAAAAGGTTGCTTTAAGAAAGAACATAAGTGCCACAAAAATAATGCTGAGAGTATTGCAATATCAAAATATGAAATCATCAAAACTAGAAGTCACCAAAACACATTACAGAGGGAGAGCCTGAAGATATTAGAGAGATTTCAGTTGTATTTATTGAGCCACACGCCAGACATGTGAGCTTAATTAAGATAGTATTGCCCTAAAAGCACACAATAAACATGAGCATCATGAAAATAAGTTACATGACCTATATATTCTAGAATATTGAAAACATTAAAAGTGCTATTGTTAAGAGGTACCAAATCAAAAAAGCTGGCTGTCTTATCTGTCAATCAATAAATTGATTTATTTTAAGATTTTCAGATTTCTATCAATAACAACAAAGATCCTCCAGTTCTGTATATTGATAGTATAACTAATTAATTTTATACATAATTTATGATATGATTTCAAGCATAAAATAATGACATTCTGCAGACAATAGCATTTTGTAAGGCTAGTTGTCGCATTTTTCCTGAGATTAAATAACTGTCTTTACAGATTTCCAAAGAGATGTCACCCAAGATACACTGGGGACAGTGGCCATTTTCTTTGTAAATCTGTCATAGTTCAAAACATTATCTTAAAATGTATGTTTCTCTTCAAGCATTAATGAATTGAACAAATAAAAATTTCCATATAAGCCTAAGGCAGGCAATGATCATTTTTTTCAGCAGATGCGTTAGATTGCTTGCAGTACATATTAAGCTTAGAACTAGTTTTTGAAAACCTAAATCAGCTAAGTAATAAAAAAGTAAACTTTGTTGTATATAGATATCACATCTTCCCTAAAAGCTGATCACAGACTCTTGATACTGATGGAATTAATTAAAAAAAATCTGCTTCACATTGAGGTCTGCAAACACGGTGTTTCAAAGTCAGTTTACAAAAATGTGGCAAAACTTGCCAAATCTTTCCTGCTTTCAGCAGAGTTTTTAAATTGTGCCAAACCATTGTAGCCCATGGGCACCTGTTTCTTACCTAGACTTCATTCCACTCTCCCCAGAGAATGACAGGAGTGATAATTTAGAAGCGCAGCTTTGTGAGAGCCGGCATTGCACTGAAAAGTCCACTGGTTCTTATTTAAAGTTACAGGGCATAGACATGTAAATGCATTTGAGGATTACAGATTCTGCACAAAAAATTACTGGACATGTTCCCTTTCTAACTGTTGTCGAGAGTTGTATGATTTTTAGTTAGAACAATTTCTATTCTAATCATATGTATGAGATTTTTGAAAAATAATCAGTCTCAGATTTCTGAAGCCAAAGCACGTATTATCTCATTTGCTTTCCACAAAGCCTGTACAATTCATTGATGTTTTTGCTGAATGTCAGAAGAATGGATATTAAGACATTCTGCAATAATTCTGTCATTCTCTTCATTATTAATCATCACATAACCTTTAATTAGAGTGAATGCTGACTATATTTAATGTTCAGCTACTATACTACAGACAAAAGTGATGTGAAAGAGCTTCTTGTCTTTGTAAAATCAGTCCCTCCTTATCCTTATGACTTTCAAAATGTTACTCATTTTTCAATAAAGTCACAATAATTGGTCACTCTTTATCAAAATGTCACAAACAAAATTAAATTACCAATAAATGCTAACAAAAATATTGCAATCCAGGATAAATGTCAAAGATTCAGCTGAAGAAATCATGATCATCTCTCTCCTTTCACTGTTTGTTCTCTTTGCTACTAAAGGATTTCTTCACAAAGATGACATAATTGTTCATTTCATTCCTCTATACACCATATAACTGACATTCAGGTTTACAGTCCTCTACCAAAATCAAATAACATATTTCTGGAAAACAAGAAGGCGGTGTTGTTTATGCCTTGACTATATATTCATATACGCATTTTTTATGTATAGGTTTTTATTTCTTCTGTGCCATTCCAATATATAAACATTACTAATATCAACATATACCTCCTACTCAAATTTCTCACTCACCCCATCCCACGTCCTTGCACGGTGGGTGGAATACTGATACGTGTGTTATACATCAGCAGAATTACAGTTATTAAGAACTCCGTGATGACAGGCAAATGTTCTGAATATTTCTTGGAAAGAAATGCATCATCAAGCCACTTCTAATAATCTGTGACACCACCACACAGCTCAGACAGGCATTCTTACAGTTAGAAACACCTCATTGTGGACCAGTGTTCTGGGAATTGCTCCTCATTTAATTTTGTCTAAAATTGCAGAGGCATTGAAGATTAAGTGGTTACACTTAATAGCCAAAATTATTTTATCAATCTCTTCTTATGTGATATCATGTCTTTTTATCATGGATGTTCAGAAACCACAGAGTCTTTTACAAACCAAAGACTTGACAAAATTGCATTAGACGCATACTTCAAAATTGCCATTGATAGTAAAACATAAGTTAGGGACATGTCACACTGGACCAGACAAACACAGCATGAACATCTACAATGACAAATGCTTGCACCATTTCACAGTCAACCATTATTCTTAATTGTAGCTTTCATTCATATAAAGTCTGACAGCTCTATTTTGCAGCATGATAGTTCAAATAAAGCACTCTTAGAAAAAAAGAATTAATGAAATAATATGATGTAAAATTAAACTCTTGAAACAGCCGATTTTATATCTTTTTCTGTCAGCTCAGACATAAAATGTCAAGACAAAAAGTGAAGGAATAAGATCTCTGTTCAGGAATGTTTCCAATTTCAGATATGTGCTAGGACAAGAAGTGATGAGAATTTACAAGAACAGGGATTAAAAACCTGTTAGTTTCAATACAGGTCCAATAGCACTCTTCCATTATCTGCAGGTGCCCATAATCTTTATTTTTCATGTGCCTTCCATCCCTGTAGTTTGCCTCCTCTATTATTTGCCATAACAACACTGCTTTCCATAATGTAAAGCTGATTTATTGTGGAAGAATGAATATTTGGTTTTGAGCCATTTGAACACAAGGTTGACTTTCTCTCAGATTTGAAGGACAAGTTTGTGACAAAGTAAGAATAATGACGTGTAATTTCAACACTTACAAGTAGGCTTTACACATAGTTACAATAATTAATGTGAGACACCAAATCCTGCAGTCAAACTACTGTTTGATCAGCTTTCTTGAGCAAGCAATTTTAATCTTTTATTTGTACTCAGAGTGGCTCTGAACATCTTCCAGGTTAAAGATACCCTAAGAGATGTAAGAGATATAAGAGATATGTTATTTACTTTAATTATGGATACAAAGAGCACTTTTAGTGCCAGTGGTATGGCTTGATAGTATCACAATGTGTTAAAATCCATGGGGATTCGCAATGAAGGAGGCAATGAAGAAGGAACTGCTTTTCTGGCTTACTCGGAAACAAATTTGAGCTCCCTCTGAGATTTTCTCTTTCACACCTAAGACTTCTCCTTATAGTCATATGGAGAATTAAAAGCCTGAATTTAAAAAGTTACTTCTATAAAATAAGACAGATCTCTACCATGCATACATAAGAGGTACTTCATTTTATAGCTGTAATTTTCCCATAACGTAATTGATATCTTTTAGCAACATAAAAGGGAACATAGAACTGTCACTATAACTAAATCAACTTTATATGAATGCTCTTAAACTAATGCAAATTATTGTTTGACCTTGCACTTGTAACTTGATGGATGATTCGGGGAGGACTGGATTCATTTTAGAAGGCTGTGTTTACAAAACCCACGGCATTTGTCTTTATATTGGGAAACACAGCTCCAGCCCTTAAGTTTTGTAGTAATCTTGGCAGAATTGTAGTCTGGGAAAGAGTACCAATATATTTATGCTTTCCTCACCCCTTGGCAACATTACTTTCAGGGTAAGAACTCTAGCAGCAAATATTTTGTTATATAGTCAGAGCTTGGTGCAGCTAGTGAAGCAAATCAAAACACTCTAAACTCCAGATGCTTCATTTCACGAATTCACCCCAAAGCAAACAGATTACCATCTGGGCATATGAAACAGAAAGATAAAATATACACTTGAAGTAGACTGTGTTTATGAGTACAGAGTGTGTAGTTTCAGCTAACATACAATGAGTTAGAAATGCTTTCTACCTGAATGATATTTGAGATACTACTGAGAAGCTGAGCTGATATTTTGAATGAAATGGAGTGTGTTTAAATTCAACGGATCAAAAATGTTGAGTCTACATTATAGATAACATCTGGACTAGCAATTTTTTTCCAGTTATTGTTCTTCATTTCAGACATTCAGAAAACATATTGAAACTATTTAAAGCACTGAGTGTCTTTTAAAAACACTCATCTTCACACAAGGTAAAAGCTCACATTATAAGTATAACTAAAGCAGATCTTGAACTCTATCCCCATGATTTCTGCATAGAATCACAGAATCATTTATGTTGCAGAAGACCTTTATGATTATTGAGTCAAAACTGAACTCCCCTTGGCACAATTTGAGACTGTTTCCTCTTCTTTTGATTATTACTTGTGAGAAGAGATGAACATCCACGTCCTTTCAGGAAGTTGTAGACAATGAAAAGTTCTCCCCTAGGCCTCCTTTTCTTCAGACTAAATAGCCCCAGCCTCCTCAGCCACTCCTTATAAGACTTATTCTCCAGACCCTTCACCAATCTTGCTGCCTTTCTTTGCACTTAGTCCATCACCTCATTGTCCTTCTCATATTCAAGGTGTGGCCTCATCAGCTCTGAGTATAGAGGAGCAATCACTTTTCTACTTCTGCTGTCTACACTGTTTCTGATACAAACCAGGATGTCATTGGCCTACTTGGCCAACTAAGCATACTGCTGCCTCATATTTAGCCAGTTGTCAATCAACATTACCAGGTCTCTTTCCCTGAGCCGCTTTCCAGCCACTCTTCCCCAATCCTGTAGCATTGGATTGGGTTGTTCTGACTCAGCTAAGGAGCCAGCAATAACCCTTGTTGAAGTTCACACAGATGGCCTTGACTCAATGATCCAGCCTGTCCAAGTCCCTCTGAAGAGGTCTTCTACCCTCAAGCAGGTCAACACTTCTGCCCAACTTGGTGTCATCTGGAAACTTAACTGAGGGTGCACTAGATCCTCTTAACCAGGTTGTCAATGACAATATTAAACAGTTGACTGATTGCTGCTGTGGGTACACTGGGCTGAAACGAATTTGTCTGAAATCTCTGCTTACCATTGCTCCAGGTGCTGCACTAGGAGAGGCAGTTTGCATTTGGGATATGCACAGATCCCATTTGTATCCTTACAGTGTTGGTAGTAATAACAGTGCCTGCAAATTGCCTAGTGATTACAGTGTGAATGCTCCACACATTCTTATAAAGGACTGACAGGGTCTTAGGTTAATTTTACATATCTCTGTCATGGATTCCATAATCTCAGGTCCATTACCTTTAGCATAAACCATCATGAAGACATGATTAATGCTACTGTACTCAGGTACTATTCTGTGCTACCCTGAGACCTGTTCCTCCAGTCATCTTCAAACTTACATGATTTCTATTAAGGATTGTCTACTTGAAAGCTTTTACATCTTTTATTTTTGGTAAGTTTTCAGCAACTACAGTCTTTGACTTTACATATGAAATAGACTCTCAGAATAGGTCTGGAAAATGCCGTTGTTTTCAAGCCCAGAGCAAACTGAATACACCAAATGTGTAATTCCTGTTCCTGACCTCGGAAAGGCAAATGCATGCAAGGCTATGAATTAACAGTCTGAGACAGTTATGTACACTTTTAATGACAGTGACTCGTATAGGGAAAGGTTCGCATGTTATAGATGTTGTGATACGCTAGAGATCATTATTCTTTTGAGCTGGCTGTAACTATATGAAGTTTGATGAGCTGCAACTCCATAGCTAAATGGTCTGCTTTCTTCCAGCCTTTATGGAAGACAAGAAAAGTGCAGACGATGAGCATGATTTACTGAAGACCCGTCAGGAAGCAGATAAAAACTTTATCCAAATTTACCAGCAACTAAGAAAAATTGAATTAATTGCATGGTAGTTTAGTGTTATTATTCTTTACTAGAATGGAATAACTTCTTAACTTCAAATATGACTTCTCAAAATTAAAATAAATACATATATCAGAAGGTCTACAAAAAACTTAATGACTCTATTGTTGTTTCAACACATCCAATCAAAACAAAAAAAATGGATTTCTTACCAAAAGAATGTTTCCTTTCAGGTCATCAATATCATTTGTCTATGCTAAATTAAAATTTATATTTTTTTCTTTAAACACTTCATTGTTTTCTTAGTGTTTTACTGATCCTGTTTCTCATTCTTTTCACTTGGCAAAACTTCTGAGTGTCCTCCATTACATACTCAGAGCTAGTTCACTCCTGTAATGAAACGAGTTTATACAAAAGGAAGTCTAATCCGAAAAATACCCTGTGCAGTTCTGAATGCAATCAAATTGGAACAGGATTTGCATTCTTATAAGGCACTGTACTTGTGGTGGGAAATACAAATGAAAAACTTAGGTAACTCAAAAGAAATGTTAATTTTAATTCAGTGAATGGAAGAATTCTGCCTCCAATGAAAGTGTGTGATTAAGTATTTAATTTAAATTTTAGGATGGAAACTTAGGGTAATAGTGGCTAGACATATTTTAAGTTTTTGAAGAAAGAATAATTTTGATCTGACAAAAATGGTTCCTTACTTAAAAATTCAAAACCAAGGCATTTCCTCAAGGATTAACACTTCCGAGGTTTTCATAGAATCATAGAATCATTAAGGATTGGAAGAGGTTTTCCATACAAATACATATTTACAGTATACCATAGAATGGTAGGGGTTGTAAGGGACCTCTGGAGATGATTGAGCCCAGCTCCCACTTCCAGAGCAGGTTCTTCTAGAGAAGATCACACAGAAACATGTCCGGGGGGGTTGAATATCTCCAGAGTAGAAGACTCCATAGCCAATATGTGCAGCCTGTTCCAGTGCTCTGTTACCCTTACCATAAATTTTTCTTTACCTTATGTTAGAATTGAATCTCTCATGTTCCAGTTTATGCCAATATATATAACTGCAAAAATTTGCGTTCAAAATAATATTTAGGCTTGATTATATTTATTATAAAAAGATATTATAATAATTAGTGAAATATTAAAATAAAAAAAGAATAATAGTACAAATGAACATCCTTTTATTTGAACCCTTGATAAATACAATCCTGTAAACTTCTTAGTTTTGCTTATGTCCTCATGTTGTACCTTCACAGCAAGAGCTCTATATGGGAAGAATGTGAGAATGCTGGCTCCCTAGTCTGCAGCATTTCAGTTAAACAAATCTGAACAGATACCATTGGAAAAGTAGAATTTAAAACAAAGGTCATATATATCAGTAAGCAAGAAAGGATCAGCTAGATTACTGCATTTATTTATGTTTTTCTGTCCCCAGCTACAGGTGTGGCATTACAGCAATTGCTGAACTCCTGAAAAATAACAGCAGCTTTTGACATTAGAATTTTTGAAGGACGATATTTATTACCCTAATACATTTTACTTTGACTTACAAGTTGAAAAAGCTCAAGATATGTCTGCAAACGCATCATAGCTCATTTTAAAGGCAATAGTAAACTGTGAATAGAATTGCAGACAGGAACTATTCTGATCCACCAAATAAACTTCAATTATGACATAAAATAGGTATTAATCACTTGGTGTCATTAAGAAATTACATTAAGTCCATCACTGCCAACAGCCACAGTCTGAATGTATAACTTTGTAATGGCCTAAAGGAATAGCTACAGGCCAGCTGTAACCTAAAATTAAGAACTATTCCTCATTAAGTGATATAATTCCCTTGGCTGTAGATACCACTTTTTAAATGCCATTTAGCTTTGCTAAGTTTATATGTAAATGACGTGAATATTTGCTTCCCTTGACTTGAACCTCTCATATATTACCATTTTCTTCTGAAATGAATACAGTAGTTTGAAATAAGAGCTCACATCATTAGCCTCACAAAAAGGTATTTTAATGCAATTTATAGCAGATGTTCTTCAAAGTTTGTCTTTATTTTCAATTTAACCGTTTGATTTCTTCCCTATAAAAGTAGGGGTTCATATCTAAGAAAAATAAAGACTGGAAACAGGAATGGGTTCATTTTAAGAGTCTGGATATTATAGCCTTATAGTAACTGAAAAAAATTTTAAATAAGCATTGCCTAAGACGGAGCATTGTGGCTGCTATTAAGATACAGAAAAGTAGTATCATGAAGTGAATAAAAATAATGTAGTGAGTTCTTGCATGGTTGTAACAAAACATAGCTTTGACTCTGTGAGAGAATACCTACTGCAGCTATATCTTGTCCAAGAAAATTTGCAGAGCTACCACACTTTCTGCCTTTTTTGTTTGCTAAGTATCAGTAGGGTTTCTTGGATATTTGAAACACTTTGGGAGGAGGAAGATGAGTATCATAGAATTATTAGAGATCGGAAGGAACCTCGAAAGATCATCTAGTCCAATTCTTCTACCACATCAGGATCACCTAGATCAAGTTGCACAGGAACATGCCCAGGTAGGTTTTAAAAGTCTCCAGCGAAGGTGACTCCACAACTCCCCTAGGCAGCCTGTTCCAGTGCTTTATCACCCTCACTGGGAAGAAGTTCCTTCTCATATTTATATGGAACTTCCTATGTTCCAGCTTACACTCACTGCCCCTTGTCCTATCACCAGATGACATTGAGAAGAGCCTAGCCCCATCCTCCTGACAACCACCCTTCACATATTTCTAGACACTAATGAGGTCACCCCTCAGTCTCCTCTTCTTCAAGCTAAAGAGATTGAGCTCCCTCAGCCTTTCCTCATAAGGGAGGTGTTCTACTTCCTTCATCACCTTCATTGCTGTACACTGGACTCCCTCCAGCAGCTCCATGTCCCTCTTGAACTGAGTGGCCCAGAACTGGACACAGTACTCCAGATGTTGTCTCACTAGTGCAGAGTAGTGGGCAAGAAGGACCTCCCTCCATGTGCTAACCACCCCCCTTCTGATCGACCCCATGATGCTGTTGGCCCTCTTGGCCACAAGTGCACACTGCTGGCTTATGGTCATCCTGCTGACCACCAGGACACCCAGTTCCCTTTCTCCTACTTTGCTCCTTTCTGAATCTGCAGGGACAATACATGAATCCATGCAAAGATCATACAGAAGAATGAACAGGTTTAACCTGGCTGAGAAGCAAAATTTCAAATAAAGAAATGGTGACTGGTATCCTTTTATAGAAATAAAGAAGTCAGTTTAGTACTTTTCAATGAAACTTTTCTTACTTTATTTAACCTCCTGAAAAAAAAATTACTGCAAGAGGCTTCTAATAAACCAATTATGTTTCTGACTCTAAAAAATTCATAACTAAGAATTTTACTAAGAATCATACTTTTATTAATATTATATATGTACACATCTATCTTGTTCACATAGATGGTGAAAGTGCAGGATAGTATACCTACATGCTGTCCATGCTGTATTCTTTATCAGAACAAATGGTAAAATCAGAAAGAACACAACAGAAAACAAGCTAAGCCATCTGCTTAACATTTATGTAACTAAAAATAAGTGGTTATATGCAGCTGCTGTCTTTTCCATTGCTATGTCTGAAAAGCTAATACTACTGTTAGTATACCTCAGACTTCTGTTTTTAAAACAAAGTATTATTTTTACATTAACAAAGTAATTATTTTTTTAACAAAACATCACTGTTCATTTTTTTCCCTGTGACAAGTAAACATGATCTTACCAACCTGTACTGATTTAGACAAACCATTCTCTTTATGCGGTATTTTTCATTGGTATCAAGGCTACAAGCAAAGATTGGCCTCCCCGCATAGCCCAGAAGAACCAGAAATGACCTGAGACATGGTGACTGACACAGCTCCACAGTTAAGGGTATCTGTCCATTGTTAATAAAGTGTAACAAGCAGTGCTCTTGCTGTTCTACTGATGATTCATATCAACTGTGATATGAAGCACAACACTGAGGTAAGGAATGACTAACTTTTCAGCAGGCTTATATTTCCGTCTCAATTTAAGTAGACACCAGACATTTCAGCTACTTCAACTACTATTTAGTAATGTATGAAAACTCAGTTTTTTAGGCATAGAAAAATACATATCCCTGTTTTTAAGCATATTAATTTAATGCAGGAAAAGGTTACAATATAATAGAAAAGAGACTCACTATTGCCAAATCTTAATTATAGAGTTCCATTATTTTCCATAATTACTTTAGACTTGAATAGTGTCTCTAACAAATCGGAACGATAATGCTGTGCAAAATTCTAATCACGCTTGAAAGCCTACAGTATGATAAAATAAACCCTGCTGAAAACATCTGAATGTGATGTAAAAAAATAAATTAAAAAAACCAGTTCAAATTCTGTCTTTGACAAAAGAAGACAGAGACTCCATTGCTTTTTATAATTTTTAAAACAAGCTGCTTTGGCATCCCATTAGACAACAGAACACTGTCTAATATAATTCTCAAAAAAACCTGTGGGTCTATGTTAAAGGTTTGCTGTGTTGTACAAAGTTTTGTATCAGAATTGCAGTATTTATTGCATGCAGGAGTTAGCCTATAGAGAAAATGTATTTGGTTTTGGATGTTCAAAAATACTTCAAGGATGTAATTTATTTCTTTACTAAGGCCAAAAGAGAAAGCAAACACCCACCATACATACCTACTCCACTTCCTTCCTAGTTTTCCATGGGAGAAGGTCAAACAATTACGGCAAGCATATTAACATTCTATAGAACAAAAGGAGAGAAATGAAGAGGACCAACCCACCATGCTGATGCCTGGTTGTGTTGTGCTATTTTTTAGAAGAGGAATCTCCATGAAAAGAGATTTATAGCAAGTAGTATGTAGGGAAAGCATGACTCTCCATGCACATAAGTAAGTCAATTATATGAGTGCTTGGGCTGAGCATTAACCATAAGCCAACATTCTCCAGCAACAGCCTACAAACTCAGAAGTGGAAGAAGGTGAACAAGTGTTAAGATTTTCTGACAAGTGTAACATCAGAAAACCTGTTTAACAATGTGTGAGTTTGCAGAACATTTCGTTTTCAACACCATATGTGTTTTTTCAAGAAATGTAATGACAAAAAGGTCTCCTAGCAGACCTGGGACAAAAACCTATGGTGGCTCTGAAATAGCCTGAAGAACATAGTAAGAAATGCAGGATAATAGAGTGACAAAAGCCCTGGTAGCTGTGGCACTGGAGAAATGCAAATCGCAGGTAAAAGAAGCAGAGAAGGAGACGCTTCTGAGTGAGTGAAAGAAGCTGCCAAAGAAAGTTTTCATACTGCCACATTGGTTGGCCCTAAACCATTTTTTAATAATCTAAGACATATTTTATAATCTAAGACTGTAAGTAAAGATTACTGCAAGAAAGGAAATTCATTAGCTGTATGACAAGCTTTCTTGCTACAGGAAAGCATCACAGAATGATAGAATGGGTTGCATTGGGTTGGAAGGGATCTCTAAAGGTCAGCTTGTTCAACCACCTTTCCAAATCTTTCTGTAGGTGAAGTTTCTCTAAGTCCTGTCTAACCTGAGTTTGGACATTCCCAGAGATGGGACGCACAAAACCTCTCTGCGCAACTTGTTACAGAGTCTTACCCACCTTGTAAAGAATGTCTCCCTTATGTGCAATCCAAATCGATCTTTACTGCCACTGCCCCTCATCTGATCACTACTTTTTACTTAGTAAAAGTCTTCGTATGTAATTTTTTCATAAGCCCCCTTTACTTACTGAAATTCTACAATATAGTTTCCCTGGAGCTTTCTCTTATCCAGGCTGAACAAGCCCAACATTCTGCCTTTCATCACAGCAGCAGATGACATCTGTAGCTCTTCCTTTGTCCACTAGTGCTGTCAATCCACCACAGAATGCTACTAGACCAGTATGACTCAACAAGCTTTTGCTGAAGCTCTTGTTGCACGCGTTGGCACTTGGTGCTAGTGAGGCTGCACCTTGAATGATATGTTCTGTTTTGGGAACCTCAATAAAAGAAGGACATTGAAGTCCTGGATTGTGTCCAGAGAAGGGCAACTAAGCTTCTGAATGGTCTACAGCACAAGTTCTGAAAAGTGTTTGAAGGAAACTGGGATTATTTAGTCTGAAGAAAAGGAGACTCAGAGGAGACCTTAAAACTCTCTACAGCTGCCTGAAAGGAGGTTGTAGAGGGATAGATGCTGATTGTTCTCCCAAAAAGCAAGCAACAGGACTAGAGAAAATGACTTCAAGATGTGCCAGGCTTAGTTTGGGCATTAAGAAGAATTTCTTTGCCAAAAGGGTTAGACATTGGACTAGGCTGCCCAGGGAGGTATTTAAAAGATTTATGGATGGAGTGCTGTGGGACATGATGTTTGTGGTGACCTGGCAGTGTTGGGTCAGTGGTTGAACTTAATGATCTCAGAGGTTTCCTCCAACCAGTTCTGTATTCTCGGCTTCTCTGAAGCCATGTTGGTGGTGCCTAGTCACTTCCCTATGTTCCATATATTCCAGGAGTTACCAAGCACAAAGGCTTGGTAACTGGTTGGTCAGTTATGAAATTGCTAGTTGTACAGTTCTTCAAATCCCGTATATCAGTCCGTGTTTCAGCATTTAGCTATTTTGGTGGGGCGGTTTTGGTTCGTTTTTTTTTTCTCTTTCCTTTCCCCTTTAACCCCACCTTCATTTAAAGGACTCCTGATGAGACTTCAGAGCAGGCTTAACTACGGGATCCAACCAGTTTATGTAGAGCTTTATCGAGTCAGGGCATGAAACACTTCAAGGTCTCTTCAGTCATGTACTTTGGTCTATCTTAGATTAATCCAACTATTTTCAATGCAGACACACTGGTGCAAAATCTATGCAAAGTCACTTAATGTTTAAATTCCATATAACTACCCAAACATCTCACATTTGTGGGATTTTTCAACATTCCTAATGATCTGTTTGAATTATCTGCAACTCTACTCATGCTGCTTTCATAAAGTGTTTTGCTGAGATTATGATGGCAAAACGTAATGGATTAAAATTCAGCTCTTTAGACTGCTTCACAGAAGTATTGAGAATTTATACTTAGCAGAAACACGGCACTAAGTTAAATTCAAAGGTCTGATTTCAGGATTTAATTTATCTGAATTTATATAGACTATATAAATTTGATAAAGTTGTGATCTGTAATATGATTTCTGTTGTCCAGACTAGTTTGACAGAATTCTAACATCCATAATTAATTTTAGTTCTCTCTGTCTTGTTACTACAGTTATCGAGATAATGATGAGAAGCAAAACTTTCATTTTCTGAGTTTTAGGAACTAATTTCTGGCTCATCTAAATTATTGACAAAGTTCACACTAACCTTAGGGCAGTAAGATTAGGGCCTTTATTTCCTTTCTGTAACTTGATGGACATAGAATAGTGCACATATTTTAAGTGCACACGTGCTGCTTTATGTGTTTTGTTAAGTGCTTTATGCATTTAACAAAGGCTATAAAAATGGAAAGAAAAAGGTGTTTACGTCAAGCAAGAAAAGGTGTTCACAAGAAAAAGAAAATACAGTGCTTCTTTATACTCCCTGTGGAACACAAAGTAGAACCATGGTGTCTCCTCACTTTTCAAAACAATACAAACAGAAAAGGTCCTAGAGAGGAAAAGGAGGAACCACCAAGAAAACAGAATAAATGAGACACAGTCAGATTTCAGTTCCCCTCTCAGAAAGAATTATCTGTAAGGACAGTAAAGAGAACATGCTGTCAGCCCTACATATTTATTACAGCATCACAAAAATGTGCCTTGTGTGACCATTGTATCCCGCCAATACATCAAGACTAGGCTGAATGAGATATAAATCACAAAAAAAACCTAACACTTTTGCTTTGGTGTTCCTGTTTTTCAAGACAATATACAACTTCAGGTAACCCCAGAATGAAATAAACAAATGCCAAATGAGCACTGGAAATTTTTTTGGTGTACAGTACACACACAACCCTTAATAGGACATCATGCTGCTCAAGTCTAGCTGACGTACTCCTAGGTCAAAGCACAGGTACTGAGTCCTGTCAAGATAAATTTGAATAGTAATTGGCCTGTTATCATGTGAAGTTACTTTGTAATGACCTCTCTGCTGGAAGACGCATAGCCTTGGTGCAGCAGGTTGTCCCCAGGAATATACCAGCCAACCTGCACCGATGGCCAGCAGATGATTTCCAATTTGCAGCTACTTGCATGGGGAAGATTAAGGTTCCACTTCCTGCCTCCTCCTCTTCTTCTTCGTCTCCTTCTTCCCAGTGACCCTGGCTATGGGCCCTTGACACTGATCTTCCTCCAGGTGAAGAGCCGTGTTACAAGATTTGGAGAGTGAATGCAGCTGAAGATTACTGCTGGATTAGTTTTACAGCAGATTAGCACACTGTATCAGTTTATAGAGGGCGCTGATAAGAACCAGAGCCAGAAATAAAATGGCAATAAGAAAATGCTAAATGTAAGCATTCAAATTATGTCATTCTGGAAAGGTAGTAGCCAGGTAGTGGAAGCTTGGGGAGGGAATTGCCCCTTTCTGCAACTCCAGATTACTAACCTGCTTTCCCCCATTTCATGGAACTGCACCATTTTGATGTAATATAACATCATGCTATACACTTGACTTGGCTATAATATTTCATATAAGTACCCTAGTGCCCCTAGATATACTAAAGGCAAAACTATAAAAAGGAAGGTGTTGAAAAAGATGACAGTGACTTCCTTTTTAACAGCTTGCAGAAAGGAAGAACTTGGCTAAATTGTCTAACACAGTAACAACGACTCTTAGCATTAGCTAATAGTTCTGTAGCACCAGCAGATACTGCACAAATGAATCCTCATCATACTTACTAGATAAAATAAATAAATCTCTCATTCCAAAGAGAGACACAGGGAACAAAGACTAAAAGTATTCAATTATTCAATATATTATTATTATTAAGTCCTTTTATAAAACAAGTTACACTGTTCTCATACTATTTGTATTCACCCTCTGCAGATTTCTTTTGACACATAGGACTGATTATCAACAGGAAGGACTGCACTTTTCAGCAAATACAGCAGAAATGAAATTCTGAATTCATAATTCGCATGGGGAGTATGATTCGAGGAGCTGCTGTATTCATCCTGCCAAGTAACAGAAATATATCATATTAACGATGGGGCCATAAAAAAATGTTTGCGTTCTGGATACCTGGAGGAATACTTATAGCAAAGAGCGTGGGAGCAATTTACTGCTTGAAATAAGCTACTGCCTTCATGAAACAATTGACAACAAACAGCACACTATTAGAAGTGGAAATAAGTCTATGTATTTTTTCAATTAGTAACTATTTGAACTAACCTCTAGACCTTATTCAGCTTATAAGAGTGAAAGAATTCAGCATCTCGCACAAACTTCATTCACCTTAATCTATTTCATGGTTGAGCCTTACTCTTTTCTTATAGGTAGGAAGATATCATCCCTCATATTTTGTATTTTGGCTGTTCAACATTCTTAGTTTTTTAGTTCACCAGTGGCTTACACTGAGGTCTTGTCTGGAACTGTGAGCGTGTGTGAACATAAATGAAAGTCCCTGCAAGCCAGTGAGACTGCGGAGGCTGAGTGCAAATGCAAGAGTTTATAAAAGTGCACTACTTGCTGAAAATCTTGATGTGACTTCAGCTGGAAGCTGAACCCAGAATTTTGAGTACAATCTGCACTGTCAGTGATCAAACACTAGGGGACTCCACTGAAGGCAAGACACATAAAACCTAACATGGAAGCTAGAAGGCTTTCCTCCCAATCATTTACTGCAACAGTAAATGTCAAAGTCTGAAAAAAAATGAAAAGTTTGTGGACATCTATAAAACAACTTGAACTTCCACTCAAAACAGAATATGTTTCACACACTGTGAAAGCCAAAAACCACTGAGGCTGCATAGGTTTTGATACAGCCCTTTTGACGTAGCTGTTCTCTAACTATCTAGTGGGAAGAGTGACCTGACTGAAGTTTGAAATGTTCTAGATTTTATAAAATGTCTCATCTGAAACAAATGGAGGCAGAGGCTGCTCATTTTGTAGACAGCTATGCCACTAGAATGCTTTTTCTGTTTGGTTTTTTTTTTTTAGTAAAGTAAGGGATTTAGCTAACAAATTGTCTGACATCCTGAGAAAACTGGAAATTTTTAGTGGCAATACTTGTCACTGGACTTCTGTAAATGTAATTTTGAAAACAAAGCCCTAAAATTCATGCTTGTCGAAGTTTTCATGATTAAAGATTTAAGTAATAACACTTTCGTCATCAGATTAGTGGTAAATTGAAAACGAACTCTCTTCATGAGATTTCTGTATGTCCATGGCTATACATATGTGGAAAAAATGAGAATGCCATGGCAATGAGCATAGCTTAAATTATAAAACCCTTCATACAATGTGTATGAACTTAAACTTGTTTGTAACAGTTCTTACAAAGAACTTCTACATAAATAGTACATTTCATCTGAAAAACAGAAAACAAGAAGGTTAAATCATGGAAACAAATTTCCAGACAGGAAATTATAAGTGTCTACATAACCCATTAGAAATTCACAGAGCAATGATAGGTTGGCAGCTTCAAAGTTACCATTAAAAAAAATTGATAGGCTCAAAGGGTTATCAGGAAGTAATTGTAAGGCTCTAGCAGTTGTAAAAAACTTCTTAAAGTCCTTTATCCCCTACCAAGTTTACATCTTCCCTGCAATCTAAATAATGCTACTGTACACAGGGTGGTGTCAAGACTTCAGAAGCCATGTGCAAGACTGCAAGTGGGGAACAACACCTCAGTCTCTCAGTAGGTTGGAGGAAACTACATAAAACCAAAATTTGTCTTTTGTGTTAACAGTGTGTGCTATATATTTTATGTGGAGAGATCATATCAAACTGAGAAAAGCTTTTAAACAGAAAGAATGGAGAAGATAGGTTACAAACAGGAGCCTAGTGAAGAATTGAGGGATGGGGTAGAAAGGAAAGGATGCTGGGCTATGGGAGTAAAAGAGACCTCAGGAACCATATTGCAGTGTGTCAGGCTTCTCACCCAGGACAGATACACATGGAAGGGGAAAGAAAAACACAGTAACTGAGATGTGCTAGGACAGCTCACACAAGCAGCTGGCAGTTGAAAGGTGCTTCGGTGCAGGTAGGTAATAAAAAGGAAAAGGAGGTCAACCTCAATGTGATGGTACAGCTTAGGCACACACTGCTCCTCTACAGAGGCCAATGAACCTGGCTAGAGAGGGAGTGCCTTTTGATTCAGTCTTCATGAACAAGATCTGTCTCTGTGCTTGAGGATGGTGTTCAAGAAAAAGGATAATGATGAGGATAAACCAGAGCTCACTTGTGGTAAACCAGGTATGATCATGGGTGGCAACCAGATGTGCTGAAAAAGCTGGCTGATGTCCTTGCAAGTCTGTGTTCTAACATCGAAGGTCTTAGGGATGTAGGCAGGTGCCTAACAATGGAATAGGTTGTTTCAGAGCACATTTCTGAACACAAAGTGAGAAGAGGGTCATGGGAAACTATTAGTGTGTTTGACCAACGGTGAATCATGCCAAATCATCTGGTTTCCTGTTGTGTAAAAATGACAGGATTTGTGTACAAGTGGAAAACAGGAGATGTAATTTACCACAAATCTAACAGGGCTTTCAGTACTTCTTCTGCAATGTTCTTGTACTCAAACTGGATGTTACAGCCTGGGTGGGTGTGACCCATTTACTCAGCCAGTGGGTGAATACTTGGTTGAACAGCAGGGCACATAAGTAGGGGCCACCAAGTCATACCTGCCTGGAGACTAGTGGTTCTTGGTGATCTGCAATGTCTCTATCTGTGTTTAACATCTCTATCTGTGACCTGAGAAAGTGACCAACTGCACTCTGTCAGGTTTGCAAATGACACCAAACTGGGACTGTGGACAAATCCATATGCATGAGGGCACAGCTACTGTCCAGTTGATGGGTAGAAGTGGACAATGAAGCCCTCATGCAATTTGGGCAGGAATAAAGGGCAGTCTCGACCTAGGCAGGCAAAGAATTTCCAGCTGCCATGGCATTAAGCTGTGAGCAACATGCATGCTGTGGGCAGAGACCTCCTGAGGTCCCTGTTGTCCTGAACTGTTCATTAATTATAGTAGTAATTTTAAATATCTACTAGTCATACCTGCTGATTTGCTTGTCTCCACCAATGTTGCATAAAGGATTAAGGACAATGAAGGAGCTGGATGAAAGAATCAAGAAGCTTAGGTGTTTTTAAAAGGAGAAACAGAATGTAATTGAAACTGGAGGAACAACATTACAGTGGCACAAAGTTGCTGAGGACAGAACAGTGAATGGAGGGCCGTAAAAGCTGCAGCATTTGTTTTAGGTTTCCTACCAAAGAGCAAGCAGAAGGTGAGCTGCTCTTGAGGGGCTGTTGCCTTTGACTATTGCAGTCATAATTCATTTTAAGGATGCAAAAGAGAACTCTGAGAAAAAACTTATTTTCATTTTCTCAGACTAGGTTTCTTCTCTGAATTTTGTATTCCAATAAATTAATTTTTATTTTGCAAGAACAATTTCAAATTCAATGAGTGAAAATGCTATCTGCCATTTAGAAGTAGCTTGAGAGTTCATGAAGCTTCGGCATGACCTTTCAGCAGGATCATCTCTCAAGAGCACATTAATAACTTTCTATCAGGAACACCAGTAACATGGATCGTGACTCTAGGTAAGTACTCAGACAGTTGTGGCACTGTACACAACAGTCCATGACACAAAAGCAAAACAACACGTTTAGTAATAAATAAATAAACTATGAATGTATTAATGACACGTTTCCGACTGTAATATGGTGAAATATGACAATACAGTTTCTCATTGCTCCTGCTACATATAAAACACATCTATTGACCCCAGATCAGGAATTTCTGTGACAAATATATTTTGTTTTGCACTGGTTATATTTTATCTCCAAAGTGAAACCTCCAGGTCTTCAAGCACAGAATTTGTCAGTTTTGCTTGAATTTACCCAGTATATTATCTTGTGTGAAGCTGGAAGTAAATTTTCTTCTTTTAGAGATGGTTTTAATGTATTATTTTATGCTCTGACTTATAATTGACCATTAACTATCTACTGCACATCCTGTGAACTGAATCCTGATTTAGTGCTGCAATAATTTATAATATTGGCCATTCAATTATTATTATTCAAAGAGTATGAGATTAGAAAATACATTTTCAATATAAAACCATTATAAAAACACTGCATGAATGCAAATTTTGCTTTTAATATCAGTCTCACAGATTTGCATATTCATTTCCTATTCTTGCTGTAATGCAGTCTTTAATGGCAGTAGTAGGACTAAGCGCAGTAACAGTGTTTTTCCTCTGAAGTCATCTTATCCTAAGTGCTAAGCATTTTTAAAGGAGAATTTTAAATTAGCCATTATATTAGCAGTGTGCGAAGTTGTAAGTTAAACAAATGAGAATCCAAAAGAAATGAACATACTGACATTCAGGAAACTCTTCTCCAGAGCTGATACTACAGGCTGAAGAGTGCACAGTGAACTGAATTTGGACTCCAGGTTTTTGTTAGGATACGTGTTATTCTCATTAACTGCTAGCAAAGCCCATGCAGAACTCACAATGCCAAGAATGCTCCATTCAGCTCTTGTGAAAATTTAACTAGCAGAAGGAAGATAAAGAATGGTAGCCAAACACAGCTGAATGATAATCCTAAGCACTGTCTTACTGATTCCATTGCCGTTGCATAACAAGTATGAAGCCCTTCAGGCCGAGGGCGGTGGGGATGAGAGGGCTGAGGAACAGCCAACTGAGGTGGTGCCAAGGGTGAAGAAGTCCCCACCAGCTATAATGACTGGCTCCACAAAAACAAAGAGAAAGAGAAGGGTTATAGTTGTTGGGGACTCAGTCTTGAGGGGGACTGAGGGACCCATTTGTCGTCCCGATCCAACCCACAGGGAGGTCTGCTCACTACCTGGTGCCAGGGTTAGAGACATCACCAGGAGACTCCCTGACCTAATCCATCCCTCTGATTATTACCCTTTGCTGGTAATACAGGCTGGTAGGGATGAGATTGATAAGAAGGGTACCAGGGCAATTAAAAAGGAATTTAAGGCCCTGGGTAAATCGATAGATGGGGCAGGAGCACAGGTGGTGTTCTGCTCAATTCCCTCTGTGGCAGGGGAGTACACTGAGAGGAATAGCAGAACCCTTGCCTTCAACAACTGGCTCAAGGGATGGTGCCAGC
>JAOXOE010000874.1:37441882-37462398 GCA_028565055.1 Phoeniculus purpureus
CCTTCTTTCCCTTTTTAAAGATTGGGGTGATATTTGCTATCCTCCAGTCCCTAGGCACCTCTCCTGTTTCCCAGGACATTGTCAGATGCAAACTGAGCAACTTGCTCCTTCTGGCTCTCTTGTTGACTTTGTCTCTGAGCCTTTGGGTCAGGATTTGAGTGGTTCTACCTGTTTCCAAATCTTGATTCATCTTTTTTGTTTTTCAATTATGTACACTTACTGCTGTGTCATATATAGGTGGTCTGCAATTGGAGGAGCCGTGAGAAGTACTATCCTCCTGGTCTGTGAACCACTACAAGAAATTACTACATTTTTGTGTGACCCAGTGCAACTCTACTACACTACCAGGACTGGAACAAACCTTAATGCTAATTCTGCCTCTTGGTGGTGTGAAATCATTCACAAAGCAAGAAAAGTAGGTAATAAAAATATTGCATAAAACATGTAATCCTATACATTAAGACTGCCCGTAGAAATAGTAATACTAGGATACCACTGCATTGAAAACAATCCTTGAATTCTTAAAAATCTGTGATCTACTCTACTCAAAACAATACTAAGTCAACATACCTTAGTACCTCGTGTGAAGAGACATAGAGATAGAATGTTCGATTAGCTAAGCAGGTTTGGGCCTGCTTTGTACTTGGATGGGAGACAGTCTGGGTATACCGGGTGCTGTAGGCTTACCCTGCTTCAGCAAGGGGTGGTTGGACTTAGATGCTTTCAAGGTCCCTTCCAACTTGTAACATTCTGTGATTCTTAACATGTCAGTGGTCTGAATTGCAAGTTATATGTCATGTCTATGTAAAAATTTTTTAAATATTTAAAAAAGCAATTTTCTTATGTTTTTTTTCTAGCAACTCACTAAAATCATTACAGTTTTTTGCCCATACTGGCTTCTTAATAAAAGAGATCATCTCTATCTCTTACTATATTCTGTCACATCATCATATTCTATTCCTCTGAACCTTGGTCACACAGATGACGATAGACAGAAGTCCTTTATCTTCAAAATCTTCAGCATCAAAACTAGAAATGTGAATAACTGAGTGTTACCAGGTGAGAATATGCTTCCTTTGACAGATGATGGTGAATCATAGAATCATTATGGCTGCAAAGGACCTCCAGGATAATCAAGTCCAGCACTCATCCCAATGTCTCCCTAATCCCACGGTCTACTCAAGTGCTATATTTACTCGTTTTTTCAAACATCTCCAGGGATGGTAATTCTACAACATCCCTGGGCAGCCTGTTCCACTGCCTGATCACTCTCTTAGTAAAAAACTTCTTCCTCAGATCCAATCAAAACCTCTCCTAACAAAAGCTAAGGTCATTTCCTCTCATCCTATCATTAGTAATTTGGGAGAAGAGACCAGCGCCAGCCTCACTACCACCTCCCTTTAGGTAGTTGTAGACAGCAAAAAGGTCTCCTCTCAGCCTCCTCTTCTCTATACTAAATAACCCCAGTTCCCTCAGCTGCTCTTCACAGGGCATGTTTTCTAGACCTCTTGCAAGCATCGTTGCCCCTCTCTGCACTTGCTCCAGCACCTCAATGTCCTCCTTATACTATGGCACCCAAAACTGGACCCAGTACTCAAGAGTGCAGAGTACAGGGGCACCATCACCTCTCTACTCCTGTTGGTTATTACCCCATTCCTGATACAGGATGTCATTAGCCTTCTTGACTACCTGGGCCCACTGCTGGCTCATGTTCAGCTGGTAATCAGCCAACACCTCCAGGTCCTTTTCTGCCAGACAGCTCTCCAGCCACTCTTTTCCAAGCCTGTACCACTGCTGGAGGTTGTTGTGACTGAAGTGCATGACCCAGCACTTGGCTTTGTTAAACCTCATCCCACTAGCCTCAGCCTATCACTCTAGCCTGTCCAAATCCCTCTGCAGCACCTCCCTACCCTCAAGCAGATTGGCACTCCTGCTTAATTTCGTGTCATCTGCAAATTTACTGAGGGTGCATTTGATCCCTGCATCCAGGTAATTCATAAAGATGTTAAAAAAGACTGGTCCCAAAATTGAGCCCTGAGGGACACCACTTGTGACTAGATTTAACCCCATCCACCACAACTGTCTCAGCTAGGCCATCTAGTGAAGAAATATACCATGCTTCTTTTGGGATAGTGCTAACATTCATGTATTATGTAAGTGACTGGAATGAACTATTTACACTTAGTATATGGCTGCTAGAGAAAAGGCGTATCAAAATGTCTCCAAAATGCACACGGTCAAGTCTGACAAAAATACCTTTTTTGCCAGGAAGATATCTGAAGACTCATTAAAGGAAGTAGGTAAGTTTGAATACTCTTTCTTCACAGAACTATCACCGTGTAAATTTTGGCAAGCAAAGGCTGGATTATTTATGCATTTTTGACATTCAGATTTCTTCTCATTTTTTCTGATCTTACAATATTATAAATTATTCAGCAGTTAGGTACCTCTAAACCTGCAGTCTCCTTTCCCAATGAAAAATTACATGCCCGCAGATTATGGCAAATAATGTTTTCTATTTCCATATTGCCAAGCCAGGTAGCAGAAATATTTACACACTGTTTTTGGGAAGACCTTCTATTTTTTTGTTAGTCTCTTGGGTTATTGCTTCTTTCTCAGTCCCCTCCCTCTTCCTTCCTGTTTCTCCCTCTGTCTTTCATTCACATAGGGACACATAGACTTGACTCTTATTTATAAAGCTAGAACAATCTTAGCATACATATCACTGAGTAATAGGAGAAAGATGTCAAAACAAAAAGTCTTTGCCCTGGAAATCTGACAATACAATAACATGGTAGACTACAGACTCACAGTAAACAAGTGCGTTTGGTCATATTAGTCAAATTGCCTTATGCTGGGATAAAGCTCTCCCATAGAAAATAACGGTAAACAAAGCAGCTGTATCGTAAGTAGACCTACAACTGCTGTGCTCACTGTTTTTCTTCTATTTATCTGTAAGCTTATATTTATTCTTATTTCATTTGATGTTAGTCTTACTAAACAGACTATTTGTGTGCTTTACTGATTAAAATGATGTCTCACCAAGCACTAAATATGTGTTATTTTGTAATACATTCTTCCCTACCTGCCTTTCTCAGTGGAAATCAACCAAAACAGGTATTTAGGAATACTGTGTGATTTACTGGATAGAAAGACGTAAAACAAAACCAAAACCAAACCAAGTTTTTGCAAGAGAAGTTTTCCTGAGATAACTGCATTGGTCTCATTGCTCACTGACATAGGGACATCTTAGAGCCCCATAAAGCCACATGGATCAGCACCTCTCTCATCTCTCAGGTGAGCAAAACAGATTCAAAAAACCTCAAAGAAAGCACTTTGCCTCTTTTATCAGGTTAACATCCTGACAGTTTAGGAGGATCTACTGAGTAGTCAAATGAGCAACAAAATCACTGAAAGTGAAAAAAGCCAAGCATGGAGCTTGGCATCAGAAGGCAGTTGATGGTGTACATAAAAGAGAAACGGTGTGATTTGTTAGACTGGCTCTGCCATCCTGTGAAGCCTCACTATTAATTACGAAAAGAAAAATTACATGAAATGGAGAGGCGTATCCTTTCATCTTTCCACAGGTCATCTTATAATTCTGGGTTATGTGTTATCCTGACAGAGAAAGTATTACACTTCTAGAAGATAAATGTGTCTTACTCTGTTTAGTTCTTTAAAGAGAATTAAAAGTTGTTTCCAGATGTAAAACAAAGGATATTTCCCAAGCCAATTTGATGATAAAATCCAGAACACAAAAACAGAAAAACAAAACCCTTGAGACTTGAATTGGAAAAAATATTAGTAATCCCTCCTTGCTTTTTGTTTCTGCAGTTTTCTACCTCTTTCCCAGGTTTGTCTGTGTACTACTGCCTGGTTGACTGAATTGATAGGAAATGCTGTAGGTGACAGGACAGAAAGCACTCTCCATTACTGGTCTTAGCCCTGAGCACCTCCAGCAAATGAAGATCCTGCAACACACCTGCTTGTAATGAAAATATGTCGGGGGTCCATGAAACAAAATAATTGTTTGGTCTGTTTGCTTATTGCCTCTGCATCTGAGGTAGAACATCACAACATACATGAGCACTAAAAACTAACTAATGACATGTTTGTAGGTCAGATAAGCCAGCATAGCATTAAGCAGAACAGGAAAGATTATAAAACATTATTCCAGAAATCTAACCTTGACCATGTTTCACTTGGCGAATAGAATATGATATTTTCAACAAATAAAATATGAGGATATTTCAGACAGCATCTGTATTTTATGTATGAATTGCAGAAACTGCATCATTTAAACTTACATTTACATAAGAACAATTTCCGTAAATTTTTCCATTTATTCAGATTTTATCATTTATATTTTGTTCCAGGGTCTGCATAAGCCAGGTTTAAAGGAGCACAGTTTTAAAAAAATGTATATGTAAAATATTAGGATTTTGGGGACAAAATGAAACAAAACACCAGATCAAAAATAATTCTGAATTCTGCTGAATTCCCAGGTTCTACTCCATGCCAGCAAGACTCTATGATCTTTCTTATTTTGTTGCCTTTATTTGAAACTCTTATCCCTTTCTAATTTTTCTTCAAAGACAAAATAAGACCAAAAAACCCCAAAAAAATTCAATCTGCAGGAGGTTCTAGGTTAGAAGAGAATTCAAACTGCTCATAACAGAATTTTACACCATGCAGAAATCTTGGCTTCCTGCATGAGGATCCTCTGGCATTCTGCCAGAGACACCATACATCTAATTTCTTGACCTTCTGGAAAGTTAAAAGGTGCTTTAATGTCCCATGTTACCCACTTAGTAGGCTGACACATGAGATGCATTTCAAGTTCTGAATTTTCTCTGTAGTATTAATTTTTCTTTTACAGATTCAACATTTTCTGATCATCCCAAAAACTCCCCAGAAACTAGAGCTTCCTAACATCCCTCTTCATCTGACCTAGAACTGTAGTCATCTTGAGCTGCATTTCACAACAGTTCAAACAACCTGAGCCATATTCCCAGAAGAATGCAAGCCTGTTTGCCACGTTCATCCATACTCTCAAGGCTTCCATTGTGGAGCTCACTATCACTGCAGATGTGGGAGAGCTTAGCCTGGAATCTTTCACCTTGGGGCTTTTTACACTGAAGGTACATACTCACAAGTGCTGTTCTTATCACAGTGTTTCTACCACAAGCATCATTCTCAGACTCTGTCACTGAAAACTGTGCATTATAGCAGCAGCCATGATTCCTCAGCATCACTTTTTGGACTGCTGTCTTTCGTCTTAAACACACAGTTAGAAATTTTTCTTTCTCAGGCTGTTTTAAACAGAGAAAAGAAATCACATGAATAAGAAAGCAATCTCAATAGCTATTAAGATAGATATTAAAAAAAACAACACAAAGGAGGAAAGAAATAGACATGAGAAAAGCTTGTATTGCCATACCAGTATATATGGATATCAGATGTTTATACACTTTAAAGAACTGCCATTGCAATTACAAAAACAAATCCATTTGGGATAAAAATAATGCTAGAGAATTTCAGAATTACCTGTAACAAAGGTAGAAATAAGATGCTGAATGAAAGTAATCTTCCAGGTATTAGAAAGATTGCTAATGCCTTTAGTAAAGCACTTTCAACATGAGATATTTTCAAGACTGTGCAACCCTGACAGTGTCCTTCTTCATTGAAAATTAAACTAAGTACATCTTGATGTTATTTGTCACAAAATATGTTAAGTACTAAAATGGTTTATACAATCACATCTATTCAAAACTAAAAGCTCAGCCATCATATAGCTGTGAGTGAATGCCTACACTGATAGCAAAATGACCATATGACATGGACTGAGTTATCTTTCTGGCCATCAAGACCAATTGTATTATCTCTGATTCAGATACCTATTAAGGCATGAAGGAAAAACACCTGCAAAGGTCAGATATATGATTAATTTTTTAAATAAAAATGTTTATTATATTTAAACAAAAAGAAGTAGACAACACTGCTTTTGAGGTTTATGTGTGCTATAAAGGAGTTTGAAGCAATGAAGCAGACAAATTTGTTTAAGAGCTATAGCTGTAAACCATTAAATAACATTATTGCTAAGGTCAAAAGCAAATGTTCCATGCAGCTAACACATCCCTTCCTCCACAGCCAGTAGCAAGCAGACAGAGGCGTTTACAGCATTCAGAGATGTATCTCTGATACACATATATCCTTTGTAATTTCCCTGTGGACACAGTTTCAGAATTCTTTGCAAGGATTAATGACTCATTGCCAATGAAATAGGAAAGTCCAGGTACTCCATCTCCTCCCTACACTTTTGAAAAGTGGTTGTGAAGAAATTTTGTCAAACATATAGTTGTTCCATCTGGCTGCAAGAGAAAAAAAAAAATAACCTGTTTGTTACAGAGATGGGCAGAGAGAAAAAGAAAGAACTATTCTACTAGGCTAGTGTTTAAAATTTGCTTACTGTACTATCAGATGAGCATAAGAGTTGGGATCAGGAGACAAATGCCAAGGAGGAGGGAGGGTGGGAAAATACACTAGCTCCCATCCTAACCATAGCTTGCAAAACAGCCAAACCCAGGGATGTCTGCTTTGAAATAATAACTCGTTAGCAGCTGGCACTGGTGAGGCCTCCATTGACACAATGTTGGAGCTACCCTTGAATTTGGCAGTTAATCAGTATATGTTAACCATTTTGCCCCTAATATTGCCAAACCATCTGGCAGAGAATTTCTTCTGCTCTCACAAGCTGCTTCTTGGAAATGTTACTTCTTCCTTTTGTAAACAGTATTTTCATTATGCAAGAAGATAGATATTTCTAGTATTGCTTGTCTAATTATTTTCTTGCTTTCTTAGTAGTGACAGAAAACTGTAATATTAACCACTCCTTCCCATTCCTCATTTATATGTACCACTAGGGACCCAAATTCCTTACTACCTTCCCATATATTCTATATGGTCAAGTATCTTCTGTTCTCCAAACCCATTATATGTTAGATCTTTATGACCCACCAGTCTCAAACGCCCTTTTTTTTTTGTGGTTTCATTTGTCCACAAAACTTAGTGGCATGGCAAATCTTAAGCTGTCTTTGTAAATCTAGATTTCCTACTTATCTCCATTACTTTCTGGTTCATCTCCATGACTCATCACTTCTATCAAAGTTACGCACAGGCTGATGTTCTCCATTGACACTAGACAATACCACAGGGTCGTATCATGACGTCCTGCCTTTCTGGGGAAATCAGAACAGTGCCTTTCAGGTGAAAAATTAGAAAGGGGTATTTCTTGAACTGCCTGGGTATGCACTTGTTCTAATTGACAATTAAATGAAGGGGTACATTCTAAAATATTTCTGACAACCCCCATCATCGGCATGAACCAAAACTGTTCATCTACAACATCTGAACGCAGATCTCTTTCGTCAATTTAAGCTGACCTGGCTGAAGTCATGTATTGCCATCTTCAAAGTACAAAGTAAACTGGTACAGTCAGTTTTCTAACCTGTAAATATAGTCAAAAAGTTAACTAATAAATTCTGGTCTTAAACTGATGTAATTTGAATGCATTAAATTTGGTATATTTTTAATCTTGAGCTGACTGTTCACTCTTTTTAATACTAGAATATAAAAGATTTTAAATCTAGAACTCAAAACCTATTTTTCTTCCCTTTATATACCAAATTTCTGATAATATTTTGATTTTCTAAATGCACTCAAAATCAGAAGGGTGTTTTTCAGTTTGGTTTTTTTTTCAAGCATGGTGTAATCTTTTTATACCATGTTAGAGATTAACCTATTTAATAAAAAAAATAAATTCTGTCTGTTTAACAAGGGCACACAATGCTTCTAACACCTAAAATACGCCATAATTTAGCTTCATTTGCTATAATTGTATTACTAGCTGTTTTTTTTCCCTGATGGTAGGTATTACAAGCAATGAGTTAATCACATTTCTACAAACAATCATCATATTTCCTGAAAACTTAATTTTCACTTAATTGAATACAGTTTTCTAGATTTAGTAAAAAATCCATCCATCTAGTCTACTTATTGTCCACATCCTCTTGCCTCATACAATGGCTTTACATAAATCATGTTTAATTCAGAAATTTGCCATGCTGAAAACAAAACAATTAAAATGTATTACTTCACAATGTAGTACACCGTATTAGTCAGCCCTAAGACCATGGAAAGAAGACAGTCCTAGCATATGCTTCTAAAAGAACAGCTTCCTCCCACTTCTCATGCCCCTGCTCACTGTTTTGGTACATATTTAGTAAAGCACATGATTCATTTAAAGCCTAGGAGTCATTTGCATTTAAATTATATGCCTAAAAAGTATTAAGCATTCACTCATGTGTTCTATGAATATGGAATCTAATTTAGTACTTGCATATGAGGAAGTTAACTTTTAATGTCTAACTCAGAAAAAAACAATCCTAATTAAATAGTCAAAGGGCAAGAAAAGTATCCCTGTATATTTGGAATCATGGATGAAAATAGATTATGATGGAGATGCACCAATTGCTTAATGATGGAGTGTATCTGCAGCTATTCATTTTCCAGTCATTCAAAATGGTTGTGCACTGGGACTGGAATCTAACACATCCATTTCACAAGAACATCTATCAGAATGAATGGGAAGCCAGAATTAACAACATTTGCTCTTTCCTGGAGGCCACTTCCCTCAAAAGCAAGTATGTCTTCAGAATAGTGGTTGTTGCTATTTACTAAAGTTCATTGGCTTTACCTTTTGTTTAATGATATGCTAAATATGAGTTACTCACATTACAAAATGTAAATAAATATGTCTATTCAGTTTATTTTCTGAAAGAAAAGTTATCTCTAGACTAATGAAAATGTATACATAAAGAACGACCTCTTCATTGATCAGATATTTCTGTGAGGACCCCTGAAGATTGTAACACCGAAATAGCAAATTTTCCTTACAGAACAAATTGTTTGTTGGGGGTTGTTTTTTGTTTTATTTTTTGTTCTTGTTGTTAGAATAGTATGTTTTTTTAACAAAGTCATTATTAATGTTACCAGAACTGACCACAAAGTATTTCTGCAAAGCCTTCAGTATCTTGTTAAGATACCACACAAGCACACACTAAAAACACCGAACAAACCAAAAGCTATAATTAGAGCTAATACTTTCTTTAAGACATAGAGAATGCATTTTTTAGCAATGGCCAGTGACATGCATGTCAACTTGGATGACCCATCTAGTAGATAAGGAAATGGCTGTGGATCTCATCTACCTGGACTTTGGTAAAGCCTTTGATACTGTTTCACGCAACAGCCTCCTTCACAAATTCATGGTACAAGGCTTGGATAAGGACACACTGTGCTGGATAAAAACCTGGCTGGATGACTTGGCTCAAATTGTGGCGGTGAAAGGAGTTTAGTCTACCTGGCATCTGGTCACAGGGGAGTTCTGCAGGGCTCAGTACTGGGGCCTGTTTCTCTTTAGTATCTTTATTATCTGCATGAGGGGATTTAGTACATCCCCAGTAAATTTGTAGATGACACCAAGCTGGGTGGCTGTGTCAATCTGTTACAAGGTAAGACCTCTCTTGAGGGATCCAGCCAGGCTGAACTGATGGGCCAAGGTTAACAGTATGAGATTCAATAAGGTCAAGTACTGGGTCCTACACTTTGGTCATAACAACCGTGTGTTAGCCTTGTGATGTGTGGGTGGAAAGCTGAAGGTCAGAAAAGTACCTGGGAGTGTTGATTGACAGTCAGCTGAATATGAGCCAGCAGCATGCTCAGGTGGCCAAGAAGGCCAAAAGCATCTTGGCTTCTACGTAAAATAGTGTAGCAAGCAAGAGTAGGGTGGTGATCATCACCTATGTACTCATCACTAGTGAGGCCATACATAAAATATTGTGCTGGAACACGTGCAGAGAAGTGCAGCAAGGCTCATGAAGGGTCTGGAGCACAAGTACTAAGAGAAGCAGTTTTATTTAGCCTAGAGAAAGGGAGTCTGAGTGGAGATCTTATCAGTCTCTACAAATACCTGAAAGGAGGTTGGATCAAGGAGCATTTTCCCCTTGCTGGCAAGCAATAGGACCAGAGGAAAAGGTTGCAAGCTGCAGCAGAAGAGGTTTAGGCTGGATATTAGGAAGATTTTTTTCACTGAAAGGGTGGAACAGGCTGCCCAGTGAAGTGGTTGAGGTATTTAAACAATGTGTAGATTTGTTGCTGAGGGATGTGGTTTAGTGGCAACTTGGCAGTCTTGGTCAAAGGTTGGACTTGATGATCCTGAAGGTCTCTTCCAATTAAAGATATTCTGTGATATTCTGAAATTGCATTGTCTGACTGAACAGTGATATGTTTCATATATTTTGGAAGCGTACATGTGAAGTCTGGTCTTCCTGCCTTTATATCATCACTTCCTCTTCCCAGTGTTTTCATGAACTGCCAACAGCAGAGCACACCTCATGCTATACCTGGCCAAGAAAAAGCTGAGGACTCATGCAGCAACAATAGTTTTTCTCTTAATGGACAAAGCAGTATTGAGTGCCTATGATTCCGCGCATGAGTGGAGATCAAGAGTTTTATGAAAAAGCAGGGCAACAGTCTCTACTCCCATATATTTTAATAATAATCTGTGTTCTCACACTGTTAGTTTAATTTAGTGCATCTGACCACGAAGTCCCTGTGACCACAACATAAGTAAAATACACCGCACTACACCCATGGGTACCATGAAGACTACAGCTCAGGGCCAGTCATATGAATTCTGCCTATATGTATAATTTGGTTAAAAATATTTTATAATCCAAGTCTTGGTTGTACAACAAAAATGTGTCGGTTTTTCTACTAAGATATTTTATGTTGCTGTGGGAGTCTAATACTACCCATCAATATTATTAAATCACTGTGTCACCCATTTTAATATTGCCTTTTCAGGAAGCAAGTGTATCTGCATTTTTCTGTACCCCATTTCTTAAAGTTTGTTTGAGATTCCCAGCAGTTTTGCAAAAGAGAAAGGTAGATGTAATTTCAAAGCACTCAGGTTGCAAAAATCATGTATGCACCAAGAATCTATTTTCATTCTGACAATAAGCAAGCATATGCAAATTCATATTTAAAGATTTGAAGAAGGCAAGTACTTCACTTAATACTATAGCTGACAGAAGAACAAAAAAAAGTGTGAAAACTGCTGGCTTAGCAAGGATAACCAATGAGGTGTTGAAATAAATTCTGGGTTTGCTCGGTATGATTTGTAAAGCTATCAACCACTTGCAGTGCTCATAGAACCATTATATTTATGGGCAACGTTTTCCACTAATTCATCTTTTCATGTATTTAAGCAAAATAAGGAAATAATAAATTCTCTAATGCAGGTATATTTAGGTAACAGAAAGCATATAAGCAATTAAAAGGTTCAAGAGAACTGCAGTTGGAGCAATTTTTAAACTCTTTAAACTGAATCAAAACCAGGTTAGAGTTGATTAATCTTTGAAAAAACTTCAGAAGCACCTACTCTAATGTTATCATGATGAATCAATTTGAAGAAACAATGCTGTATGAAGTTCAAAATTAAAGATCACTCCCATAGTTTTATTATTAACTGTCATATTCTGATTAACAGGTTAAATGGGTCAAACATTGTAAGCAGGAAAAGAAAGAGCGGAGTGGAAGCAATCTGCTGCTAGTGAAGAGATATGCATTCTGCTGGGAGAATAGAACAAACAGAAGACCAAACGTCCCTGAATCACTGCTGTTCTATCTGCAGACGTATCCTTATGCTGTGGGAATACAGTGGGCTGTGGCATCCCAGGGACACATCAAAGAATAAATGGCCTCGTATCTCTGCTTTTTTGTCCAATCCTTCAAAATACTAAATCAGTCAAGTCATGGGGGTGAAGAAAACACCCCTTGCAGTAGGGGATGAAAAAGGAGCTAAAAAAGGAGATAAAAAGAGAGAATGGCACTGTTGATCATCTGAATAACCTCTACCCAAATACGTGATGTTGACTATGCCAAGAAACTCGTAACAAAGTGGTCGTAGACACCAAGAATCTATGAATCTGAGGAGTGAGAGGGAGCTGGACCATGCTGGAGTCTGGGGTGTGATCCAAAACTCTATCTTTCTCCTTTTTCCTTTTTTCTACTTTTTGACCATGGTATCTATTAACTTTAGGATGCCTGATTTTCATGTTGATCTGTGATGCAAATATCCTTAATTCAACTCAAATGAATCCACAAACGTGAGTCACTTTCTCTGATAACTTGGAACACAACATTAACTTATGAGGTTACAGTTTCAGTTCACTTCTGGTCAGTCAGAAATAAAATACTTATATTGTTCTACTAACATAAAAATATTGCATTAATATTATTTATATTCTGAAAACTAGTTCAGTTTTGCATTTGAGTTTGCAGGTTACAGTAACTCTTAACAAAAACTAAATTCAACAGACAATAAAATGCTTGGATCTTTGTTTGAATAATAATTCAGTAGACCCACTCTGCATCTAACTGAAACACACATATGCATAAAATGTTGCAAGATACTACATAAATGACCGCACAGAGCAGTGACAGAGCTGGTGCCCGGTCCCCGACTGCTATTTATTGAGATTTTTGGCTGATTTGGAGGTCCCTTTAAACAGGAAACTGTGGGGGAGGTAAGAGGAAGCCAGTGGGAGTCAGAATCTCTCATGGGAAAAACTGGGAAAGAATGTGGTGGGGTTCCAGCCACAGTATCTGTATACACGGCGAAACCGGAAGTCACGCTCAAACCACACAGAGCAGCAACAGAGCCGGTCTCTAGGCACATCAAGGACAAGAGGGTTATTAGGGACAGTCAGCATGGCTTAACCAAAGGGATGCCATGCTTGACCACCCTGATAGTCTTTTATGAAGACATAACCAAGTGGACAGATGATGGCAAAATAGTGGATGTTGTCTATCTTGACTTCAGAAAAGCATTTGACACAGTTTCACACAGCATCCTCACAGCCAAACTGAGGCAGTGTGGTCAAGATGATCGGGTAGTGAGGTGGATGGTGAAGCGTCTGCAGGACAGAAGCCAGAGAGTAGTGGTCAATGGTACAGAGACTATCTGGAGCCTTGTATCTAGTGAAGTCATCGAAGGGGGATTGTGGAATCTCCTGTGGAGATATTTAAAAGCTGTCTGGATATGTTCCTGTACAACTTTGTCTCGGTAATCCTGCTGTGGCAGGGCAATTGGACTAGAAGATCTTTCGGGGTCCTTTCCCATCCCTGATGTTCTCTGGTTCTGTGGACAAATATTCATAACTAAAGTACTTGGAAACTGGGGGTTTTTTCTAGTAGCTTAAAAAAGAGTTTAAGTAATAAGGAACGACATTATAACAGTAGTTTATGACCTGGATGAGGAGATCGAGTCTATCCTTGCTAAGTTCATGGATAACATCAAGTTGAGGAGGATTGCGGATCTGCTAGAGGGTAGGAAGATGTTACAAAAAGTTCTGGACAGGTTGGGTCAATGGGCAGGGGCCAACGGGATGAGGTTTTTGAAAAAGGTATGTGCAGGGTCCTACACTTTGGCCACAATAACCCACCACAGCTACAGACTGGGGGAATGAGTGGCTGGAGAGTGGCCTGGCAGAAAGGGACCTGGGAGCACTGTTTGACAGCCAGTGGAACAGGAGCCGGCAGTGTGCCTAGGTGGCACGAACGGCCAATGGCTTACTGACTTGCATTAAGAATTATCAAGAATAGTGTGGCCAGCAGGACTAGCAACATAATTCTACCCACTGTACTGCACATTGATGAGGCTTCATCTTGAGTACTGGAGGCAGTTCTGGGCTCCTCACTTCAAGAAAGAGATTGAGGTGGTGGAGCAGGTCCAGAAGAGAGCAATGAGGCTGATGAAAGGACTAAAGGGAAAGTCTTACAAAAAAAGGGGGAGAGAGCTGGGGTTGTTAAGCCTGGAGAAGAGGAGACTCAGTAGGAGCTTGTAACTCTCTACAACTACCTCAAGGAAAGCTGTAGACAGGTAGGGGCTGGGCTATTCTCTGAGGCAACTGGCAAGAGGGCAAGAAAGCACGACCTGAAGCTGTGCCAGGAGAGGTTTAGGCTGGATGTTAGGAGGTACCTCCTCATGGCAAGAGTGGTCGGACACTGGAATGGACTGCCCAGGGAAGTGGCGGAGTCCCCATGTTTAAGAGGTTTTTAAGAAAAGACTGGACATGGCACTTAGTGCCATGATCTAGCTGATTGTGGTGATAGGTCATAGGCTGGACTTGATCTTAGAGATCTTTTCCAGCCTCAGTAATTCTGTGATTAACTGATTCAGCATTGATTTTATGATTGGTTAAAAGAGAAGCAATTTTACTCAAACTGTTAACAAATGGCATTGGTGTCTAGTAATATACATCTGTTGCAGTTTGAAAATTACCAGAATTTTCAGATGTATAGATTTGTGCTTTCATGAAGAAAAAGTTACATTGCTTTAAGAGGACCACCACCCAGTGACCTGTCCTGGGGGGAGGTGACACTGTCCCAAGGACCTGCCATAAAGGGGTGTCTGCTAGGTGAGAAAGTAAAAGGGGCCAGTGATCTTAGCCCTGTGTCTTCTTGCTGAGGGCTTCTAGGCCAGCATGGGGCTGATGCAGCCCAGACTGGACCCGCTCCGCCACGGGGAAGTATGCAGTGGCTCCACGCGGACTGGAGAAGCAAGATCTTAGTGCCATAACCCCCCCACCACAGAGCAGCCGTTCAGCAACTCACGGTGAGCTGAAGGGATTCCTCTTTTTTCCCCCTGGAGCTGAGACAGGAGGAGAAAGGAGATGAGAGGGTCATGGAACCTTCTTGACCACATTTGCAGAGTGTTGTGTGGGTCCCTATTGACTCAGCCATACGGTTGGTCTCTATCTTGGGTGTCGCACGTGGCCGGGGTCATGCCTCCTGCATCTTAGAGACCACTGATCAGCAGGAAGAGAGACTGTTTGTCATTTCTGCCGCTAAGGGAAACTGGAGATGCTCAAGTACTGGGGAGAATCCTTCCACGCTTAGCTGAAGAAAGCAAAAGTACTCAAGAATCCTTAAACCTTGGGCATGGAAGACAGAGTCTGGGTTCTTTGTTTTAAAGCATGTCTCTTGCATCGAGGGGTGCAGTTCAGGTGCTGAGGAATCAGGCCTGCCCGATGAGCGCTTAGCTGGAGAAGCTACACTGAAGAACTGAAGAATTCACCAGTCTGGACAGCCGAGGGTGCTGCTGTTTGCAGGCAGGAGTGACACACAAATAATAGAGATGGTGGTAGTACTCATCTTTACTCGACGGACATGTTCTTTTCCCAGGTCTCTAATGTGAAAAAAACCCCAAGGACCGAACGATAGTGATCTTCCATTGTATTTTTCTCAGAACATGTGATAGCATTTGTAACACATTTTCTAGTTTGTGCACACTAACGTGCTTAACCTTTTCTTCTTTTCTGCATACAGTTATAGAATTAATAAACCCTTTTCATTTTCCCTAAGCTATCCATTGTCTGGTAAATTCTATCTGAGATCTCACTGAGACCCAACTGCGTTGTTTTCTTTTCCTTTATCTTTAATTGTGGTCTTGAACCTACCACGACATCTAAACCAGAAACAGTTTTACTGACCATCTGAGTCCAATAAAATACTATGTCTAACTATTTTTGTAGCCATTTTTCAACATCTCTTGTACAAGGTAAAATTACGTTAATAAATACTTAGGCTTCTTTGTTATAAATCGGCAAAAAATATAACTGCAAGTACCAAAATATGAAAAATTTTGATTCTGCGTACACTAAGTACATTCCAGCTGGGAATATTTTGTGATCCTGTGACGTATTTGAGAAGTCATTTCATGTAAAAAACATTCTACAGACATCTCAACAGGAAAAGAAAATCCAATGTGTAATAACTTGTGCTAGCTATGCTTCTGCAAGTGTATCTTCTGTATATATTGCTTTTAAACTTAGTGATATTTCAAGAGGTCTCTGGGATCCAAAATACATACAAAATAAAAAAAATAATTTCATGATCATGCCTAGTCACTGCTATCACCAGTAGTGAAATCAGTCACATATATCTTGGAGGAGCAACTATTTTCTGTTAATAACTATTAATTACACAACCATTATTTTAACCTTGCTATGCTCTTGGGAACCTGTAATTATAAACCTCCCATATTATTGGACAGCAGAGTTAGGCTTTTATTGCCCTTTACAATAATAGGTTTATTCTGTAAAAGAGATTTGTCTTCTCAAAAAAAAAGCAATTGTTTTGTACAATTTCTATCCTTACTTTTAGGACAGCAGCCAGTTGCAAGAGTCAAATGCTGGATATTTTGGTACTACTGCACTTCTTTTCAATTACGGCAATTAAGACAATTTACTGTTCTAGAACCATGTCAGGTGACCACCTGGAGATACCAATAGACAATATACCATTATATTCTAAGTCATGGCAGGTATGCAGAAGTGGCATGTTATAGATTTTACAATAAAAACCCACAACTGAAGCCTTTGAAAGCTTTAGCTTAAACTGTTTTAAACTAAACGCAAATAAAGGCTAATATAGTTTAAAATTACAGTTGCAACATACTGAAGGGTTTAGAATACTTGGGAAAAAAAACCAGTTTACATACAACTTTTTAAAAAAATACAAAAATCTAATATAAGTTTGCAAATACCAAGAAAAGAATAGACATTATTCTTTCCTTGATATGTGATAGCTGGGGCTATCACTTTCCTTTTCACACAAGTAAGACCATACTGATTAATGCAAAAATTGTGACTGCCCAGGATAACCTCACAATTTTGCAATTGTGACTGTGGTATTATTTGTAGTTAGCACCTACGGCCTGATCTGTGGCTCATCAACCCATTATCATCAAAATTAAAATTATGTTAAATGAACATTTGCGTAACAGGGAAGCTAGACAGTTGAACTGGTAAAACTATTTCAACAACACTTATGTTGCTAGAAGAAAAATAGTATATAGGCAGACAAATTTAACAATTTAATGCTCAAAAAGCATTTTTCAAAGTTAAATAAAACTCTTTCAGACTCCCATTTTGGATTTTGAAAATACTATTTAGGAACACTATGGAATTCTGTATTTTAAGATTAATTGGATATTTTCTCATTCTTAAAAAGAATGAAGTTTTTTACACTCGCAATGTGAAATAATAACAGATTTTTCCCTCAAATCTGCTAGTTCTCAGTTGAGGTCCTTCATCCAAATGGTGCACCCTCTGCATACATTTGTTGTTATGGATGATGATGTCAACCAGTTCATTTAGGGTTACTTAACTATGAAAATTATTTTTTTTTGGAAAGCAATGACAAGAAGAGTTGCAAATGACAAACAGATTTAAGCAACCTGGTCTAGTGAAAGATCCTCCTGCTCATGGCAGTGGGAGTTGGAATTAAGCAATATTTCGAGCCTTTTCCAACCTAAATCTTTCTATGATTTTATGATTAGGTTCATAAGTATTTCCATAACCACAACTTTGCAATGTATTTAATGAGGAGGAAGGTATGGTAAACAAGGAGTCCAGTAGTAGCCAAGAAGGAGCCGATTGATCTAGGGGGAAGAGTAATAAAGAGAAGGAAGATTTAAGACCTTAATTTCATCTTGAAGTGCACATGCCATGAACTTCAATAGTCATCACTTCCTTTGGCATTAAAACAGGGCTATTATAAACAAAACCCTTTATTATAATCAGTCATGTGTCTTCAGAAATTAGTTATGAGATTAACTGTCTTCATGTGTAATAGTCATGCATTCCCTCCTACTTTATACAGTGGCACCTCTGCTGTAAAATTAATTACAGCAAATAGTTTTAATTCAAGGGGAATAATTAAAGGCAGTGTGGAGGAGTGAAAGGAAGATGATGCCATTTTCTAGTTAACCGGAGCATTTAAAGATTCACTATCCTATTCTTTGAGCTTAATTAAATCTATTAAAATTGGTTGTGAAGGTAATATATTCAAGCTATTAAAAGTGATTAAGAATTTGTAGCTTTAACAAACATTTTTCACATTTCTTCACTTTAGTAAAGTAACTTACATTTGTGATCAAAAATGAAGTAGAATTTGGGTTTCATTCCAAATGCCAACATTGTCAACGTCTCTTAGCCATGCTAAGACTATTTATGTTTGAAAGTAAAACTTCAAAGTTACAGAAAACAACCTGTGTACTTTACTTAGAAGGTGATCAGCAAAAAACCCTTGTTAGATACTACAGCACCTGCTATACAAATCTTTGGACCTGCGATTATTTTCCTACTTTTCTGTTTTCTGATTTTACTTGAACTGAATCTAACAGGGTGTTCATCTCCAACTGCATATCCTAATTTGTCAGCAAGACCATTGTAGTCTCAGAAGCTGTTCTCTGTAAAATAATAAAAATTTCACTAATTAAGCATAGCTTTGAATCTCAGCTGTATGATATCTAATAGGGACATCTGAGAGGCTTTGACCAGAGGAAGTTGTTTACATCTTAGATTGTGGAGTCTTTTAAAAATTAATGGTTCGACCAGTCTGCAGTCCGTTATGAAGCCATAAATTCTAGCGTCCAAAAGAAAGTATGAAAAGACTCTAAATAAAAGGGTTTTTATGTTCAACTACACTGATATGGAACAGTTGAAAATGCCTCCTTAAATACCTTCTTAAAAGATCAGGGGCAGATCAGGTTTGTCACTACACAAAGAACCTAAAGGTTCAGAAGTCCATGCCACCTGATGAAATACACCCACAAGTCCTGAGCGAAGTGGTACATGAAGTTGTTAGGTCATTAACTACCATATTTAAGAAATTAGGGCAGGCTGGTGAAGTTTCTGCAAACTGGAAAAAGGAGAAATAACTCTGACTTTAAAAAGTGAAAAAAGATGACCAAGGGAAAAAGAGGCCAGTAAGTATCTCCCTAATATGGGATTTGGATACAGATCCCATTCAGATCTGCACTGCTTTTTGAGTTCAGGATAATGTTCCGCAATTTATTTTCACTTGTATTCTACTATAACTATCTGTGGTTTAAGAGAATTAGAGCAAACAAACAAAACCATGACAAACATTGTCACTACTCTGACAAACACCGCCTCTATTTAAAGAAAAATAGAATAATCTGGATAATTAATGATTCTTCAATGAATTCATGATTCAAGTCTTATTAAGAAAACAAACAAAAGCCAACCAATGTATGTTAAACAGCATTAATGTTATACTAAGACTATGCCCACTGAATGGCACTATTTGCACAACCAGCCAAATCTTGAATACTCATGATTTAGGGATAACTTTTAGCAATTATCTGTCAGATATTCTTATCTCCTAGTCATAGTTTTTATGTCTGTAGCATTTGCAATCTATGCCTCTGTACATTCAGACAATTTAAAGAGTTCAGTACCAAAAAATTTTAATCATTTTAGGCAAATGGCAAATTTTAGATAAAATTACTAAACCAGCTTATATTTAGGGAAGAACATTAACACACAACATTCTTTGCTTATGAACACCATCTCTTCAAACTTAATCCTCAAATTTTCCATATGTTTTATTTCAACTATAGGATATGGCATAATAGTATTTATTGCTGATAATGGATAGTAAAAACTATAGTTCACATCCACAAACTGCTTTATGTGAAATCATGCTACCTTTTCACTGTAACTGATTTTTGGGGCCTGACTTTTGTATTATTGTGCAATTGTTATCTAGAAAGTGTCAGCCAATGGTCTTAAAATGAAATAATTCCTTTGGCACTGAATGTACAAAAATGGTGACTCTTAGGAAATAAAGCTGCTTCTGAGCTCAAGAGCAAGTATCTTGAAAAAAACTCTACAATTGTTTGCTTGAAGTCTGTATGTGTATGTTTTAAATCCATTGAAGCAAGATTGTGATTTCATGATCATGCTTAAGTCACATTTGCTACTTCATAGCCCTCTGCCTCTCTCTTGCACTTCACTCCAAGTGTGTTCAAAAAATCTTTACCTGTAGTATCTTAAAAACACATGGCAATAAAAAATAAACCATTTATGTTGCACTTAATTAACTAAATAAACCCCTATTTTCCTTGGGCAACAAACAGGATGAATTAAGGGCCACTGTGCTGCTGGGATGCCATGACATAGTGGCCATTACTGAGAGTTGGTGGGATAATTCCCACAACTAGAATGTAGGGATAGATAGGTACAAGCTCTTTAGGAAGGACAGGCAGGGAAGGAGAGGAGGAGATGTTGCCCTCGATGTCAGTGACTAGCTGGAATCAGTGGAGCTCCACCTGGGGAAGGATGATGGGCTGGTGGAGAGTGTGTGGGTCAAAATTAAAGGGAAGACAGGGGAGGGTGATGTTCCTGTAGGGGTCTGCTACAGGCCACTTGACCAACAGAACCAAGCAGTGGAGGCCCTTCACAGGCAAATAGTAGCTTCCAAGGTCACAGGCCCTGGTCCTCGTGAGGGATTTCAACCACCCTGACATCTGCTGGAGGGACAACACAGCAAGGCATCAGCAATCCAGGATGTTCTTGGAT
>JAOXOE010000874.1:37473555-37499671 GCA_028565055.1 Phoeniculus purpureus
TGTGGCTTGGTTTAGGTGATCCTGCTGTTGCAGGCGGATTGGACTAGATGATCTTTCGAGGTCCCTTCCAATCCGTAGTGATTCTACGAGTCTATGATTCTATGATTCTATGATTCATTTTCAAGCACAGAAAAAACAAGAAAAAGAAGCACCCTAATGTATGAATTAAAAGACTGATGTGTGACTCCAGTGTTTACTTCCTACGTCCTGGAAACTGGAAGTACTGGAAACTAAACTTCCTAGAACAGATCTCGAAAAATTAGGGGTTTTTAGTAAAATATATGTGGTTGTGTATTAAGGTCTAAAAATCTCTGAGAAAGCTCTTTTCTTTTAACAAGCACACTTACAATTTTATTGTTATAAGGTCCACTGGCAATTGCAAGGTTTTAATCAGAGAACCAAAATGAACAGCTACAAAGCTATATAAGACAGGGACAACAGTATTACAAATAATGTTCTCATAGTTTGATTTTTGAATAGCCACCACCACTGAATCTTCTTCAGCTGGATTCTATACCCTCTAACTCAGTCCTATGACTTCTTTCCCACTTTTCCTGATTTGAAAACAGTAAACAATATAATGTAACCAATTGATGATAAATAAAACACATTCTACTCCCTTTTCCTTGGAAGTGAGTTTTGGTGTCACGTAACACACTCATTCAGACATTTTTCTGTACCACATTAAGTAATTTGGTAATATCAACAAGTCACAACAGTTCAAAAATGAACCACTTTCCTGTCTGTTTGAATGCCAGTTTCAGAGATGGTTTTAGTTATGTTAACTTCCTGTGATGACTTCAAATAACAGATTTATCTGAAAATTCCAAGCAAGCATCTAAGAAAAAGTCCATTCACACCTAGCATTTTAAGCACCCTACTCATCAAGTTTGTTTTTAAACTCATTGAAATTCATTAATATCTTCTAACATAATTACCTACTGAAGTCACATAGTCTCCTATAAACAATGTTGTAGGGTCCTCCAATTTGACTGTTGTTTTCGTCTATGTATACCTGCTTATATTAAGGTCACTACAAACATTTTTGAATGGGTAAAACAAATAACAAATAAAGCTGATTGCACATATTCACAGAAACAAAAAATGAAATATATAAATCAGTGCGGTCATTAAGTACATTTCTAATGGAATGATTGTGCATTACTTTCAGCTTCACAAGACAATGAAATGCAGTTTACCTTCGTATTGAAAGTTGACCCTCTATTCTGCCTAGAAATTAATATTTTATTATCTGCCCTATTTGCGAAGAGAGGACTGCGATGCTTGTATTCAGTATTAACCGAAGATGTCAGTAAGAAGAAAACTACAGTAGTGTTCATAAAGCCTCACTACCTAGAGATCATGAATGTGCAGCTTCAGTGATGACATATTTTACACAAGGTAGGCTCTAGGGAGCTTTACAGTACTGCTTTCACAGATGTTTCACTCAATCAACAGATCAGAATCCTTTAACCTGGCTAACAACCGAGAAGGCTGAAAGCCCTCTAGGGTTAAATGGAAGAAGTGTCATTGCTGCAACAATTTACATTGATGAGTCTCGGAAAGGAAATTTTATCTTCTCAGTGTCAGGTATAAAAGGTTCTCAGAGTAAATGTACTTTAGAGGTTTCTGACTGAAATCAAACACTTGCACAAATGTTCCCAAACCAAATTTATGCTTTTTCCCTAGTGTGCAGCAGCATTTATTTTAAAAAGGCGTGTTGATAATATGGTAAATCCTTCTGGGTTAACAACTATACCAGACAGTGTACCTTGTACAGTCAACTACATGTTTCTCTGTGACCCACAGGAAGTATTAGCACTAGTTGTAATGGATTCAGATCCCACAGATACGCTGTGAAAAACTGCAATAAATCAAATATCCTATAGGCTAAAGAGCCAAGATGTTATGTTTACTAGACAGAAATCTCTGCCACTAAGCAGGAGTGTCTGACGAACATACGCCCTTACTGTGAGTTGCTAGATTAAGCCAGAAATTTTGTGACATGGCCTCTGGCCTGGCCAAAAGACTCACTTGGTGCTTCCCATTACATTTTCAGTGGGTGCTGATACACGTATTGGACACACAAGAAATAAGCAGTAAATTTATAAAACATATACGTGCATAAAGCCTTTACCCCTAAACAGAAATTACAATTTAACATAGAATCATGGAATGGTTTAGGTTGGAAGAGATCTCCGAGATTGTCTAGTTAAAAACCACCTGCCAAGGGCAGGGACACCACTCACTAGAATAGGTTGCCCAGAGACCAATCCAACCTTGCCTTGAACAATTCCAGGGAAGGGGCGCCCATAATTTGTCTGGGTAACTTGTTCCAGTGACTCACCACCCTCATAGTGAGGAATGTCTTTCTAAAATTCAGCCTAAATTTATCCTCTTTTTTTAGCTTGAAGCCATTCTATTTTGTCCTGTCACTACAGTCCCTCATAAAATGTTCCTCCTCCTTCTCCAGCTTTCTGGTAGGCCCCCTTTAAGTACTGGAAGGCCATTTCCTTACCTCTTTGACAATTTGTTTTTTGCACTGCAGCAGAGCCACTACCTACAAGAGCTTCATTTCTCAGGCAACACAGCAGCACTAAATATAGCAGGTACAATGTTCATTAATTTGTCTAGGTATTCTGCTTATTTAATAACAAGAAATGTCATAACCTAGTTTTTTGTAAGTTATTTTTGTTTTCCTTCACAAATGTCTTGAAAAACAAGCTTGCCAAAAGAATAAAACTTCTCATAATTCCATATTGATATTGCCATCTTGACTACAGAGCAGTCTGATCTCTTAGTAACAAGTACTGTGCAATACAAAAAGACTGAAGGTAAACAATAACGGTAAAAAGATGTTCAATTTACTTACAATTGAAATGTTACAATATTTTTTTTAAAGTCTAATCTAAACCGATTCAAATTCCAGGAGCGGACGGATGAAAGAGGATGCAATTTAAGTTCAGGTGTTATTAATAATACATCCATAGCATGTTTTCACATGCTGTTTCAGCATGCTGTCGTTATTTAAAACACGACAAGTGCACATGATCATAAATGCTGTAGAGATTGTATTGGATTTGTTTTTGCTACTGCATCATGTTGCTATCCTAATTTTCACCTTCATAAGCAGGCGTAAAGTGTTTACACAGAGCCTCTGTAAAGACTTCAGAATATCCTCAATAATACGTATTCTTCAAACCATGATCCAGTAATACAGAAAGAAAAAAGCTACCAACAGAACATGACTAAGACCCAACAGATACAGCTCCCATTACTGTCCCTAAAATACTGAAACACTGTGGAAAACTCAATTATTTCTCAGTGATGCTTTTCCTCCTTTTATATATTGGTAATTTTGTGTGGTTTTTGATGGATTACCTCACAAGTATTTCCATTAAAACAAACTAAAAAGTCCCTAAATATGTCTAGGGCCTCCTTGCAATACAGCAGTTCTGAATAGCCATTAAAACTGCATGTATGCTATAAGCAAATTTCTTATAACCATCAATTATCATATAACTTCCTCTCTTTCATAGAGCAGCAGTGGTTATAGCCTGAGATAAAAATACCACTGTCCATTAATTGCAACTTTTATGCAGTAAACTATGATGGAGAGCTGGGCAGAGAGAAATTTAATGACATATAACAAGGGCAAGTGTATGTCTTGCCTCTGGGCAAGAACAACCCCAGGTACTAGTATAGGTTGGAGATTGACCTGCTGGAGAGCAGTGCAGGAGGCCCTGGGGGTCCTGGTGGCCAGCAGGATGGACATGAACCAGCAGTGTGTTATTGTAGCCAAGATGGCCAACAGCATCCTGGGGTCGATCAGAAGGGGGGTGGTTAGCAGATCGAGGGAGGTTCTTCTTCCCCTCTACTCTGCCCTGGTGAGAACACACCTGGAGTATTGTGTCCAGTTCTGCCCCTCACTTCAAGAGGGATGTGGAGCTGCTGGATGGAGTCCAGTGTAGAGCAACGAGGATGATGAAGGGAGTAGAGCACCTCCCTTATGAGGAGAGGCTGAGGGAGCTGGGTCTCTTTACCTTGGAGAAGAGGAGACTGAGGGGTGACCTCATTAATGTGTATAAATTAATGTGAGGGATGGGTGTCAGGAGGATGGAGCCAGGCTCTTCTCAGTGTCATCCAGTGATAGGATGAGGGGCAATGGGTGTAAGCTGGAACATAGGAGGTTCCGCATAAATATAAGAAAGAACTATTTCCCCGGGAGGATGACGGAGCACTGGAATGGGCTGCCCAGGGGAGTTGTAGAGTCTCCTTCGTTGGAGATGTTTAAGACCCACCTGGATGTGTTCCTGTGTGACTTGGTCTAGGTGATCCTGCTGTGACAGGGGGATTGGACCAGATAATTTTCCAGGTCTGTTCCAATCCCTAATGATTCTATAATTCTATGACAACTAGTATGCAAATAAGTGGGCTAAGACATCTATATCACATCAACATCTCCTAAAATGAAAGATTGCTTTGAAAAATATTTGCAGTTTTCACTGCTTGTTTGAAGGATTGCTGCGAATACTTTTTTCCTCCTTTATTTTATCTATATTTTAAGTAGTTTGTTGATCATTAGGCACAAGATTGATTTAAACAGTACCTTCAATGATCGTTTCTATTTTTTTGTAAAAGTTTTTTTCTCAAATAAATTTTCTGTGTGTTCCTGCTCTCAAACCAAGCTCCTTCCTAAACAACGTTTTGTTCACATAAGTGAGCCTGACGTTTCACCTTCTCTTTTTTCAGTACCCTTAATGATCAGATTAAAAGAAAGTTGGAGGAACTGTTCATATAATAAAGAAAAATTTACATTGTTATTGCTGAAGCAAATCTGATAGAAAGTGGTTTGCTTTATCAGCACTAAAAAAGATAAAGATTGGTTAGGGATGAAAACAAACTAAGGCTTTTATAAGAGCGTTGTTTTGATTTTTTCCTAGAAAGTGGAACTTCTGTAAGAAACTCGACAAGTGACACTAGAGGGCTAAAGAAATTTAAACACTAGTTAAGGAGATCCAGACTTATTTTTCAGCAACTAAGAAATAAGATGAGCACTGCTAATGAAATTTTCAATTCTCAGTCATCAAGAACCTTCCAGAAAAATCAGAAAGCAATGCTTTTATGTAACAAATTATATGAGTTTTGGAGTCATACCACTAGTTTACTGTGAACTCTGAAAGCTCCCACAAAATTTAGATTAATACCCATGGACTGCTTCTCTTTTCCTCAGGGATACAGAATCTATATCAGATTTAGTATTTCAAACAAAAAAATAATCAGAGGAAGGTCGTATTGCACTGCTTCAATGTCATATCAGTTTTCCAAATATGAAGTACTCGTATACAAGGAGTCTCTTACAAGATAATAAAAAATCTGTAAGTCAGCTCCTGAACACCATGGGTATCACTCAGCTCCAGCTGGCTACCCAAATCTGTCCAGACTCCTGGTGCCATTCAGGAGAAGAGTCTTTACAAGTTCTCCATCCCATTTTTTTCTTTAGCTGCACTCTTCCTTCCCACACCAAGAGAAGGTGATAACCAGAATTTTCATTTTCAGAACTGTCAACACCTAGGCATCAGCATGACTCAGCTTTTCTATTTTGAAAATTTGGATCAGTTAGTTCACTTGAAGCCCTCTCGTTGTTGAAAGTACCGATCTGTGACTACAGTAGAAAGGACTATTCAGTCACCTCAATAATAATCAGGACTGCAAAGCAGATCCACACATTTTGAATACATTTAAAATTTTATTTTTCATGCTAGAATGTAACTTTCAATATAACACTCCCATGAATGTAGACCTGTCAACACTGATTTGCTTAAGGTCTTAATAGTTATATTCATCTTAATGCTCAGAGGACTACTTCTGTCTTGCCTTTCACCTACCATGATACTTTCTTAAAAGCCACTAGGACATGCCCAGGTAAAATATAAAATGAAATTGCCAGCAGGCTACTAGCACCAGCCTGTCCCAGCTTTCTGGTAGCTCTAGTAAATCCAAGCATCCTGCTGCTTGCATAGCTTTATCTGAACACACAGTGCCAGGGCAGGCTGATCTCATCGGGACTTTTGACAAGTACGCGGAGTTCTGCAATTATTATTATTATGTACGTTCTGACAGGAACGCCCTTGAAAGTGTGAAATGCTCCACACTGTAACTGGAAAGAGAAACGCACTGAGGGACAAGGAAGAGAAGCTCATGTGCAGCAGCAAAATCCTTTTGAAAGTAATTGAGCTAGTCTTGAGTAGTACTTTAATTACAGTAATTTAAGAGATTTGTGACCAGTGCTAGAAGAAGCAAACAGCCTTGACACATTCTTTCCAGACTGTGAGAGCAGGGCTGCATTTGCATTCCATTTCGTTATTGAGTATCTCGTAATAAAAAATTTGCTCCCACTCTATCAAGTTGTAACTGGACAAGTTACATTTTTATCTCTTTTGATCTGCGACATGTCTAAACCCAGCATTTACATAATGTTTCAGTTCAAAACAAAAAAGCAAAAAAAAAAAACCCAAACAACGCCAAACCAATCCTAAACCAAAACAAAATCAAACCCCAAATGCCACAAACTGCATTAAGTTTCCGGTAGGCCTTTGAATCTTACTCAGGGCAAGGTCTTAAAAGACCTTAATGTTGTGTTGGACACAAGGCTAAAAGTGATCTGTCCTCCTCTATCAAATTAACTGAACCGAAACAAATAAATCTAATTACTTGAAACTTATGCAAAACTCTGAACTTTTCTGAATATTCATGAGCATTACACTGCTTCTCACCACTGCTATAAATACTGAGAACAGAGGTAGAACCAGATGGTTTCACAGGAAAGCAGGAATTATTGTATTGTCTCAGAACAACGGTTCATATCTTTACTCTGGGAATGGCCAATGCCAGCTGCATTAATGAAAACTACAATAAAGCCAACACTAGGTCGTTACTGCTCTTCTTGAATCAGAAACACCACGGAGCCAAGTAATTTACTTTTTTTCCTCAGCAAATTCTCTGTAATAAACACATTCAGAAACTATAATAACTATTATAAATGGCTGTGCATTTGAGCAAGAAAATGTAATTATTCTTCAGTAATATTTCACATTAGGCTTAGAGATATTCTAATCATCATTAAGTTGCAGAAAAAATGCGTACGAAGGACCCAGGCACAGCCTGTATTTTTCACAGGATACAGCAAATCTCTCAGCTATTCAGCTTTTGTGAAAGCTTGATTCTTTATATATTTTTAATGCATTTTGGGATCACAAGGAAAAGATGAGAAAGGCGGGGCAATGTCACCTTTTCTCTATTATCTTCAAGCCAAGTGGTACATTATCACAAGTTTAGTAAAACACCATGTTGGGCGGAATCACTGAAAATTAAATGATGTTAGTTCAGCTTCTAAATCAGGCGCCTAATCTTCCACAGTGCTGAGCTAGGGAACCCATTACTTTCAGAAGGAAAATGATATCAATTACTTGGGGAATTAAGGATTTATAAATAAAATTAAAAAATCCAGGCAGACAAAACACAGCTGTCCTCTCTAAAAGCAATAATAAATTCATCCTTTGTGTCACACCCTTTGTGATCTGCATATGTGTACCATTTCAGAAGATCTAGTTGTCTGGCTTCTTCAAGACTGTTTTACATAGGTATCTCTGTAGCACAAATGTTTTTCACTAACAGATACATAACAGGATATCTGGAGACCCTGTAGTCCACCTGCAGAGACTATTGGTATTGTCCGTGTGTTGTTGTGTGTGTAAGTGTGTGAACAGCTTGATGCAGAAAGGCTGTTCACAAGCTCAGCTGTGCAGGAGTTCAGCTTCCTCAACTTCAAACTTTTACTGGGCTTGCAACACCTACAGAAAACACATGCAGCATGGCTGAGCTCCTGGCCAGTGGTACTGTAAGCTGTGTGGCAGCAAATTCCTCATCTGCACTAAGTGAAGACTGAAGCCAAGTTTTAACCAACAACTGTTTCTACCAAAACATTATTCTTATGGGATAAACAATCACTTGGCTGACACTTTTTCCCAGCTACATTTAAACTGTATGTTGAAGGAAACAGAACAAGCTGTAAATAAATTACCTGTGCGTCTGTGCACACACACCCATACTTACACCATAAACCTCAGTGAGCAATGAAGCAAGAATCCTCTCTCTCTGCACCCTGAACAGAGGAAAGTGATTTTTATATACTTTATTTTATATATTTTAATCAGCGATCTGGGTGAGAGGACAGAGTTTACCTTCAGCAAGTTCTCTTATGATACAAAACTGGGAGGGGTAGCTGATACAGCAGAAGGTTGAGCTGCCACCCAACAAGATCTGGAAAGGCTGGAGAGCTGGGTGAAGACAAACTTAACAAAGTTCAGTAAGGACAAGTGTAGACTCCTACATCTGGGGAAGAATAATCATGGAATCATTAGGGATTAGAAGGGGCCTCGAAAGATCATCTAGTACAATCCCCGTGCCACAGCAGGATCACCCAGACCAAGCTGCACAGGAAAATGTTCAGGCAGGTTTTACATACCTCCAGAGAGGGAGACTCCACAACCGCCCTTGGCAGCCTGTTCCAGTGCTCTGTTATCCTAATATCAAGAACAAGTACAGGTTAGGGGTTGTCCTGATGAAAAGCCATACCATGAAGAAAGACCCTGCAGTCCTAGTGGAAAGCAAGTTAACCATGGGACAGCAATGTGCCCTTGTGGCCAAGAAGGCCAATAGCATCCTGGGGTTCATTAAGAAAACTATCCAGCAGAACTAGGGAGCTTTCCCGACCCATCTACTCTGCTTTGGTAAGCCCACACCTGGAATACTGTATCCAGTTTTGGGGTCCCCAGTCAGGAGAGACAAAGATCTACTGGAAAGACTCCAATGTGTCCAATAGAGATCTATGAGGATGATTAAGGAATTTGAGCATCTCCCCTATGAAGAAAGACTGAGAGAACTGTTTAGTCCTGTGAAAAGAAGACTAAAAGGCAATCTTGCTAATATCTATAAATATTTGAGGGGTTCGTGTCAACTGGAAGGGTCCAATCTTTTTCTGTGGGGCTTAGTAATAGGAATAATGGGTACAACCTTGACCATAGAACATTCCACCTCAACATGAAGAGAAACTTCTTTACTCTTAGGGTGACAGAGCACTGGAACAGGCTGCTAGAGAAGTTGTGGAGTCTCCTTCTCTGAAGGCTATCAAAACCCTCCTGGATGCAGTCTTGCATGACATGCCCTAATTAATCCTGCTTTGGCGAGGATGTTGGATTAGATGATCTCTAAAGGTTTGTTACAACCCCTAGCATTCTATGATTCTATGATTTTAGAGGACTGGAGGCTTATAGTCTGTAGTATGAAGATGCTATGCCTAAGTTGTGCATGGCACAGGGAGACAGGTTCAGCATTTTGAACTCCTTGCCATGTTTAAGTATTCCATATTCATTCCATATTCATAAAGCAAGGTAGTTATCATTTGGAGTGGTATCAGCAGAACCACACACCAAGAGTGAAAAGATGCGTATAAGCCACAAAAGGCCTTTATTGCTGCCCTTCAAATTCACCATGCTAAAAAGAAACATCATTTCTCAGAACTTGTGTGAAGAGTCTTGATAATTTTTAGAGATGTGTCATTATTCAGATGCAAATTATTGTATGTATAAATGAATGATTTCAGGTAACATTTGTTGAATGCAATCAGCTGCTTTAAATTCAACTGCTGCTTTACTAAGCAAGCCTTGTACAACAGAAATGTTACACACAAATAATTGTGAATATTTTAACGTGTTTGATTGACATTTATCATTGATCTAGAAACTCAGGAAAATCTGCTTAGTCTGACCGTAATGCAAAATCAATTTTGTTCTCATTATGCTCCTTCAAGCAGATGTGCACCTACTGTCCTGTTAAATAGCTTATCTCTGAAAACCATCTCCAGAAACTTTCCTAATAAGGAACACTGTTAGTGGGGTTTTTTGAGAACCAAATCTAGGTACTAGCTCTATAGTTTCATACACATCATTGCCACCCAGGATCTCCATTGTCTCTCCACCAAGAATGTGCATTGATAGCTTCAGATGATTCACTAGCCTTTGCAATTCCAATTATATTAGCTTTTGCAGATTTGTATTTGATTCATAATTCGATACAGAGTGTATAAAATAGCTGGCATGACTACTAAATTGAAGTTGCATAAGTATTTCCAGTGAAATATCTTGTGATTAACTAGTTATAACTTGTATTTAAAAGGCTGTCACACAAACTCATGGAGGTATCATGTTGACAAGTGGAGAAAAATTAGTTTGCTCATCTCATGTATGAATGTGTGCTCATACTGAGAATCCCCTGCCTGAGCACATTTGGATGAGGATTTTCACTGCAGAGACCTCACTCCTTTGTAGTTTATTTCCCCAATATTTCAGGGGTAGGAATAACTGCAGATGATATCCACTATATCAAAAATAACAGTCCAAGAAAGGCTGCAACTTTTTTGACACATTATGTAACCTCTTACATTCCCTGTGCAGCAAGTCACACACAGGTCATTATCTACCTGTAGTCCTGCTGTCGAGGCTGAGTGCTTGATATAGAGTTTTTTCCTGTGGGCATAGTTTAGAGTCATATTGACCATCTTCAGGACATAGATCTTAGAAAGAACAGATTTTATCCAAAGAACTTCATTTAGACTTTATGTTAGTGAATACTGTCAGGACCAGCCTTCATTGTTAAGAAAAACTTCAAACACATAGAAAGATCTCTTATAAATCAGAGATAGCAAGACTAAATTAGTGGGTTTTTGTTTTTTTAAAAAAAATTATCATTAGTATAAACATAGTAGGTTCCCCCACTGCAATGCACACTAATGAAACTGCTCTTGTAAATAAGGAATAATCCACAGATGTAGCTGTATACAAACAGCTTTTTAAAGACAGTGAGTAAGGCTGTTTCTATGCAGTAGAACAGCATGGACTACTTCGTGTATCTTTACAGGTCATGAGTGCTTTTCTCATCACCAATTTTCAGTTGTCCTCTTCCTTCTCCCTTCTATCCTGTAAGACCACAGTATTGAGAGATTTTTCCAAAGAATTCAGCATCTTTCCTGATTTTAAAGACTTCTTCATTTTCCTCTTCATTTTACATAACACATACATAAAGAATAGTTGCTTCTGCTCTAAGCCACAATAAAGTAATTCAGCAGATGAAGCTTTTTTTGTTTTCTTTTCTGCATGACAGTAGAAATTCTTACCGAGAATTTCTTAGCTTTAGGAAGTCCTAGAATTTGCCTTATGCAATTATGCAGTAAATTCACATGGAAAAACCACACAAACACACTCCTCCAAAATAATCCTAATCAAGTGAGTTCTAATATGGCTTTACTGTTTCTTATTCTTATGTGAAGTATGAATGCACACCCATACGCAGCGAATGTTGGCTCCTCATTTCTTCCCTGAAACCTGTGCCATTCTATTCTAATAAGACACTTTTGCCTTTTGTGGGGTATGTGTTGTGGTTTGAATTTAAGTGGATTTCTTCCCTATGGCATTGCAAAGTTGCTATGGCAACTTGTGATGTTTGGCTTGGAATTCCAAGATTTTTTTTTTATGTCTTCAAAAAAACCCAAAACTAGTACAACTGTTTTGGAGTTTACTGTTTCAGGTTTCCTGCTTCTTCTTCACTCATCATCTGGTCTTTGAAGAGGAAGCATATGTCACTGTAGCTGAGCATGGCAGCCATCTTGCCCTAGGGACATGGTGACTGGAGAGAGTGGGAGTTTTGAAACATCAGAGGTCAGTAGAAGAAAGATTTCATCTGCAGTCAATTGTTTGCTGAAATGGAAAGACAGTCTTTCCCTTGTTTGTGGTCCATTTGAAGCACTGGAAATGGAAGATTGATTTGGATGCACACAGAACAAGGAACTTAATCTTAAAAGTACTGCTAGCTCTGAAAACAGGAAAGCAGAACTGAGCTATGGACACCGTGTTTCCGTAAGGATAACAATTACTGTTTCATCTGTTTTGAGGGGCAGCACATAATAGCTTGGCCCAGTTGTGTAAGAATATCCTTAATCTTTGTGTATGTCTTTGTGTTAGTGTTCTTATGTCGTGAAAATTTGATGTGTCTTGTTTTTCACCAAACAGAGCACTTATTTTGAGTAATATAAGCCCACGTCCTTAAAGAGAAAATATGACAAGTTTTTTTTGCTTGATAGCGTGAATGAGGAAGTTGGAAGTAAAGGAGAGATTCTCTAAGTAAGTAGCAGAATGCAGTTTTGTTATTTTCTAGAGGAAATGCTGTTTTATACATAGTTTTATTTTTAAAATAGCTAATTTCAGCTAGGTTTTTTTTAAAGGCTCCAAAATTTAGTGTGTTTTCATTTATATTATTCAGATGTTGTTTATATTTGTGAAAGAATTTAACTTCTGCTTTTTGTTTAGTGTTTAATACTTCAGCAATCCAGAGGATGTTGAAAGTTTGGAGAACAGGTTTTTGTTATCCTGGTGGTATCAACTAAAACCTGTTTTGTAAAACTATGACTTGCTAAATGTCTCACACAAAATAAATTATTTACTTACTTTATGCTTCCTACTGATCTCATTCAAAACCTGACTCCTGTTCCACAGGGCAGTATAGCCTTTTCTGCTATGAAAATCTTCATGAAGATCTTAATCACAAGAACCTGAACTAAATGTGAAGACACTTTTCAGAGTGTACTATGTCAGAGGCAAGATGAGGTGAGGAGAGGTGTGGCGAGGAAAGAGGAAGGAGCAGATTAACAAGTTTCATAATGAGTTTCAAGCTAGAAATTACATGTTTGAAAGACTTAATCTATTTTTTTAGTTAGAGATTTTTATTCTTAGGGCTCTTCTCATAGTACAGAAGATGCTATGAATCAATGATAACTCAGAAAGGGATAAGACCTTGTCAAGTAACTCCTTCTAGCTAACTAGAGACAGACTGTTAAGGGGAAAAGCCATAAAATCAAAGCCTACCAAAACCTGCTCAGGCTGGAGCTTGGGCATACCACCTCTGCATGCTGCTGTTGCACTGGCAGCAGATGACCGATCTTGTCCACAGCCACTTACTTGCACTTTACTCTGCCCACATAGTCTATTAGGAAGTAGAAGATGTACCCAATACAATGTCTAAGCGGTGCTCACATGTACACTTTGCCTACCAGCCTATTACACAAACAGTTCTCATTCACCAAAAACCCACCATGTGGATGCTTTAATGAAAGGTAGGAAACCAAGGATAGCGATTTCAGTAACAGTATGAAAATGCTGCTCTTAACTGCCTTTGCTGTGTGATCATGTTCTTCTCCAAGAGTATAACGATTATTGAAAAAGCAGTCAAAGAAATAAAGTATAGCCTTTACTATTCAGAAGTAAAAGAGGTGGTCATGCAGTCACACCCACAATGGTCGAGCTCCTAAAGGCTGATTTTACTGTTCTGACTCTGGCAAAACACAGCAATGACTCCTGTGGCAGGGAGATACTGAAAACATCACTGTCTGTAACCACTATCAATTACATGCAGTCATTTTCAGACTTCCAACAAAACATGCACTGATGAACACAGCAGCATTCTACTCCTCCTCAATTTGCCAGTAATAAATGCATTGCCTGAATTAATCATGTTCTTGTAAGGCAATAAAACGCTCAGTAGCTGTCAGTAAGTGGGGCCCCTGGATTGCCAGAAACCACGTGCCACTGAGTGTGCTCAGGCACCCAGAGCTATCTTTGGCATCTGGCATGTGAGTTGACACATGGACAGCAGCCTGGAAATTTTACTGTTCCAAATCTGTGTCTGTTCCAACAAAACATTTCTGGAACCCCTGGGCTGGCCTGCACCAAATGTGGGAGGCCCCACATGCTACCAAAGACAGGTCAGGAGAAGCACAAATCCCCTGGGACTGCAGTATTTGAAGAAATCACTAACTGAGCACACCACGCACACTGCAATCCCAGCTCAGTTCTGTTAATTCTGTCCCGCTCTGACAGCAGAAAGAAAACAGTAACTATCGGTGCTGGTTCTGGCTGGGGTAGCACTCATTTTCTTAGTTGCTGCTAAGAAGCTCTGGTTTTGATTTGTACTGAAAACAATGTTGATCCCACAGGGATGTTTCAGTTCCTGCTGAGCACTGCTTACGTGGAGTCAAGGCCCTTTCTGCTCCTCACTCCTTTCTACCAGTCAGCAGACTGGGAGTGCACAAGTAGGTGGGAGGGGATGCAGCTGGGACAGCTGACCCCAGCTGACCAAAGGGATGTTCTAGACCACATGGAACATTTCAACCAGCAGTAAAAACCAGGGGAAGAATAAGCGAGAGACATTCAGAGTTGTGGCAGTTGACTTCCCAAGAAACTGCTACATGTGATAGAGCTTGGCTTTTCTGAAGATGGCTGAACACCTGCCTGGCAGGGGGAGGTGGTCAATGCAATCCTTGTTCTGCTTTGTGTCCATATTATGCTTTGCTTATTAAACTGTCTTCATCTCAATTCACAAGTTTTCACAATTTTTTCCCTTCTGTTTTTGCCCCCACTGCACTGGGGAAGAGTGATTGAATGGTTGTGTGGGGCTGAGTTGCCAGGCTGAAACCATGACGCTGTCTATATGTCAATACGAAGTGCAGGAACAAATTGTAAAAACAACGTAACAAATCATGCAGCAGCACGTATCGTAACAGCACTACTTTTATACTCCAATTTCTGCCTCTACTTATACTTTATGGCACCAGACAGTACAAAGCAGCATACAGACCAAACATTTTTATCTTTTCTCTAAACAACACTCTCAGGACAGCACACGAATATGCTACTCGAGACAGAAAAGCTGTAAATACCATGCAGTGATGTTCCAATTTGCTAATGCTATTTGAATATATAGTTTTATCAAATACCTTTAACCTAATCGAGATTCAAATACTGAAGCTAGGCACATCTCAGGTTGGCTTCTGTAATTTAATTTTTCTGAAATCTAATTACCTAGCAATGTAACTAGAACATAGGTGTGATGACATTTCTTTCAAAGAAATCTAATTACACTTAATATTTGTTTATGGTAATCACAATATACTTTACTTTCCAAAGGAGCCAAAATAATCATTAGCTAAGTTTGAATTTTACATCCTTAGACCAATAAAGTATGTGAAACTTAAAATCAAATGCCAAGCTGAATTTTTCTCCACTACATGCATCATCAAATATCCCCTTTCTCAAGGGGATTGTTAATGTTTAATCCTCTCTAGCAAAAGTGCTCCCCAATTTATTCTTTAATATGCAAACTGAGTTCTGGTCTTCCTGATATTTCCATAAGAAAGTACACTGAACATTCTGGGAAGAATTCAGAAGAATTACTCAGGAAAATACTGCTTCTCAGTGTATGTACAGCACACAGCAGCTCAGCTTCATTGTAAGGTATTCCTCCAAAATCATTTAGTCCTACTGTTATTTAAACAAAACAGAACTGCCATAATTAAGAATATCAAGGGCTCAAGAGTATACTCCATGAGGTTTGTTGCTGTTCACTCACAATCACAGGAACTCATCTTGAAACCTATCCTACTAGGAATACCATTGACTGCTGTGATGAAAATCAATTTCAATTTTCTTGTACTGCTCTGGGGATTAATGCTTGTACCAGGTTCTGTCCATAAAAAAACAGAGGAAGCACCAAGGAAAGTGATCTATTAAAACAGGAACATGGAAGTTTATGTTAATTTCTGAAAAGTAAAATGGCTTTTTAAAAAATCCCATTTCATGAAAGAATTAATGTCTCATCTGCATTATTTAAACCTTTATTTTAAATTATTTTGTAACAGCCAACTGCCCCGCTGTCATTCCCCCAGACATTGCAGTATCTTGTCCTTCTATGTTAACAAATTGTGTTTGGAAAATAAAGAGGAATACGACAAGATCTCTAGGGACTTCTAAAGGTCTAAAGGTCTAAGAGATACAGCAACAAGAGAAATGTGTTACCTTGCATCAGGTATTTATGAAGCTACCTTACTCTCAGTTACACAATTATTTATCACAACTGGAAAATGCTGGGTATTACATTTACTTCTTCCTTTGTGGCATCTGACATGCAAAATGTAGCAGAAGACAGCCCAACACACAGATTTTGAGTCTCTGGAAGAACAGGAGGCTCAGGGAACATGGGTTGCTAGTGTATAAAACACAGCACAAGTTTCTGTGCTACGTAATCTCAACTTGCAATATCAAATTCACATGATCGTAGGCCAGAGATAAAGTTCTGTGTCACTTTACTGTGAACTATTCCAGGGAGGTAAGCAGCCCTAAATTCAGGGAATAAGCTCGGGTTCTTGATAGTCACACACAGCAGAAGCTGTAATCTGGCCTGCAATTTCTAATGACTTCTTCTGTACCTAAACTCATTTTCTTTATAAAGATTTATATTAAAATTTTGCATCTGTGGTGATTTTTCAGAAAGTGCTAGGATTATCAATTTCTTTGAGTCTCTCAAGATGCCACAATATTACTCAGGTAGTTAAGTCAGTCATAGGATCACAGAATCACAGAACATTAGGGATTGGAAGGGACCTTGAAAAATCACCTAGCCAAATCTCCCTGCCACAGCAGGATGACCTAGACCAAGTTGCACAGGAACACATCCAGGCGAGTTTTAAATGTCTGCAGAGAAGGAGACTCCACTGGGCAGCCCCTCCCAGTGCTCTGTCACCCTCACTGTCAAGAAGTTCCTTCTCATATTTATATGGAACCTCCTATGATCCAACTTACAGCCATTGCCCCTCGTCCTATCATTGGATGACATCGAGAAGAGCCTGGCTCCATCCTTCTGACACTCACCCCTCACATATTTGTCCTGATATGCTAGAAGCTAGCTTCGAAATCTAGCTTGTGAGATCTGGTATGAAGATGTGAAACCTACCCAGTATGTATTCCTATTCTTCATCAGAGATGCAGTTATGCAAGTTGTGTAACTGCCATCGCCTAAATATGGTCTGTGGAACCAGAGCAGCCAAATGCATGACTCTTCAGCAATGTATGACAATTGGAAATATACCACATTACAAGCATCAAAGACCACTCACTGCCCTTCTAAAACGATGTTTTAATAAATCTTTTGTTTGTATGAATAACCAGGGTTCTGTTGGTGGTTTGCTATTGTCAGTTTGTATCTCTCTGCAAACCATGATGACTGCATAGAAAGTGCAACACTATCTGTGCAGAGAAGCAACAGAATCACGTTCGAAGTCCTGTCTTCTTGCCTCATTCACAAGCAAAATATCTTTACCTAGTATAAATGGGAAAACTCAAACCTTCAGTGATATGAAGATATTTTCCTGAACACCTGAGCTGCAGAGGTTATCTCAGGAGACAGTTTTCCATCAGGATATGCTAGCTGCATTGCAGCTTTGCTTTACTTCAGAGGCATTTCCCACTGAGATGCTAACTGATGCCAGCAATGCCAGGAAGCGTTGCCAACAGAACCCACAGGCCAAAGGCACTACCTGTCATTCACTAAAACTTTTTGTAACAACCTTTCCCACTTCCCTCTTGTTCACCTGTTTACTTCAGGTGATGCAAATGTGCTACAAAGAATTTGTACTATCACTTTTCCTTGTTCCGTTTCCTATTGCCAATACTACCTATTGCCACTGCATATTCTGGCAACACAAATTTACTCAGCTAAAAGAACAGAGTTTCTTCTACTTCCCATCCTCCATTTCAAAAAATAGCAGAGCTGTAACTACATTGCTACAGAAAAGAGTTAGAAATACAAGACCTGCCTCCCTCAAGTGTTATTTAAAATATTTCTTTTTCAATAATTCAGTTAATTAGCATAGTTTAGTAAATTTTGGAGGCTTTTATTAAACTTAAATAAAAAAAATATTAGCTTAGCTTTGAATGCTCAGTGTTTGTACTAGCGGTAAGTACAGCACATCTGATGAGCGTTTGACCTAAGTCCAAGGTAGGCAGGCTTACGTACACACAGTAATTTAAAAGAGCATAGAGAAGCATTATGAGCGTAATGAAAGTGACATGTGGAATAACCTACAAGTACTATGAGCTTATGGTCATTGCAGGCATGAGAAAGACTATTCATTATCAGTCCAATAAATGTAAATTGAGTGCTACGCTCATCAACAGGCAATTGATCACATCTAAAATGACAGTCCACTAAACTGTACTGCCACTGATGAATGAGCACAATGAGAAGCAGAAATGTAGCTTCTGAGATGCCATTTGCCACTACATGCCTACACCTTACTTCTTTTTCAGTTCCTATCCCAAATAATCATCTGTGACAAGTCACCTAAACTAAGCACTTCTGTTACCCAGAGCCTGAGGCTTTGTTAAATTATTTTGTCAGACTACACAGCTAATGTAAATTGCAAAGCATGTGAGACGCAGGCACATGGTAATGCACACATTTCATCGAGCAAGCTGTTTCTCTTCACTTTAGGTACCAAGATTCACTTGTGGTTTCCATTTGTTAACTTATAAAGACATATGCTTCAAGACAAAACCAGTATTTGACCCTTTTTACACTACTTGTTCAAAACTATTGTCCACCAAGAAAAAGCCTGGCAGTATGGCATTTCGCACTGTTGCCTAATGTTGAAGCTTTTCTCCCCACTTTGTGAGCTATAAGACTTATTCCCATTTTGCTTCCCTACCACAATAAAAATCCTGATGTCTTGCGGTTCATGACAGGGAGAAAAAAAATTTGTCTTTTACTCCGTAAGATATTACAGTTCTTAGTAGTTCATCAATCTACGTATTACAGAATTGTTTGTGTTGGAAGGGACCTTAAAGATCATCTAGTTCCAATCTCATTGCCATGAGCAAGGTCACCTCCACTTGGGACAGATTGCTCAAAGCCCTACACAACCTGGCCTTGAAAACATCCAGTGCTGGAGCATCTACAACATTCTTGGGCAACCTGTCCCAATGTCTCACCACCTTCGCAGTGAAGATCCTATCACTACCACCCCCTGTAAAACCTCCCCAGATTTCTGCAGGCCCCTTTCATATACTGAAAGGTCACAATAAGGTCACCCTTACCTTATTGTAAATATCTTTACTAATGGCTAAATACGCCCAACTACCTCATTCTGACATTGTAAGAGAGTTGTTCCAGTCATCTGATCATCTCTGTGGCCTTACTCCGGACCTCTCCAACAGGTCTATGTCCTCTTTTTAATGGTATTTTAGAGCTGGATGCAGTACTTCAGGTGGGGTCTCACAGACATATACTAGTATTATCTCCCTTCATCACTTGTGTTTGCCATCATAGCACAGTACCAGTTATAAGCCCAGTACTACGCTTTAACCTATTAGGTATGAAATAATTCTAACGAATCAGCATGTCTAATTAATCCACATTCAAGTGCAATGTTCCACAAAGTGCGCTGCTCTGAACATTAATGTGAATGTCTCAGTTTTGCAAAAAAAAAATATTTCAAAATATTTCCTTATCACGAAGAAAAATAAGTTCCTTGCAGGCTTCAAGTGTGCTAATTTTTGCTGAAACCAGAGTGAATTTTACTTTATCTCTCTCTATGAACATGTGAAGTGAGGGAAACAGGAAGGAAGGAAGAAAGGAGAAGGGAAAGAATTAAGTCAGTTGTGTGCAAGCAGCTTTATTTCTGAGTTTTGGAAATGGGAAGAACAGCCAGGAAACCTGGCTTTTAAGGTTTCTGTTTCCCATGCATGCAAGGGAGATACAAGCCCATAATACTGTGGCAGGACTTTAGTGCTGCTGACTGCAAGGCTGAATTAATGATTAGCAAATTGTTTCTCTCATGGATTCTTCACTGGTATTTCTTAGCAAAAGTCTTTTTTTTTTCTTGGTAGCTTGTTCCGTATGAAGGCTTCTGCAATGCATTGCATTTCACTGATCCAAATCATTTCATATGCCTGCAGGATACTGTTGAAATTTGGTTTTGGTATTTGGACACCAGCTGTCTCATTTGCAGGTTTTAGAAACTACTCCCTTCAGTAGTGATAATACACGTGGGACCTGTGATTCTGTGACATGAGTTCAGACTTAACTTCAGCTCCTGAGTTATCAGTGAAACTTCAAGGAATTTTGGTTCAGATTGATAACACTGCTGTTCCTTCTATGGCCTAGACTCTTCATCAGCCTTCTTCTATAACCTGAACAGCAGTTAATTCAACGGCAGGAAATCAGGCTGCTTCTAAGATGTGTAATTCCTAAGTAATGAAACCAAGAATTCTTATGTAACAAGGAAACAGAGACAAAGGAATAGTCAGAAATTATTAATATGGCTCAGTTTCAAATCAAATCAAATGAAAAGAGTAAATTATGAGATATTATTAAAAATTTTTTTTATCCTATCAACATTATTGTTATTTTGAACTCTGCAGACAGCACCACAGACAAAAATTCTTAATCACTAATGTTTTTCTTTTCAGATACACATTCTGACATTTTGCCCAGAATTTGTGCAAATTTTAATAAATAAAAAAAAACATAGTAAAATATTAGTGAAGTATGAAAACACTATTTAATAGACACTTTATATCACAATGTAATAATAATGATTCTATATAATGAATTTGAATATAAGCGAGCTTTGTATTTAATACTTCTTGATTGGCTTTGCCATTTTTTTACAGGTGATGATTAAAGAATAGAAGAATTGCCTCTAGTAGTTAGAAACTGCATACTTTTAAATTAAGACGAGGAAATTACACCAAATCTAGTGAAAAACTGAGTCAATAATTAATACATATGTGGCACAGTGTTTTGCAGGTAGATGGGGAAAAAGTATAGCAGATCAAGAATGACTTTGAGATGTCACCTAGAATCAGTGTAAATGCTCTGCCCTTTGCGAAGAAGATCAGTCTGATAACTTGGGGTACAAGTAATCACCAGGGACAGCCACGTTTTCTCTAGTTTGTGTTAAATGGTAACCAGAGTTTTGGTGAGAAGCCAGAGAATTGCATTTATTGTCTATAAGGTATTAAGACACCCGTAAAGAATCAAGTAGTTATTCTTCTGTGGGATCTCTGGTACGTGATTATACTTCAGATCTATGTACGCTTGAAAAAGTGACTATAAATTTCACATATTGAAGTGAAATATTTTAACCAAAAGTATTTTCCTTGTCATCCTAACAAAAAAACCCCAAAAAACCTGAAATCAGCCCTCATTCACGTACTAGGGAATGTTCAACTTTCTAACTTATCTTTTACCAATTCTATGAGCTAAAGGTAGTTAAAATTCAGACATAATGGAGAAAAACCAACAGACATGAAAACGATGAAATAATGAAACAACTTGTAGTTCAAATTGCAAGTTTAATCCTGTTGGATTTGCTCACAAGTCAAAAGGTTAGCAAAGGTAAATGTTACCTTACTCTGAGTCACTGCCCAGAGAATGAAGAACCACAGGGAAATAAATAGAATAAGCTGGAACCATGTGTCTGCAGAAACAGAAGCCCTGCAGATGGAGAGAGGCCAGTCTATATTCTTTACTGCTGCAAGCCAGCATGCAGCTCCAGAGGTATAGATCTACACAGACACGTTCATGAAAGAGCACAACCTTAGTAGTTATTCTGTCAGGCTGAGACTCAGCACTCTTTAGTATGAAAAAGAGACTGGAAAAATTGCAGCAGAAAAGAAATGTCATTTCGTCAGCTGAAGTAGACGTGAAAACAATGAAACCAAATACAATGTGACAGTGTTATTTTACATTTCCTTTCAGCTTTCTTTTAATGATAGGAAGTAATTGTCACACTGTGGACCACATTATCACTTAGATATCTTTACTCTGCCTTAACTAGTTAATCAATTTATCTTTCCACTTTCTCAAAATTCTCCTAAGCAATAAAACTGGTGACTAAACAAACTTGCTGTGCAGGCTAAAATTCACTTCAGCAATCTTGGTCACAAACTATTTGAGGTCTGTATTTTTTTTTAATCTGAAAATAATATGGTGCTTCCTGGAACTGAAATTATGCTTTTAAAACCTACAAGTCTTGTGGGTTGTACACAAGTATAACTTAGCAAACAGTTAATAAAAAAAAAGGCAGAAGATTGTGCTCTAAGTCAAGATAACACAATGAGAGTGGCTAAACCTAAATACTAGTAAATCAGTGATTCATCCATCATTGCCCTAGTGTGTATCATGTGCTTCTGAGAAGAATGTTAGATTTTTATTAATTTGATCACAAACACCACAATAAATTTATGCTTTATTAGTACAAAGAAGCATTACAAAAATGACAGTGCAGACTGTGGATTTTTTTCCTGAAGAGTGACAGTTGAGAAATGGTCATCTGCTTTCAGCATCATGCACTTCCAAGGGTTGATGTAAAATACAATCTGAAATACAGTTCTACTGTCCTGAAAAATGTGGCACATACATGTCACATTTTCTGGTTATGGCAGCCAAATGATTTACTAATATTTATGACACTGAGCTGTACACTTACTTCTTGTATTCACTTGTATTTCAGGTACTTGTCTGCACTAGATCTTTTTTCTGTAAAGTTGAAAACTTCAATTTGGAAATCAACATAAAACCTGCAGCTGACAGTTCCAACTGAGTACATTGTTCAGCTAAATCTCTTCATAGGACATATAGGATGGTTGTATCTCAATTTCTTAAAAAAAATAGTCAGGGAGAATAAATGACCTGCAGAACGTTATAAAGAAAAGAAGAGCCGGACACAGAAGATGGTTGAAACATTTCTGATGTAGAATTTTCTACCCATTTAAGATTTTGGGGATCTGTCATTTCTGAGTCTATTATACCTGTGTGCAGTCATAAGTGTAAAAGCTTGAAAGATCACGTTATGGAATTCCACATCTTTTACAATAGTAATGGTCTATTGCCTAGCAAGAATGAACGACATGGATAGACTATAATGATAGTGGCCACTATGAACACTCCTGGTGGTTTTAATCCATATCTTCATACGCAGTGACAAAGATCTGGATAAAATTAAGTGAAAACACCTGAGACAGAGATAATGAAACAACAATATGAATCACCCTACAGAGTCTCATCACAAGGCTTTAGCAGCTCAGCTGCTTCAGACACTGACATTCAGCTGAGTAGTGGCTGACAGGGAAGGTGGGGACTGTCAGTGCTGTTCAAAGGTCAGTTGACCCCAGCAAACTGAGCTAAGATGTCTCACAGTGCTTGAGTCAAGAGTAGGAAAAACTGTTACAGAAACTGAGACAAATATTATGTAGAGAGGTGCTACTGCAGGCCCTCACTCTGTTGCTTTGATGTGTGCTGGGTATAGTGGAGCACACCTGAAGTCATACAGAGATGAGCCATACTGCCTCAGGGGAACACTGGTGAAACACGCTAAAGGAAATAAAGGGTGTTCCTCTAAAGAGATGTCACAGCTCATAGCACATGTGAAATGCCTTTATGCCAATGCAAGCAGCACGGAGCAGCTAGAAGCCATTGTGCTTCCAGAAAGCTAAAACCTGGTTGGCATTACTGAAACGCAGTGGGATGAATCCCAAAACTGGAGTGTGGCTATTGGTACCAAAGGACTGTTCAGAAAGGGACAGTCATTGCAGCAGAGGTGGAGTGGTTGCCCTCTACACCAAGAAATCTCTTTCCCACTGCAAGGGAAGATCAGGTTCATCAGTGCCTCAATAACCTGAACATCCGTAAGTCCTATGGGACCTGATGGGGTGCTTCACAGTGTCCTGAGTCCTCACAGTGCAGATGACATTACACTGAGTGTTGAGGGAATTGTCTGATGTATTTGCCAAGCAAATCTCCATGACATTTCAAAAGTCCTGTCAGTTAGGTGAAGCCCCAGCTCACTGCAAAAAGGGGAAAATTCAGTTTGAAGAAGGGTATAAAGGAGAATCCTGAGACCTACTGACCTGTTAGAGCCACCCAGAAGCTCTGCTAAGACACAGGGAAGACCGGGAGGTGATTGCAGACAGCCAGTGTTGCTTCATCAAGGGCGAGTTCTGCCCAACCAAAATGATGGCCCTTTATGATTGAGTGACAAAAGTGGAAGAGCTATGGATGTCACCTATCTGCCTTTCTGAAAAGCCTTTCAAGTGGTTCCCCACAACATTTTTCTCTCTAAATCAGGTGATCTGTTCAGTAGATAATGAATTGATTGGATAGTGGCATACTGATGGTAGTGGTCAATGATTCAATTTCAGGATGGAGACTGGTGACAAGTGGTGATCCTCAGGGGTCGTTTTTGGGACCACTTGATATGTTTACTTAATACCTTCACTTAATATCTTCATCAATGTCGGAGGCAGCACCCTTAGAAAGTTTGCAGATGACATAAAACTGAGTGTTGATATGCTTGTGGGACTGGATCCATGCAGAGACACTTGGAGAAGCTGGAGAAGTGACATTTAGTAAGGGTAGTGACATTACAAGACATTCAGTAATGCCAAGTGCATGGCTGTGCATGTGGATTGGGGGAATCCTCGGTATTAATACAGGCTGGGGGACGAGAGGACTGAGATCAATTCTGCAAAGTTCGACTTGGGGATACTGGTGGACGAAAGGCTGGGCATGAGAACGTTGGCCTTCTGGGTTTCATCAAAAGAAGCATGGCCAGCAGGCCAAGGGAAGTGATTCTGTGCCTTTTTTCCAGTCTGGTGAGACATCACCTGAAACACTGCAACCAGCTCTGGGGCCACCAACAGAACAAGGATATGGATGTCTTTGAGCAAGCCCATGGAAGGGCCACAAAAATAATCAGAGGAATGGTTCATGTGTCCCAGGAGGATAGGCTGAGAAGGCCGGGGTTGCTCAGCCTGGAGACAAGGAGGCTCTGGGGAGACATTCTTTGGCCTTCCATTGCTTAATGGGTGCTTATAAGCAAGATGGGACAGTCTTTTTAGCAAGGCCTTTTTAAATTGAAGGATGACAGATACAGATTAGCTACCAGGAAGAAATCTTTATGATAAGGGTGATGAGACACTGACATTTGTTCCCTAGAACATGGTGTATGCCCCACCCCTGGAAAAATTCAAGGTCAGGTGGAACAGGGCTCTGAGCAATCTCACGTAGTGGAAAATAACCCCACTCACTGCAGTTGAAATGGATAATCTGTAAGGTTTCTTTCCAACACAAACCATTCTATGGTTTTGTGATACAAAATACTAAAGTAACTCTTTAAACTGAAAAATTTTATATTCATTTTCCACTTGTAGTTGAAATTGTGGTACAGAATAAATATGGCTTAGACAGAATATGGCTGTCTAAGCCATATTTATTTCTAAACATACTTACCAACAAATGGAGTGCGAAAAATAGCAAACACTAATTAGCCTAGAATGAAGGCACCTACCTTACACTTTGGCAGATGGCTTAGACAGAAGAACAACTAAGAATCAAATACTTTGGTATTTACTTTCAGTCAAATAGTAATGTCCATGAGTGCTCTGGGTTTAAAAGGTGGCCTTGATCAGTCCTTGGGTTGGTGCCTGCAGTCTAAAGACATCAGCTAGCTTTCAAGGAGAATTTACCAATGAAGCAACTTTGCTGAAAAGAAAGAATTTATTGAACCCACAACCAAGAAGAAAGGAAAAACACCCAAATAAGTAAAATAAACAGAAACTGCACCACAATGCCATTACACACTCTGATGAAAATGAGACACAATTACCATATCTGTCTCTGCCTCCAGACCACAGGTCTGGCGAAAAGGGCATACACTCTAACCAAAAGAGGGTACAACCATCCTTCCATCTTGGGGACCCAGAGTCTCCCTCATGAGTCATGCCATTCATGGAAAGTCCCTTTTCCAAACACAAATCTCTATTTCTGTCTTTCTGCTTTCAGCGAATTCTTCACAGCATGGCATGGCCAGCAGCCATTGATCGGTAAGCATGATCCTGAGGCCACAATAGCTTCTTGATTCAACAGCATACACTTCAAAATCCCAACCTATCTCTTTTTGCCAAAGATTTAAGACCTTTCAAGTGTCTTCTGATTCTTTTGGCATCAACAGTCAAGCCAAGCACAAAGGAACTCTCAGACACCCACCTTGAGGCTTCTTATGCTTACTTAAGTGTTTCCTAGATTATCATAGTATAGTATTACCAGGGTTGGAAGGGACCTAATAGATCATCAAGTCCAACCCGTACCACAGAGCTCAAGGCTAGACCAT
>JAOXOE010000874.1:37499771-37512271 GCA_028565055.1 Phoeniculus purpureus
CTTCAATCAATCATATCTCCTTCGTCTGAAATACAAATTAGGAAATATCTGACACTCCCACAATGTTTTAAGACCTTATAAATGGAATACTATTTAACGTTTTAGAAATAATCAAATTACTACTTCATGAAAAAACCAAAGAGATCTTTTGCCAAAAATTTTGTCTGTATTTTTACAGTGCAGTATTGACAGAAAGAATTCTCCTGCCACAGTAAAGTATAAAGTATGTCTATTCTTCCACAGCTACAACTGAAAGCAAGGCACTAGGGGAAGTCAGGGAAGGAGTCTTAGTTTGACTCTTAAGTCAAGTAGAAATAGAACAGCCTTAGGCATAACAACATTTTCTGCATTACTAAAATCACTTTCCTAGCACTAAAAGAAAATGACTCATTTTAAGACTTTTTGTTATTACAGTGCAGGCTGTATGACAGTTCCTTGTATAATTCGGTCACAGTCCATTCAATCTCTCTTAAGATATTCACCAATTCAGTGAACTATATCCACAAATGAATATAGAATGAGGTTCAAGTTCCAGCCACTGGTGACCCACTCGTTAACAGTGCTGCTAACTCATGAGCTGGTGAGCAAGTGGTTTCCTCACAACATGTGCAGAGATTCTTCAAACAAAACAGCTCAAATGACATAAAAATCAGACACAAGGATATTATTAAAACCAGCAGGTGATAAAAGTCAGTAAGAATTTCTGTACTGATGTGTCTGTATCATACACTTTGTTGCTCCATGAAGACATCAACAACAGTGTCAGTAATGAGGACATATAATCCTCCAACCTAGATTCTTACAATTAGAAGCCAATGTCACTTTCACTAGTGCCTCATCCTACATTGTACCGTAACCTGAAACTGCTAATTGAAAGTATATGCAAACTGGCATAATCTTGAGCAAGGTGTTACTGTGCTAACACCACACCCAGGCCTTTGGAAACTTGACACAAAAAATGATGGATGAAACATGGAATTTCATTATATGGAATTTGATATGGACTATGATTTTATGAATTTATTTGGCAGCCCCTCATGGCGTTCCAAAGTAATTCATGGATAAATTACGTGAAAATTTATTTTCATCTAGCACTCCCTCTAAGGCAGATTATCATCACAAAAAAACCAAACGTGCAGGTTATTTAATGTGATAATTTTGCAAGAGTAACCAGATTAAGTAAATGCATAATGAAACACATGTATATCCGTTTTTTGAAAGTAGTTTAAAAACAACCATTTCACTTCATTTTCATTATTAAAAAACCTAAAACCAACACGTTTCTGTATTCCAAAAATATTTTCTGAAAGTCTCAGTCTAGATACTTCTGCTTTTTTTGTGACAGCATTTTATTAAGATGAAAGAAAAATATGACAAAAAGATTTAGCAAACTGAAAGAACTGACATGAGGCTTTCATTTAAAACTTTCCAATCTTTATACTACACAGTATGAACACATGAGAGCATAAATTTAACTTTTCACCAAATGCTACACTGGCAAATCATTTTTTTCTGGAATAAACCTCAAAATCACATGCACAGCTCTAGCCACCATTATAGTTTTAAAGGTTAGAATCCTTTGCAAATGACAAGACTGGAAATAAGTGCCTAACTCTTTAATCATTCAAAATTTGACAGCAGCTGAAGCCTACTGGCTGTCATTACTGACAGTATTGGCACCTAACTCTTGAGAGAATCCCACAGCGAGTTTGATCTTATGAGAATCTCAGTCGATTTTGGTTAAAAAATGCCTTACAGTACTTCCAGCCAGAAGAAATTAAGACACTCCAGAAACAGCTTTACTAGAGATCAAAAGCAGTTCCATTTATATGCAGCAACTAGACAAGTGTATTCTTTTAATACTGTTCTTCAAACAAATGAGGAACCAGACAGACCTGGAGCCCCACTGTGCCAAGGTGCCATAATACAAGAAAATACAAGAGTATAACTGACCAATGCATAAAAACACTTAAGACGTCATTTACAGAAATCCCACTGAGCTTCATGACCATAGCTCGTTTAACTTAATTGATAGGCTCACTGATGATACCTTAAATTTTGAAAAGATGCCATGTGGAAACAACAGCTCCCATTGTTTGTTTTTTCAGGTCTGCTAGGCTCTGTGGGTTGCTGTTTTGTAGCAGTGCTGTTACCAGGATGATATCCTGTGTGTATTTTGTGTGAGGGGTGGACTTGATTGAGCAGAATATTCACAGAAGTTTGCATAATAAAAAACATCAGCCATACAGCTTGCTAGGCTCCAGTGACAGAAGAGATTAAGTGGTCTTGTGCATTTAGCTGTTGTGCATTTAGCTAACGGCTGCATTGACTACATTGACAACTGAACAATTTAAAGTTTGGAAAAGCTAAAATAGCCATCTGGCAAATTTAGGATTTCATGTTCACCTTCTTGCTAAGAAGTAAAAGATGTACTTACATGCTGATCTGTAACTGAAGTAGGTATCAGCCACAGAGAAACTGATGCAGCTTTTTTGTCTGACATTTTCTATTTACTAGTTCTGTCAAACAGAATGTTTCTCCTCTTGCCAAACAATAAAAACATCAACATGTTTAAGGATTTAATCTTCTTCAGTAAATAGTCAAATTTCTTGCTGTTGGCTATAAATCCCACAGAAGACACACCACAAAACCAGTACCAGTTCACTGTGACTATCAGTGAAGAGAATGAGTATTTTAAGAAAAGGAAAATATAAGAACTCACAAAGACCATAGAGCACTGCCATCTAGTGATTGCCCATAAATAAAAAAGCTTGCATTATTATGCACTGCAAATACAGTGAATATTATCAATAACTGAGCTTCACTCCTGTCTGACTTCTGAGGCAAAATTGTTGTGTAAGAAGCTGTAAGGGGAATAATTAGTTATACCAGATTCCACTTACCACTTCAAGAGTGTTCAGCATTTGTATTTAAAATTTAAAATGCTACAGGTCACAAATTCATAGGAAGAACCTACCATCCCCTGTAACTACAAAGTGCTAGGAAAGAAGTTTCTATTTTCAGTACCCTATGAGTAACTCAGGAGAAGTATCTGTGAGTAGTATCTCCATTACCTTTGAAGAATGTACCAATAATTATTGATTGAAATTTCAGGAGAAATAGGAAGGTACGTACAAAATTTTAAAATGCACCAGTTTTCTATGTGTCCTCCTCTCTACCATTCTGGTATAGTGTTTCCTCATGTGTCTGGAAAACCTATGAAATATTACTAGTACCAACAGAAACAACATAGAGTTTACATGGATAATCTTAAGCAGAACAATATAAAACATATGGAAGTTCTTAATATATTACAGGCACTAATTTAATGTCCTTCTCTATATATATAATTAATACCTAGTTAGCATGTTAGGAAAATGAAAATGTGATTACACATTTCAGTGTGAAATGCAGCAGCCAGGGACACAAAACATACTTTTAGAGAACACCTACAATTATTAATTCTCTTACGTGGAACACCTCCTTACTTCCAGTAAAACTCAATTTTCCAGCTAAACAAGAGCATTTCTTGACTGCAAACTACAGCAATAGCTTCATTACTTTGTAAGAGGCAACAGCGAGAAAAAGTCATTATCTGTAGATGCACCAAATATTTAGTACTGTTACCCTAAATTGAACGAGCAATGAGCTGTTGGTGCCTGGTAGATGTCAAATCTGTTTTCTTCAACTGCAGCTCTAACCTGACCTATATTAAAATGAAACAGAAAATCTCAAATACTTCCAAAAAGCCTCTTTAAAACAAAATCAAGCAGTGCTATGCAAAAGTAAAAATTTAAATTCCATTATTTTTTGATCTAGTATCAAGACTGTATATTGGTACAGATCACTACATTCTTATAACTAGGTCCCAATATAAGTATTCAGAGGCTACTGTCTCCCTACACAGCCAAGTAATGTTGTTTTTAAGTAGTATTATGAAGAGTAGCATGCGCTGGTCAAACAACCATGCAAGTCGAGATGCTTAGTGGTGCAGTAACCAAAAGAACAACCATTAAATTGATAGTCCGTACTGTCTGGTAACCTTCTTTCAGAGCAATGTAAATTGCTTCAGCAGAACTGCTAAGCCTCAGAGGAACATATAAACCCCATTCCCAAACACAGGCAAGCAACTGTATAACATGACGTAATGCAAAAGATGTTTTATGGTATTCTTATATAGAGAGGTTAGAATGCCTCTATAGTTTCGGAGCAGAGAAACTCTTGTGAAATTCTTACTTCAATATTGTTTGGTTAATGCATTATTAATTTCAAAATATTTTGTAATTCAAATTTGTTTTCCTATCATATAACTATTCATCTAATGGGAAAAAAATAAAATCATAGAAACTGGGACATGTATTATTAAATACCCTCACCATATCACTACCTTTTCTATTTCAAACCTTTAGTATATTAGTATCAGTGCATATGTAGGATTTTTTTTTTACCTACCCGTCACATGTATTTTTGTCTTTCACCTTTGTTGTAAAACAACAAAAACTGTTCACATTGGGAAAGTCCAAAATAATTAAAGAAATACATATATTATTTGTGTCCTCCTTATAGACTTTTTTCTTTAAGGTACATTCCGTTTTAACTTGTCTTTTCATTGTAATTGTTTTGACAGGAGATATTTGACAGCTTATTATTTGTTCAGTCCCTAGTGCACAACACTGTCCAGTGTGTCACTGTTTCAATGTTGAAGTATAAATACTATCTGTTTCTTCACAAGTACTGAGTTTTCCAAAATTCAAAATTACTTTTTTCTGAAAATCTTATCTCTAGAAGAAAAACATCTGGCAACTCAATACAACTTTGATTTGAAGAGTAGGGTATGAACCAAATGAAAAAACCCTACAGAAGTGTTTGCTGTAAACAACCACAGTACCACATTATTTACAAATTTTTCTAAAAAATAGGAACATGCATATATCTTTGTTGCTTTAATAAAACCTCTCACAACAAAATTATGAACAGTTTAAAGGATATATTATCAGTAGTGGAAGTGTTTGACAGTCTAAGTTACAGTGTCAGTAAGAATGATGTTGGACAGGACCGATTTCACCAGCAGATCTGCACACTTGTCTCTTTAAAGTATGCAGCAGTTTTACACCCTGCTAACATATGCTTCAAGATGATTTATGATGCTCATGTAACTTCTTTTTGTCCATTACTTGTTTGAGATTGCACTTACTTATTATTAATTCTAGGCACCATTTTTCTTCCTGGCTATCTTCCAGGTCAAGAAATAGCATTTACAAAACAAATTACAGATTCAGAAGTCACTCATATACTCAGCTATGAATTCATTCAAAAATCTTGAAAACAAGACATTGCACTCTTACAGCTTATTGCATCTTAAATCTCCACAACCGTTCCACTGCTTTTTTTCTTGACACCTCACTTTGCTACCTTTGTAGTAACTCTCAGGTAAATACTTCCTCCTCATCCTCTATGGAAACAACAGAAATAAGGATTTCTTTCATGGACTTGAAGATTTCCTCAATCCACTTATCTACTTTATTACCTACCCATCAAACTCAATCAATTCACAAATTGAATGAATTCTTGTTTGCACCAGAGTCTGTTCATACTGTTAATGTGCACATTTATGTCAAATTAAACTAGTCCACTAATTTTTTGAAGACTTCCACTACCCAAACTGCAACAAATGAACACCTTCTGCCTTATATTCATCTACAGTCCAAGTACTTCTTCCACATGGCAAGATGTACCAGTTCACAAGGGGAAACAGTTGAAAGCTGGCAGGAGTCAGGTGTTTTCTCACATATAGTTGATTATGCTCAGTATTCCACAAAAAAAAAAAATAAAAAAATTTAAAAAGACAATCAAAAGCTCTGCAAAGCTAAATGCTAATATGGAATTCTGATTATTTGTCCAGATTATCTCATGTAGAATTGTATCTAAATTAAATTATTTTCTATTCAGTTCCTTCTTATATGCATTAAATTTTGCATGAAATTCAAGTAAAGATTATTTTCTGTTACTACTGGTCAATATAATGATTTCTTTTAAATAAATACATATTTATTCTTCTACATACCTTCCCTAGCCACACACAGCACTGGAAGCATCCAGAGAAACCTCTAAAGGTGTATACTCAAATATTGCTCTTGAAGCTGAGTGTTTAGTTTTCTGAATTTCTTGACACTTTCCAACAATGCTGGCAGAAATAGCAACATACTCTCTCCTTTGAGGACAACTATATACACCTAGAAAGCTGCATTTTAATTTTAAAGTTAAGTGCAGTTCATTACTTTTGAGAACATTTGACGCCACATTAATGCTAGGAGGCTACAGGCTTGGCTGGCCCTCTTACTCCCAGAAGATAGGCACACATCATCATCGCTTCTGTTTCAGTTTTCTCTATTACTTTCTTCTTCAGAAGTACGGAGTTTTGTCACAAGCAGCCACAATGTCTGCCTCATCTTTACTGCGGCTGTTTGCTATAGTATCTCCTAGATGAGGGTCTGCAGGTGGCTAAGTGGCAAAGTCTTGCAATCTTAAAATCTCCCACTCGTCTTTTTTTTTTTCTAGAGCAGCTATGAAGCAGCAAAATTTTTTCTTTCCAAGGAGGTTGTTTCTTTTCTAGTCTCTCTCTCCTGATTTTAGCTTCACTCTTATAACTCACTCAGTCCACCTGGACAACAAGAATTACCAAATGGCACTTCCCAGGCTGACTACAAATCTTTCTGACAATCTCCTGTTTGGTACAACCGAGCATTTACTACACAGTAGGGAATGACGTAGTAGTACAGGTAGTTACAGGTCTCAATAACACACTTACTTGAATGATCATTCAAACATTGGACCAGGAATTAACTAATAACTTTGATAATTCTGAAAACTCTTTTTTTCCCAAATAACTTTAAAAGCCTGAATGTCTTTCAACAGTCTGAACTGTAGGACTGCAATTTCTCTTTCTAGCTCTACAACATAACTTCAGTGCAAAAAACTCAGGGTAAAAATTAGTTTCTGACGTAATCATGGATTCACAGACACTTACATTTCTCAGGGTCTATCAAAAGAATAAACTACCATGCTAATAAACTGACACTGGAGTCACTGGAACTAACGGACTCCACTGGCATTTCTCATCAGGCCACAAAAGCAAACATCCACAAGATGAAGCATCATTCCTGAAGAAAGTGTTTTAAACACAGAGCCCCTCACCACCACACAAAACCTGATGGGCATTCTTATACACTCCTGTAATGAAGTAATGTATTCCCATGGAACTTTAACAGAGTCTCACTAACTGATGCCACTCAACAACTTCTACTTATTTGCTATACTCAAGTCATGCAACACAATGCATGACTCCTCTGTAAGTTCAAATGGAAAGCTGAGTTTGTTGCTCCAGGACCTGAAACAGAGTGAGCTCGCAGAGTTCAGCAAAGAACACTACCATGCAAACAAGTGCCCACAATAAGATTAAAAATTGTCATTTACTTCCTAAGAGCTAGTGACTTTTCATCTTATGACTAGGTACTTCTAGCTGGCCATTACAGGTGAACTCCAACCTTAGAAAAATACTACAGGATTGTTTGATCAGTCCTTTGGAGCCTACTACTGCTAAGTGGAAAACGCTGTACTGTAGTAACAGGACGGTGCTAATGAACTGCTGGTCATAGGACAACCGTGGGAAAATCTCAGTGCCAAGGCCCACGTGTGCTGTGAAAGGAAGTCCTCTGTTCCTCCTGTCACAGAGGAACCTAAACCTTTTTGCTTTAAAGGAAACAAAATCCTGTAAAAGCCAAACTGAGATTTTCCTCAAAAGAACCTCTCTTGCAAGGCTCTTCACAACCAGTATCTATCACTGTTCCATAAAGGCCTCACCAAATCACAAGCTGAAATGCAGTCTACAAAACACAGCAATGAAGAGATAAGTAACATTTGCTGAAAAATTTATGCTGATTTTTTTTTTCAGAAACAAGATAAAGTAAAGGAAATAACAAAAGGAAAGACTCATCAGAAGATTGAAAGTGTCCAGAAGAAGACAGTCCAAGTACCTGTTTCTCTAACACTGGTTTCTCCCCTAGAAATTGGGCTCTGCATTCCTTAGAGATAAAGGATGGCCTTTGCCCTGCCTCAGTCAGTGCCATCTTAGGCTCTTAAAAGTTTTCAGTACTAAAAACAAGTATGTGTAAAATGATTTGGGGAAGAGGGGTTCTTTCAAATTCCCATAATCTGAACAGGTGGCTGCTGGGTGCTCTTCAAGCATGTGAATGTCAGAACAAATGCAATTTTAAAGAGTGTAATTTCAAAAGCAGAAGTGTATTATCCTCGCATATAAGAGTTAAGATATTGATTTTTTTTTTTTACCCTTTAAAATAAACCATCTTTATCTGAAGAATGGCTTTAATAAGACATACTTTAAATAAAAAAATAAAGTATTAATCATAAGTTACTGTTATATACATCCTAAGTAAAAAATAAGCAATAGGACTGTTGAATAATTATTCTTCTTCATCCAGACCAAAAGACAGACATTTTGCAGTTAATCAAACAAACTCTACAATAAAGTCAGATTTCATATAGACAAATCTTTCTGTGGAGTTTAATTCTGTTCACTCCATTCACATACATTATAGTTTTATTACCAATTATGACCATATCTTACTAGTATTTTACTTATTTTTTTCCTGCACCACAGCTTTGATTTTGAGGTTGACAGGTAGTAAGTTACATTGCATTATCTTAATAACTAAAACCTAATTTTCTCAATTCTCCTTCTTTTTAGGAAATAAAATTGGCACATCAGATGAAAACTCATATGTCCATTTCCTTCATCCACAACTAGTTTTCTGATTATTTTTTTTTCAAAATCACCCTAATTTGTCAATGTCATTTAAAATCTATGCTACAACTTGGCTTTTTATTGCATCCCAAAGCCTTTCTTGTCTGTTATGAAGGAACTAAGTAAAAGACTATCTTACTCAACAGTAAGACGTTTAAAATATTCCCATTTTAAATACAGTATTAATTTCAATGCGTTCTTATTTCTATTTGTATGTAACTAAGCTAATCCTTGAAGATGGGTAAAACTGTTCACTAATTCAGTCTCACAGAAAAGACATTTACTAAGTGTCCACACTTACCTACTATGATTTTCATGATAATCATGAAGCTGAAAACACAACCAGTGTGTCAGTATATAACAAGACTTGCCTACAATCTGTTGGTACAGAGATCTACTTCCAGATTCAAAGGGAATGACAGATTAGACTCTAATCAAAAAACAACTCTGATCAGTATGATTATAAATAATCTCATGAGCTACTGCTTCACAGGATAGTTGCTGAAAGAAAGAGGGGAAAAAAAACCCCACAAGATTTGCATTTTATCAACAGAAAATGGGTCACCAAAATGTCATTATACAACACTGCTGACAGTTTATGTTCTATGTTTTCTCCCTCTACAGATTTTCATCATTAAGAAATGTAATTGTCCCCAGGAATCAAAAGGCTTATGAGATGGCAAGAAACTCAAATGTGAGCTCTACTCAGCATCTATTATGGAAATAATATTGATATCTCAGCGCAGAAAGCATCGACTGATATGCTGCATGAACATAAGTCTTGAGGAGAAATGCCTATAAATTTCAAATACTTCAATTCCATTCTTTACAGATAACAGAGAAGCCACCCTTTCAAAAGAAGAACAAAAAATATATTTGGTTCATGCTTTCAAATTTGAGAAGAAAAAAGTTCCTGGATTCAAATTCATGAGCTGAATATATTCTGGAAAACAAATAGTTAAACTAGTCGCTGTGCTAATTAGAAATGAGCAATAATTTGTGAAGTTTCATAACTAGACACAGCTTAGCAAATCAGCCCTGTAATGATACAGGGATGTCAATCAGTGGCCAATTAGAAATTGAATTTCTTGAAATGTCCTGAATATCTGTACAAAAAGTGAAGAGAAAGCAGAGAGAATTTGCATGTATTTAACACAATGTTTTAAAGAACTAGTAGCTGAAGAAACTCCTTGACAAAAGGATAATACAGTAATACACATACGCAGTACTGTATAAATTTACTGAAACTGATCCACTTATCCCTCCACTTGTCCCTCATCTGGATTTTTAATTATCAGCAACAGCTAGAAAGAAACCTACCAATTCACAAAGGACAAGCAAATGAATCAACAGAAGTCATACACCCAAACCTTCACAACTCCTTTACCTTTTTTCTCTGCTTTATTCCCTGAGGTTTACATAGTCAAAAGAAACAAAAAGAAAATACTCAAACCCAGGCAATAATCCTACAGGCATGAATGGTATAAAGCACCACAAGAATCCTCTCGAATCCTCATTGATACTCTTGCCGATAACCACACCCACTCTGTGCTGATTTTATTTGAATGATCTTAATAGACAATATGAAAAAGCCACTAACATAAACCTATGTTTTTAAACTCAGCACAGAGTCACTAATATTCCAATCCCCAGACTTCCTTACCTTCCTGTGCTGGAGGAAAACGATACAGCTTCAGAACCACAAATGGCAAGTTACTTTGGTCTTTTTTCTTAACTGCGGGATACCCAAATCCACAGTATAAGCTCTCAGTGGCATGCCAGCACAGTACTAATCACAGTACGTGTGGACAGCTGTCTAAATGAACAAGCTTCCTTAAGACTTTGTATTCCTTCACCTCTTGCTGCTACTATGTGGGGTAACGTTTCCACCTAGAGCCCTTTCACAGAATGCCTGGATTCTAGAACAATAACAAAAAAATCCCCCCTATCTGTTATACTACCAAACCACGCTGTTCGTATGTGGCCGATCACACCTGATTTTGTTCATTCTACGTAAGTGTTACTCCCACTTTCTTAACAGGGCATTTGGAGCAGTGAAAACAGTTTTCAGGGATCTTCTGTGTACCTAAAAGGAATAATATTGCTACTCTGCTGTACTCTGATTAGCTACTGTCAAAATCAGTGCATTTCAAGAAAAGTAAAAAGGTGGCACAGTAGCTGAAGTGTCAGTCAAGTAAGTGCTGATCTGAAAGAAAAACTTCCAAATTATGTCTTGACTGGGATATTTACACATACAAAGTGGCGTGTGTTAGTGCACCATCCCATGTAGTCCACAATGTAGAAAGTAGACCAAACCACAGCTTCACCTTTACAGGGAAGCACTTCCTGGAAAGGGTGTAGCCCCTAAAGGAACTACTGGTGCTTTCATTGCATACAGCAGAGAGACTGACCATCTCTTTTAATTGTGTGGTTTGGATTGCAGTAAAAGAGAATATCCCTTTCTTCTACCTCCTATTGTTTTTTTTCTCTTTTAATGATACAGCTGTTTCTATTCCTGAAAATATGAATAAAACACTATCTAATTCCTTTAGGGTGTATACACCACTTTCAAGTAAAATCTTCTCAGATACACTTTACATTGTAGCCCTCTCAATCCTGGATGTGCCACTATAGGAATCGGGATAAGACTCTAGAAGTACTGGGTGCATGCTTTACAGGTCATGGCTTACCTCTCTGAACATTACACAAACTAATTTTCACTTCCATTCCCTTAGTGGTGTAATTTTGATTGAAATACAGACTGCATGGTTCATTTTCATGACAAAGCCAGAAAAAAAAGAAAGGAAAAAGCTTCTTCCTCTCCCCGCCCCCCTACCCAGCACTTGGCAAGCAACGCAAGTTCAAATAAGACTTATTTTTGAAACGTTCAGACGTTTTCTTTCTTAAATGAAAAAGGTCTTCCAAAATAACACCATTTTGAAATAGCAGTGTATAATAAGAAAGCACTGCAGTTCTCTGCTTTGCAAGGAAAGCTATAGAAGGAAAAAATGCTTAAGAACATTTGAAGTCTACTCCTGCAGTGGGACAGGACTTAGAAAAACCTGTACAAATTTAGACTCAAAAGTCTGGAGAAACACTACAACAGCAGATGATTTTCTTGCCTTTTGTTTTTCTTCCAGGTATGTTTCAGTGCACCTGCCTGTACTTTGAGCTGCTCCTTTAAACTGGTGATGTTCAGAATTCGCTGTGCAGAAGGCAAAACAGTGTCTTCACCACCACCCCTCTTCCCCCCGCCCTCCTCACAACCCAAAAAAAGCCCGTCTTTACTGATGCACGTACTTCAAGGAGCACAGCCACCCTAGCAGTGGACACAGGTACGGGAGCATCTCTGCGCTGGCGACAAAGGACTATTGTGTTGGTGCCACATCGCTCTAAGCCCCCAGAGGGCTCCTGCCCCCACCACACCGCCCCAGACCCGCAGGGGAAGCTCTTTCCCAAGGCGGGGTGTGATGCCGAGCACAAGCATCCCCCTCCCTCCAACCCCCCTACTGCGGCACCCCGACCCCCACCCCTGTGGGGGCGGGGGACGATGCCGGCCCGGGAGGGCGGTGGCGAGGGGTCTGCTGCGCCCCGTCCCGCCGCCCCACGCCCCCGGCACCCCCATACCCCGGGGGGACGCAGCCCCACAGCGCGGTCTCCACACCACCTACACCCACCC
>JAOXOE010000874.1:37514868-37529447 GCA_028565055.1 Phoeniculus purpureus
CGGGCGGGCGTTGGGGGGACGTCTCTGTCAGAGGCGGAGCGGCTCCTTCCGCACCGGCGGGTCCCGCCGAGGCGGCGGCAAGGAGCGAGCGTGCCCCCACCGCGGGGAACCGCTGAGAGGGGGTATCCCCCACACCTGTGCTGTAGATCCCCCTATTCCGCCCACTGTTCCTCTCGGGAGAAGGGGGAGGCAGAGCGGGGCCACGCCGCAGAGGTCGGAGCTGCCCGCACCCTGGGGTGCCGCGGCACAGCGGGGTGTGTCTCGCCGGGGAGCGCTGAGGAGGGGGAGAACGGCAGGGCCGTGAGGACACTTGCAGGGCGGTGCGGCAGAAGGGCGCTGGTTCGCGGTCGGTGGGAGGCTGCGCCGTGTACGTCCCGTTCCCTGCCCGACGGCAACCCCTTGAGCACCTCCGGGTCGGGTAGGTAGGAGAGCAAAGATAAGTAACCGATGAGCACAGCAGCTCGGAAGGCCGTGGCGGGCATGTGGTGGCAGCAAGGCAGTGACAGACCATGGTCTGAGGCCTCGTGTTTGGCAGGTGGCCGCAGTCGGGGTCTCCCTAGGCCGTGCTCCGGTGAGGAGGACGGCCATTGGCATCACCGGGCTCTTGGCCACCCGCTTGGCTTGTGTATACTGCTGGAAGAGATTTTGCTGTTCTAGTTCCTCTGTTAATTTGCATAACTTGGTGCTGCACGTTTTTTGGAGTTTGATACCACACTTTCCACCTTTTGAACATTGAGTTTTAATAAATTTTTTATTAGAGGACATGGAATGTCAGGTTCTTAGTGAGTAATTAGGAGGCAGCAATGCCAGTTCCCTAAGGTGATTCTAAGAATGATCTTTTTAATTTTTTTACCAGAAGAGTATCACATCCCTGCCCATAGAAACTTGGCTGGAGGCTGTAGTATTCCAGAAAACCTGTATATTATAAAACTGGTGAAAAATCAACACATTTAAAGAATTTCTTGTGCTGGTAGGATCACTGATGTGAAAGTTACAAGTAATCAAACTCTCTACAGCAGTAGCTTTCGTTTTCAAATGGTTAACCTGTGTATTTACTTTCACACTACCAGGACTTTTTGTTTTCTTCTGTTTCCTCCTCTGGCATAAGCCAAATGAATATGGATACCAAAAAGAAGCAGCAAGCCACTTTCAGCTGCTAATAAATATGAAATTAAAGAGCAGTATCTTGATCTTGGCTCTGCTGTAATATATGTAATGCACTCATCAATAAAAAGCACAGCTAATCCAGAGTCACATGCTGTATGGTTTCTCCACACAGAAGAACATACTACATTATGTCAAATGACTTAAAACTGATCAGAAATGTTAAGAAGGAGTAACCCATAATAAAATGGCTGACAAATCCTGCAAAGTCTGGAGACAAACCAGATTTGGTGGATTCCAAAGCAGCTGACTCATTGACTTTCTGAAGTGAAACCAGTTTTAGAGAGTGCTGACCACATGTTGCAGGGCTTCTGCAAGTGGTCTCAGACTGTGTACCCTAAGCTGGTAGTAACTACAGGGACCCAGCTCTTGAGCTGTAGTTAGGTAAAAATTTTGTTTTTGTAGAAGCCATTGCTGTGGTTTCTGTGGAGTGCTAGTAATACAAAGAGATTGCTGTTCAGAGGAAATTACGCTGATGTTTTCATACTTGATGGAAATGTTATCCTGCATCTAGAAGCACCTGAAATTTGCCAGTTAAGTGTAATTTTTTTGGAGGTTTGTAAACAGCAAGATAAAGTACTCCCATCTACTCCCAAGAAGTGTACTGACAGCAAGATAAATGGGAGTCTCTCCTGGATACTGCCACCTCGTGAGCATTCTCTAAGTGGAAGATAAAACAGGATAACTATATAGAGACTGAGTTACTACAGACCAAAAATAGAAGCTGGAAAATGATAAGGCTATCATTGTAGCCATCAGAGTTGTTTTGGAAGTAAGGGGATGCTTCACATGGAATCTGAAGAATAAATGTCTCTTAAACTTTGCTTCAAAGACTGAAACTCAAGGAGAGTAGTTCACCAAAGAGAACTTCATCAAATGGTAAAGCAATGCAAAACCTTAAAAATTCATCTCTGTCTCGTCAGTCTCAGTTATGTTGACTAGTTCAACTTGTTGCGTGTATTTTGGAAGTTTATACTTTCTGCAGTAGGATACCAAACCTTTCTGCAGCCTGAAAAGCTTGCCATTTCCTTTCACTTGTTGATATTTGGCTTTCAGAAGTGCTGAAACAACAGTGCACAACAAGAAGCCAAATGTTTCCTTACTGCTGGCCATTCAGTGAAGTCTCCATACAAAAATCGAAGCTGATGAGACTCCTTTTTTTGCTCTGGGGAATTACGTGCATAATGCAGTCTTAAAAGCATTTTTGAAAGAGCCCATTAGCTCTTTAATTGGAAAAGGCCTTTGAAAGGGTGTTGTACTTCCTTTTTGCTGTAAGTTCTAGAATAAGAAGGAAAAATAAGATCTTGACTATATTGTCTTTGTAATTAATTCTGAAAATGTAGTTCCTATAGAAACAAGAATGATTATGCATTTACCTTCAGCTGTGTCGTAAGTAAGGATTACAGTGCCTCTTCAAAACAAATTAATAATCTTCAAATCACTGAACATTTAGCAAGAAATACTAAATGTATCAGACATATTTCTGCTATGTTTGTCTTGTAACCATTTCCTCCAGTCACCATTGTAGCACTCTGAGGTTTCTGTAGCAAGAATTCCAGCTTTTTAAAGGGATTTTCACATTGTTTTGGATATCTGGAATAAGTATTTTCAGATTTATAAAAATGCTTAGCCTTGTGAATTTTTGAAGAGTTGTGCAATTACCATAGTGTTCTCATGTTTTCTACCCCCAGTTTTTAGCATATTATTTGGCATCTAGGTGGAATGAAATCACAGGCTGAATCACAATTTGGATGTTAAGTGTGTCTCTATCTGCAAGCAAAAAGAAAAATGGGGAAGAAAATGGTTTAGCACCCACATACGGACATCAGCATATGGCTGAAAAGATCTAAAAAAGTACATTTAACACCAAAAGATCTTGGAACTTCAAATATTAAACATTTGGAAAATAGATTTTTGAAAAATAATGCTGATTTAATGATTCACAACTTCTTGTGAAAAATACTGTTTTGAAACATTAAAATTATTTTTATCATTTTTAATCATTCATAACCTTAAAAGAGAACTCAGAACATGAATTTGAAATCAGAGGTTGTTTTTCCATGTAATACATTTTGCATATTTAATCAGTATGTAACTCCTTCTTAGTCCAGCTGCTTTTACATGTACAGCCTCTCCTTTTGACCGAGAAACAGTATTAACCAAATTAACACGTGACATTCATTTAAAATTCAGTCAGTGGATCTGAGCAACACATTGCTTCATGCATTTAAAGCCCATACCTGTGGTTTGTCTGTGTGTAGAGTGAAACCTGTGAACAGTGGCTTAATTCCCTAAATCCAGGGGTAGGCACATTGATACTACATAGCTCTCCTGTTGTGAACAGGGTGCATTGTGTAGCAGAGCTGGTCAAGGTGGGACATGATGTATTCCATCTTATTTTAGGATTACATAAAGATTGGCTGTGGAAAGACTTCAAGAGAAGCACTGAACTGTTCTTAAATCAATCACATGAAATCTGGCTGAAAGTAAACTAGCTTATCTTTTTTTAAAACCTGTTTTCTGAATATTATTCACTGTTACTTTACTTCAGTTTCTATCAAAAGTACAATGTAAATAGCATTAAGAGCAATTTACCAGTGTAAAATAAGAGTATCTCACAGGTCAACTCAACCTGCATTTTCAAAATTAGCATTTTTCCTCAGTGATTTCAGAGGCCAGCTATAAGAACATTTATATTCTTCTGAGGAACAGAATGTAGTTACCACTGCTTTTTAAAATCTGATATAAACCATAAAGTGTAATTTAGAACTGATTCTTCCAAAGTTCTAGTAAGTGTCACGTGTAGTAGGAAAAGCAACAATTTTATTGACAAATGTGACATCATTTGTTGGAGAGAGAGCCGTTTAGGTGGGCAGCTCAAGGCCAACTTTTACTCAACATCTGTTGGCTTATTTTTAAACCTTGATATAGTTGTAAGCTAACCTTTCACTACTTTTAATTACAGATAATGTGAAGAACATGACCTACAGGCAAGAAAGCATGTTGTGAACATAAACTAACAGAACATGCCTTTTCACTACATGGAAGTATCAAGTGTGATGGCAGCCAATAGATACCCGAGTAAGTTTATGTTATGGTAGGAAAAAGGGCTTATAACAAGAATTTACAAATGTTGTAATGGATGCACATAATTTGTTTGCAGGGATACCTGAAACTAACATACATTCAGTAAGCATCCTTTCTTTTGGCAGAATTTCAGTGAGTATTGTTGGAGCTATTAATTTTAACAAAAGTGTCATGCATTCAGAACAGCTTGTCTAACCCAGAACCATTTCTACTGTCAAGTTTCTTCACACATAGATGGAAATACTCCAAAAATCATCAAGGCATGGCATAATAATCTCATGTACAGCAACTGCAGACAGCAGAAAACTAAAGGCTTGTGTAAGTTGGTAAACAGAGTCATGGTCTGTTGTTTTCTTATCACAATTTGGATGGGTAAGAATATAGTATAACTTTTCCCAAGCAGCAGACTGCTATGCTAGTGAATTAAATAATCCTGGGGCCATTCTGTCTCCTAGATGGCAACTAACATGGTATGGCCATGCTCTACTGTAAAACTTGCACAGTCTCCAAGCAAGGGCGGCCACATACAGATGCTGTGTTGTCCCAGAAATAACCCAAGGAATCACTGGTTGAGCCAGGCTCAAACCAGTCCAGTACTGAGTCTCTCCTCCCTCAAGGTACTGCTGATTGTATTCCACTGCCTGTATCCTTAGACTGCTTATTTTAGTCCTTCATAGGCAGCCCTTCAACTTCTGTTTACCTTACAAGTTGCATGGAAGAAATTCTTCAAACATTCAGTTAAATTTGTTGTGTGACTCTTGCTTGACTGTGAGGTACCAGATGGTGATAAAGAGAAAATAGGCTTTGTTGCAGTTCCATAATTGAAAGCCAGATGGTGTTACTAAGGCTGATAAAGGGAAAACAATAATATATCCCTGCCCTACTCTGCCTCAGATTTCCAGCTATTGCTATGGAGCTGAAAATCCATCTGTTCAGACATTACTCATACTGTATCATGCAGGTTTAGGGATGCACATTTCTGAATCTGCAACAGGTGCAAGCACCTGCAACTTTTGTAAGTTTCAACGTACATTAGAAAAGTACTTAAGGTGTAATTTTAAATCTGTTTCTGTCTGAAAATGAAAATACTTGAATTGCAACTAATCTGAAACTAATATAAATCTCTTACATGGGGAGACAAATCCTCATCATTATCTGAATAAAATGTAACTAATCTAGTCAGAGCCTAGTCATCTAGGGGAAATACTGTTTCACATTTAATGTAATAGTACATGAACATTTATAAATAAACACCAGTCAAAAAAAAAAAGCTATTCAGCTATCTCAATTTTGCTTATTTACTAAAAACTTAAAGCCAAGCTTACTGATATGGTTTATTTTCAAGAGAGTATTTTCATCATGAGTGGTTTCATCAGCAAATGCAGTGGTTGTAGGCATTAAACAAAAGTTCAAGTTGGCAGAGTATCTGTAAGACAGAAGGAAAAAAAAACCCCATCTCTTATCTTAGCAGAAAATATTTTGCTTAATATGTAGGATTATGTTAATTTCTATAAGTTTGTAACTGAAGGACATATAAATAATTAACTAGCTATTTTCATTAAGTGAATTATATTGTTCTTATTCACAAAAAGGGTATCAACACTGCATATATTAGTTTGCAAATCTAGCTATAAAAAAATTATTACAGATGCCCTAAAATCTGAACACTGTTATTTTTATTTTCCTTTTTTGTTTTATTTCTGCTGGAAAAACAGAAGGACTGTTTTCTGACTCATTGGAATCCTGTACATTCCAGTACCTGCGGTGACATCCACACCTCCTTGAATGTTTTAGGTGCACACAGTGTATGAGACAAGAGGGTAGCAGCTGGGATATCAGGAGAGCTATACTGGTAGGTGTCTTGGTGTATGGTTTGAACCTTGGCACTACCAACTCAAGAGGTGCTTGGATTATATCTCTGGACACTCAAGTGTGTTTTGCAGCACAGAAAAGATATAAAACAAATTCTTACTTCAAAAGAGATCCTTCAGTAGTTGATTTGTTTGTGTAGGTGTTGCAAAGAATGTATAGCAAAAGTACAGTCAGAACATTTCAAAAATTAACTGCTTGATTGTTGCTGAGGAAAGAAATCATGTTTCAGTGTACTTACACTGACATTCAATTGAATTAGAGTTCGTACAATATTTAAATATTGAAATATTTCAGTTAATGGCCCAGATTTCAAAGGTAATGTGTTAATTCATGGCATTGAGTAGAATTACCCTTAGCTGAAGGATATCTTGTTGAAAATTTAGGAATCTATCAAAGCATCATTGTCTGGGACACACAGATGATAGGAGTCATACACAGAGACCAAAACTGAACTCAGTGTTGGTTAATGGTCCAATCCCTTCCCAAGGGATACCAGAAGTCCACTGATTCGGATGAGAGTCACAAAAGGGAGAGATCTGTTCTGTGTAATTCCCCCTTCTATCTAGCTTACTTCCTAGTTAACTTTTCAAGTGAAGGCTCAAAGGTTGTTGCCTCAACTGTCACTAAATCTGCAGCAACAAAGACTGACCTTCATCAGCTCATTTCTTTCATGTCTGCCAAATGCAGCTTATCTATTTGAAATACACATGCGGTGACAAGTTCATGAAGCTGTGCTCAAACATCTGTCTTTTCCTAATAAAAGTTATGGTACAGCACAATTCCTGAAAATTTTAAATACAAAGTAAATAATGTTCTTCCTGAGAAAAAATTATTCCGTATTTTGAGTTTTGTTGTCTTCAAGGAGCTGTAATAATAGATGATGACCCATTTAACTGTGATTATCATTGCAATTACACATGTAAATAGTGTTTCTGTCCTGTACAGTGATAGGTGACAGCTACTCTTAGACTTTGTATTGGAGAAATCACTTATGAACATGTAAGGATAAACTATATTTGGTGCACTCAGCTGTTCTTTAATATCTCTATACTCATGCAAATGCACAAATAAACTTAATGAGCACTTTAAATGGCCATGTTTTAAGGGTCTAATGGACATGATGAGACACAGGACAAATTATTTCATTCGAGAGTTTCTTAGAATAGTTGTCAAGTCCATCTCAGTTGAACTTTGCAGCTGGATATCACTTTTTCTAAACTAATGTTACTTTAAGAATTCTTTAGCAAATCACTCTCTCAGATATGTTGACAAGCTCATTCATCACTCTGGATTCAATATGAAAATGGCAGAGTAATCAGGAAAAAGAAAATATATTGATGCTGCATTAAGGTAACTTATTTGTTCATGGAGTTGTGAAATTCAGGAAGGCATATGGGTCAATCAAATAATTTGGTTACACATGTTTATTCTTTCTCTCTGCTTTACTATATGTAGTATTTGTAAAAGTCCTTTAATGAAAAAGTTGGTGACTTGCAATCTTTCAGTGTTTTCACTAAGTTTTCACTTGAAGGACTGGTATTTCAAGTTACACTCACTATTGAAATCAAGTAGAATATATAAAGCTTGGAATTTTCATCATTGTTAGCTGTTACCAAAGGATTAGATGACGTGTGCATGAATGCATACTCACTGTGTATCCTGTTACATACTATAGCCTGGAATATATGCAGTTTTCTTTGCTAAAACATTGTAGTGGTCATGAGGGATGCCAGCAAGGTAGAGGCACATAAAGGTATGAGTCCCACAACAGAGACATCTGTAAGAGGAAAATTTATCATGACAGACCTTATAGCTACATGGAGACAAGGCTGCTGCAGCTCCATGTCCTCAGATCCAAGTAGCAGCATGGCCAGCATTGTAGGCGCATTCACAGTAGGTGCACACAGAGTGTATGTATAGAGCACTTATGTACGTACATACATGGACAGTCACACAGATCACAGTCAGACATTCCCTCTTCTGCACTCTTTCTGGCTGAGTACAATGGAGTTTCAGAATATATGTATGCAGCATACATATATACGCACACATACATGTACAAAAATATATATGTATTAATATTTATGAGAAAGCTGTGAGGAGTGTCTGGACACAACACTGGGAGGACACACCGGGGGCTGTGCTGGCATGCAATATGACCTGGATAGGCGGAGGGTTGGGCAAAGAGGAGCCTAATGAGATTCAACAGGAGCAAGTATATGGTCTTGCACTTGGGGAAGAACAACCCAATGCATCAGTATAGGGTAGGAGTAGACCTGTTGGAGAGTAGCCTTGAAGAGAAAGATCTTGGGAGTCCTGGTAGACAGCAAGATGATCATGAGCCAACAGTGTGCACTTGTTGCCAAGAAGACCAGTGCTATTCTGGGGTGCATTAAGAAATGTGGTGTCACTAAGTCTGGAGAGGTTATCCCTCCCCTTCTACTCTGCCCTGATGGTCTAGAGCACTGTATCCAGTTCTGGGCTCCCCAGGTCAAGTGAAACAGGGAACTACTGCAGGGAGTCTGGTAGAGAGTAACGAAGGTGACTGAAGGTTTGGAGCATTTCTTATACAAGGAAAGGCTGGGAGAGCTGGGACTGTTAGTACTGAGAAGAAAACAATGAGAGAAGACCTGTCATGTCCTGATCCATCAGAGAAGGGAGTGACTCAGGTTCTTGGACTCACTTGGGTTGAATTAAGGAGATTCACACCATAGATCTGCAGAGAAATCAAGTTTACTACAGTTACCAGATGTTGAACTTGGAATATAGAAATCACCAAAGTTACTAGGTACCTAACTCAGAGAGTTGAAAAGAGGACATGGGAAAAGGGAGAAGATAAATAAGATCACTGTTCTGAGCTGCAGTGGTGTCTGGCAGGCTTTGACCTCCCCCTCTCTCCTCAGCTTCGCAGGTCTCTGGAGAATTTCTCAGTTTCTCTGGCTGTCTTTATAGTCAAGTTTCTCACAATAGTCAGCTTCATGGATGGGAGGTGATGATGACACGTTATGGTTGATCAGTCCATCTTTGTTTCACACAGTCAGACCTTCTTTAAGAGCCAGTTCCCTGTTCCTGGTACCTTCCTCCGTGGGCACAGATGAGACTGTCTTTCTCCATAAACTTCACTTAGTTTTGCAGGGACTTTTCCTCACTGATGTCAGGAGTTTCCACAGGCTCATTCTCTCTTCTGCTTAACCATGATCTGAAGGTAAAGCGCTTGCCTCCCTCGACCTGCTGGCCACACTTCTGATGCAACCCAGGATCCGGTTTGCCCTCTGAGTCGCAAGTGCACACTGCTGGCTCATGTTGAGCTTCTTGTCCACAAGCACTCCCAAGTCCCTCTCCTCAGGGCTACTCTCCAGCCAGTTTACCAATGTTAGGGTCTATTTTTTACAGGACCACTGTGTGGTTACAGGTTTTTCTTTCCTCCTGTGTTCCCTTAATTCAGTATTTGCAACTAGTCATGCTGGAGAGGGACTGACCTTCACAAGTTTGTCATGGCACAAAGAAGCATTGGAGCATACCCAGAAAGAAGAACACACCATACTTCTTTTGTAGTGACTTTCTGAATGTGTGAAATTTGCCCTCCAGAACCGCAAAGGGCCTGTGATTTGAGATAGTATCTGACTCTCCAGCTGATTTCTGGATTCAATTTTCAGTATAACCAGGAACAGTACACGACAGAGGAGAAATGACCTTCAGGGGACCCCAAATTGTTTGCCCTTCAGACACACTAGATAGATACCTGTCATTCCTTGGAAACTGCATGAGGAGAAGAGAAGAAAGCATACAGTTTAGGAATTTGCTCACATGAAATGAAGACTTCCATCACTACAAGTATTAGCAAGAGAGCCTAAAAAAAAAAAGTTGCATGAAATGAAAATGATCAAAAAGAACTGTCATCTCTGACCAAACCCAAATAATTCTTTCTGTTGCAAACAAACAGAAGCATCTCCCTTTCATATTTAAGGAAAACCATGTAGTCAAGGGAATCTTTGTTTTGTATTTAAAATCTTTGGAACAAAATGTCTAGATGTACAGCTGGTATCTTTGGGTATTTAAAGGATTCTGCACTTTCAGCAGTTCATTTTTGTTTATACTTTATTTCTACATTTGTTTCTACGTTGCTGTTGAGAAGGAAAACCTGTTAATTTTTCAATCACAAAAATAACAACCCAATGGAGTATCCTACAAAGAATGACCATAATACATACAAATGAATTTTTGAAAATATTTCCTAGCTTTTTTCATTACATTAAAAAACCAAAACAACACAAACATAAAGGAAAACAGAGTTCATGTGCTGGCCTTTTCAATAGTAGCAGTCTAGTTATGGCTTCATGACTATGTAGCAAGGACAGGAACTACAATGTCTCAGTGAAAATAAATCTGCTCAGATGTGTACACCAAGTGGCAACCCACATAAAGTTGGAGCTGAAAAAATAAGCTTAGAAATCTACAGCTTTTTATAGTATGTAAAAGTCTTGGCATTAAAGGGCAAAGACTAGGTGCTGGTGCTAAGACTTAAGATCAGAAAAAGCTCCTGGACAGTAGTGGTTACAGAGACAATAATTTAAACAGAAAATATTTTATCTGCACTTGTGACTATTGGAATCCTTGTGGCTGAATTAGACAACATCAGTGTCTAATGCATTAGTTGATAGATGTCTACTGTGTTTTGAGTGACTTTTAAAATGTACTTTTACTGGCGATTATAATTCAACAGTATATGTCCTCTAAATGTGCACTGTAGCATTTCCCCCCCACCACCCTATGTGAGCTACATTTTTATAACAAGAACAAAGAGTAAAATAATGGAGCTTCGCTGCTGCTTAGTGAATTTTCAGGGTTGCTGGATTGCACTGCATTAGTGGTGGGAAATCAGGTTTTCCCATAGGGGCTGAAATATTCTGACTGACAACTCCGGCTTAAGGATCACTCAGGAAGGAAGCACACTGCATGTTAGCAGACAATCCCATTATTACTGTGGCACAGATGCTTTTCTGGAAGTATGTAATTCCCACCGGGCTGTATGAGTGTTTCACAAAGACTAGGTTAGATTTAACCTCCTTCTCTCATACTAAAAAGGGAAAGGTGGAGGGAAGGCAAAGTGGAACTGCAACCTTTTTTTCTTTAACCAAACTGTCAGTTAAACAAGGAAGATGAAACGGGCTGTGGCTCAGGAAACTGTAATCTTTTCTTTAAACATGTGACCACTTGCAAACAACTGGGCACAAAAACTAAAATAATACAGAACTGAGGTGTTACATTTTTTCATCATACCAATCCGTTAATAAAAATGGAAAGCTGTATCCAAATTTCCTGGCAAAAGCTTGCATTTTCTTAAGCTGAAATTTTGAATCACAGCTTAACTCTAGGGACTGAAGATAGATAATTGATATTTACAGCTACCATTCAGATTCTTACACAGCAATCAATTTATGGAATTGAAAATATGGGAACTAGAATCATGAGAAGAAACTGATTGATTGGACACCTATGGTCCATAGTCTTCAGGTGAAATGTTCATTAAACTTTGTCAGAAGTTTTGCTTGAGAAAGGCTGTAAAATCTGACCTTTATTAAATGTTGACTGATGTTAAGTTTCAAAGAGAAAAATTTTCTATCCTTTATGGCCATGGAAATAACAGTATTCACTTTAGCTAAGGTCAGAGCAGGAACAGTTTATTCCTGTAATTAGAGGAGAGTGTTTATGTAACTTCAGGGTGTACAGCCTGTTCTTCACCAAACCCTCTCAGATAAGCAGCAGTGTAGTACTTTGCAAAAATTAAAAAAAGCTGTAGCATAGATGTTAGTTCATACAGAGAGGCTTTGGACAGTCAGAAAAGGAAGCTCTAGGCAGTACCTTGTTTTACAAATAATTCACTGCTTTGTTAATTAATTTCTGCTGACTTGGCTAGGGCATGTTTTCATAAATTTTTTACCTAGTGAGATCTGCAAAGTACTTAAAGCCACTGTGAAATCCACACTGAATTTGAAATTAAATATTTCTGTTCTGTTTCTATCATTTAATTTTGTGCTGATGGTTCATTCTGCTGGGATGGTGCATAGAGCAAGGTCTCTGAGGCACCAGTTTACATATAAAAGGTTTTCTTGGCTATAGTGAGAGAAGAAAATAGAGGATCACACTTAAACTGGTACAAACAGTGTGCTTTGCATCAATTCAAGGCAGATGTGGGGGTATTTCTCCTGGACATCTGCAGTAGTGTAAAACATTTTGAAAGATCTTCTTACATTGTAAAAAAAATATACCCACTGCTGAAAATAGGTACAGTCACGAGATAAGTGTGTGCCTAGACAAAAGCACCCACCAATCCAAGAACTTGGGAAAAAAAGGCCGTAAAACATGAATTGAAGCCATTTTGTCAAATCCTTTCTTTAGTGACAGATCCTGTATTAGGGAAGGACTAAAAATCTATTGTGTAAATCAAATTCTCAGTATAAACATTCTCAAACACCTAATCTTTATCCTTCATATTCTGTCATGGTTTGAAACCATGGGTTCCCACTATTGAGCTTTTCTGCATGGAAACATGTCTCTCTTGGAGCCCCCACCTGCAGCACTGCAGTTCCAGCCTCCATTTGTAAGGGGGAGCTGCAGCCGTGGGCAATGGGAGACCGGTTGTGTGGCCTGGGCCTCCCGTTTTTAGCCAGGAGGGAGATTTCTGGAGGTTCTCTTTCTGTTTGAGCCATGTCAGCAGTGGGCAGTGGAGCTGCCGCCTACCTGCCTGTGCTGCCATGGGCTGTGCCTACGGAGGCGGTGGCTCCAGCAGCCACTGCCAGCCTGCAGCGGCAGGCATGGGTTCATGATGTCAAGCCAGACGGATGTCAAGAGCAGAAGAGTACCTGCAAATCATTCAGCAGACGAAATGGTGCCATCTTGGCCACGCTGCTGCTGTTGTCTTGGCATTGTTCTGGCCATGAGGCAAAGAAACTATGTCAAAGCTGCAATTGAGAAACTGGGAAATGCTTGAGTAAGTTAAAGAGGCCCAAGGAGGCATTTAATGTTTTCCTTTTTGGGTTGGCTGGGCTGTGTGTGCTGAAGAAGCCAAAGGGATTTGTGTTTTGGGAAAATTGCCAACAGACTGAGGGTGAAGTGTATACTCTTGCACTCAAGTGCCTGCTGCCGTCTGAAGGTATGCAAATCTGACCTTGACCATCTGCTGCCCTTTCTACAGGTCGTGCCGCATGGTGCCCTGAAGACCTCACCAAAAGCAGAAAGAGAGGACATGTGAATGATTTGGAGCCACTGAGATTGGAAGAGCCTGAGAGGGAGCCTCTGCCCCAGCGATGGTCTCAGACATCCATTTATCTGCAGTTTATGCCCCTCCGAGCTCCTGTCTGATTCTAAAGACCGCAACATAGTTCTCTCCCATCTTGTCAGAATGTGTATAATGGTGCTGTGATGCAGTTTCTGTTTAATTATTTTAGGTTTTTTTTTCCTTTCTATCTGATTCTGCTTCATTGTGTAACGGGTTGAAACTAAGAAACTGCTTTGCTCCCAGGTTTTAAGGGAAAAGGAAATCAAAGCAGTCAGGTCTCAGTGAGGTCTCGGATAAATTTGTCAGACAATGGATAGCTTAGGAAACTGAAAGAGGAAAAGTTTATTAACTCTTTAACCATGTACAGAAAAGAAGAAAAATGTCAAGCAAGTTAGTGCAGAAATGCAGCCAATTAGAAACTGTGTCCCAATGCCTGACTCCTCAGCGCCTGAAACTGCATCCCTCACTGCAGGAGACATGCTTTCAAACAAATATCCCAGACTCTGTCTTTCATGCCCAAGGGTTTAAGGATTCTCAAGTCCTACTGCTTTCTTCAGCTAAGCACGGACTGATTTTACCCAATATTAAGCATCACCCAAAGTCTTCCTCAGTGGCAGAAGTGATTAACAGTCTCTCTTCATGCTGATCAGGGCTCTCTAAAATGGCGCCGGTCACATGACCCTGATCACGCGCGGATCCAAAATGGCGTCCGACCGCGCGGCTGGATCAGCCGGGAGGGTTCCTCCAGGGTCTTTCCTCTCTCTCTCTCTCTCCTGTCTCAGCTCCAGGAAGAATAAAGAGGAGTTTCTTAGCTCCCCCCGAGGCTGAAAGGGCTGCTCCGTGGAGGGGTGGTGGTGTTTGCACTAGAGTCTTGCTTCTTCGGTCCGTGGCATCCAGTCTGGAACGAGGCTCTTTCTGCTTGCGCCGGGGTCCCGGCCGCTTCCTGCGGGGCTCTCTCTGCACCTCGGCTGTCTGCAGCACCGCGGCTAGCTCCGGTCCCGCCGCGGCTCTCTCTCTCTCTGTTGCGGGATCCCAGCCGCTTCTCGCTGCTCCCTGCCGGCAGCAGGAGTGGAGTGGAGCGGACCCAGTGAGCCCCTTCGTTCCCGGGCTGGGGGGGCAGGTCTCTGGTAGCCATATTCACTGCCCACCCCCCCCCCCCCCCCCACCCCAGGGAGCG
>JAOXOE010000874.1:37529547-37552476 GCA_028565055.1 Phoeniculus purpureus
TAAAGCAACAGGACGTTTTCTTCATGAAAGCACAAACCTGTAAGTCTGAAAATTCTGGTAATTTTCAAACCACAATACTTTGTATGGGAGAGCCAGTTGGTATTTAAAAATGCAAGCACCACCCAAAAGGACCGACTGAGGCCTTTCAACACGTGACATATTCAGATGTGAAAATACTCAACCTCAAATTTGTATGGTGAATAGGTCACATGGTAAGTAGAGTAAGGGACATTTTAGGAAAAGACAGAAGTAGTCTTTTATTTACCAAAGGAACAACAACAACAACAACAACAAAACAGGTAGCTTTGCTTAGCTGCTTAGGCACAGAGTACATTAATATTCAGTAAATACCCACATTTCTTTTGTCATGAAAGATTCCTGACACACAGCAGATTCTGACACAGATCATTAGCCACTCTTTCCCTTTATTCCTCAAAATACTGTTTTAATGGTTGGCTTTTCTCTTAAATAGCTTTTAGCCAACCATTGCAATGTAAACAGCAACTGAGACATGAAAAACAAAGTAACTGTAGTGTGAAGGTTAGATCAGATGACAAACCATTGGCTCTCACTGCCAAGTTTCTTCTTTTTTTCACAAACTGCATTTTTTTCTGCTACTACATAGACATTATTTTCAGTTGAAAAGCTGGTTACTTGAGTAATTGGTAGTGTATGTTCATTAAGGACTCCTGGAATTATACATTCAGTGTGTAGTATGAGCACAGAAAACATTCAGAAAACTATCCTATGCCTATTTGGCATAAAGTTATTTATTGTATAGGTTTGGAATACAAATTTCCCATATTTATTTTTTGGTGATTAAAAAGCAGATAAGACATCACAAGCAGCCTCACCAGCAGAAAACTCCTTTTTCCGCTGCTTCTCCACGTCTTTGCAAGATTCTCAGGTTTGAAACCTAGATCGAAGATTCTTAGAGGTTTAAGAGTCTTATTTTGTTTGCTTGAACCTTTACTGTATTCTAACTATTTAGGTTAAAATTGCCTGGCTTGATTACTTGCTTTTGTCATCTCATTTTCTCTCAGCTGAGCTGATTGCACTGTCAGCTGAGAAAGACTGATGAAATTTCCGAAGCTGAACAAAATCAGTTAGGAGTCCAGCATCCTGAAAATAATCAGGTGGTTTGACGACTTCTCTGTCTGTATGACTAACAGTCAGTAGTACCAAAGAACAGGATATAGCTAAATTAAATTACTCTTTTCTCAGGAGTCCAGGAAAGACAAAAGTAATCACATATGGTTGCAGTCTGAAGCACAGAGGAACATCGAGGTTCCTCTTACACTATTGTGCTAACAGTATTGTATCCCTGTGTGAGGCTCTGTAGTGCTTATACAGTCGATGCTTTTCAGAAATGTCCCTTTGGTATTCCCAAAAGGGGATTTTTTGCTCCCCAGTACATGCAGAAAGATATTACTGATTACAGGTACAATTTTGTTGGCATTTGAATGCAAAATGTCTACTTTTAAGAGATGGGGCTCACTTAGAATGCCATATGAAGACAGTTGATCTGCATACAAACTTTGCTTTTGAAATACTGCACACCTGACAAAGAGTATAAATGAGATATCAAGGTCGCAGGCTACAGTACCTGTTTATGTCTTTGCATGCAGTTGTTCTGCTGCCAACAGTAATCTGTATTTCAATTGGCAGATTTCCACACATAAAGGATGAAATGTTTATGCTGCAACTGATTTATAAACAACGTCATGTTAACAGAGTCATTATGGACTTACACTTGCAACACAATTTGCAAAACTATTACTTTACTTTTCAGTGCTAGATAGTTTTATCATATTCAACATATCTTGCTTTCTGTATCTTTGAAATGAAAACTTTGCAGAGGACTGTGTAAGGTTCATTCATCATTGAAGCACTGTATAAAAACTCATACTGACTCTGCAGGGATAAGTTGTACATAAAAGAATATTGTGGCTTGTATGACTAGCCAGCCATAGAACTAAATGTCGGCTGAAAAAATAACAGTGAAATAAGAGCCACAAGCCATTTGATAACATAGGTAACATCTTTATGTTGAACTGATACTTTAGTCTTGGTGTTACTACTGTAAAAGTTTTCTTTAGAAGAACAAAATCATAAATTTAGTAAATTTTTGTGCAGAATCTTGTGTTTCAGTATCTGAAACACAGTAAGCTCACTATTCAGAATATAGTCATTGCTTAGAGAACACGTATGGTTTGTGATCAATAATCAGTAGCTAAGGATGAGTAAGCCTTCCACCACTTTACCTAAATCAACAGACCCCACACTCAAACCCCATCTGGCCAAATGAATCCAAACCACTCACTGTCTTTACATGTTTCATTTTGTTTATCACATTCAGTAAGGCTTACTTGAATTTGGCTTGTTTTAAAATCTTCAGTTATCTCGGTAGAACAACACACTAGTATAAAATTAACAGATAGATATTGCCAAATAATTATAAAACATTTTAGTTTATAATTGTTTTAGGAATCCAGTTGATTTCATGGAGTGTGGTTGGGCACATACCTGTTGAAATACCTAATAGTCCAATATATCTTCCTCCAGTTACCTACCATAAAACAGTCTTCACAGACATATGATGAGTCTACAAATACTGATGCCCTAGCATTATTGAGTACATGAATAGCCCTCTGTACAGTATTTTACCTTTTTATGAACGGTTTCTAACAGAAAATACTGCAGAACAAATGTACAACATTACTAAATTATTACAATGTTCAGGACACTGTAGTTCAATGCCTGTCATGACTGGAAAGTACTTGCAGTGCAACTGAACCAATCATCATATGGAGATGGTGTGTTCACTGCTACAGGCATTGAGTTCAGTGCTTCTTGATTTTTCCATTTCTTGTTCTTATTTTAAATTTACTGCCACACAACTGCTCATACAAGCCTACCCTCAGAGTAGGCATGAGAGCCAAGAAAAAAGGCAGGGAGGGCTCCCTGACCCCTTTAGAGTTAACGGGCTCAACTTGGGGAAAACAAAATCACACTTAATTTAGAACAACAGATAAAGCCCATCACCAAATACAAAGAGAGATACAGGAAGCTTTGTCATACTCATGTTCAGTTTTGTTACTTCCTTCCCCTCACAGGGAAAACCTCTAGCAGTGCTTTCCCTGTGGCAACATAGCATACTCTTCCACAGGATACAAATCTTGCATGCATTTGTCCAGCTAGCCTGGGGATTTTCTGTGGCTTGGTGGTCATTCCAACACCTGAGAGCTCCAGCCCAGGTCCGTTGCTCAGAGTTACAGGCTAAATATCCATCTCCTACTTACACACAGTTTTGTCTGCACGCTATTCCTCCATTGATCACTGGGATCTCCAAAGGCCATCAGTTTCTCCTCTTAAAAATGATCTGAAGGGCAATGGCTGCTCAAGCATGTATTCCTCCAATCTGCCTTCTCAGAGTACTGTGTGACTGTATGGCTGTATCTCTCTCTCCCTGCACAGAGGGGATCTCACAAACTTCAACAGGTAACAGGAATAGGAACTTGCTCAACACGTTTCCCCTTTGATATGTTATCAAATATGGGTGCTGATTGGCTTAGCTTAGCCAGAGGCGGGTCAAATCAGGAGCTGGGAGGAGCTTTCACTAAGCGTCTTAGAGCTAGTAGCTCATTCCTTTACTCCCAAAACACCCACAGACTTGAACTATCACACTTCTGCAGGGCCAGTGGAATCAAAATGGAGCTTCCTTCACTGGTGTTTCTGTTATTTGCTACAGATAATCCTCTTTCTGAGGACAGCAAATAGGACCGTGTTGCCATTGTTCTTGGACTATCATGTAACAGGGTTTACATTTTCATCTTTCTGCAGGCTCAAGGTATTTGCCTTAATGGAGCACACTATCAGAAGGAACTCTGGTGATTACTAAGGACAGCTGACAGCATCACACTGGTCCATGTGGTGAGCGCTGTCTCAAGCCATGTGTTTCTTCTAGTGTTGGGACACATCCTCAAATTAAATAATCCTATTTTCTCTAGTATTGTCTAGGTTTGCAATTGTTTGTGAGACCACATAACTTCAGGAGGTGGCAGTACTGCAAGAAATTTCCAGCAGTATGAACAGCGTCTCACGACCATCCTTCCAGGTCCTGTCTACTGTCTGTGGTAGCATTCCATTGTTTCTCTTAGAATCACAGAATGCATTGGTTTGGAAGAGACCTCTAAAGGTCATCTAGTCCAACCCCGCCTTAAACAAGCAGAGGCATCTCCAACAAGAAGAGATTACTGACAGCCCCATTGTGATAGTATGGTCTTAGACCTCTGCCTTTTTTTACGCAACGTGCAATGGCTGGATATTGCTTCCCGTAATCCTGTTTACCCAAAAGAATTCCTGGAATGTGGAAGGGAGGTTTATATTTCGTTTCCAGATCGCAGCAGGAGTGGCTTGCTAAGGCAAAAATCTACCAGTGAAAAACAATTCATTTCCTCCTCTCTCTCTTTCTCTCTCTGAGATCATTATCTTGGAAGCAGTGTCAGTGTAATGTATCCTATCTACATCAGGAGAGAGAAAAGTGGAAGAGGACAACAGGGGAAAACCTTGTGGGCAGCTGTTGTTTGTCTTTAAAACCTTTCTTTACTTTCTGTTAATAAAATTTCTCTTCTTTCTTTATTGTAATGCTCTTTCTGGTTTTCTGCGTATTTAGCTGACCCCGAGAATACAAAATAATGAAAGCCAGGACATCCATCAAGCTTGGCCTTGAATGTCACGAGTGGGGCCTCCATCACCTCTCCAGGCAACCTGTTTCAGTGATCCATCACCCTCACATTAAAGAACTTTTTCCTAACATGCAGCCTAAATCTAACCTTTTCTACATTAAAACCATTACACCTTGTCCTATCATTATTTGCCCTTCCCCAGCCTTCTTATAGGCCCCTTTCAGGTATTGGTAGGGTGCTATAAGGTCCTCTTGGAGTCTTCCCCAGTCTTCCTTCAGGTCAGCATTAGGCTATAGGTACTTTTCACTCACAAGTTAGGATTTCATCTAAGCCACATGTCTCCAGATGCCCAATTTTCAAGAAATCTAATGCTGGCCTCTCTAGGAGGATCTACCTGGTCACTGCTATGCATCTTTCTTGTATCAGGACCCACTCGTGCCCTTTTGATTCATGACTTGAAGTAGGAGATACAGGAAGGTGAACAACCATCTCAATTAATTACACTGTGACCGGGGCATGGTCCATGTTGGTCGTACGTATAAATAGATGGTCTGTCTGTCTTTGTAGCAAGGTTCTCTTGCATCAAGGATTGTAATTTGAAGAAATTCTTCTAAGCATAACATAAACTGGTATTCAAATAGAAAGTGCATCCTTATGATACAGCAGAGTGTATAATATATTCCCTCAAGAAATTATAGAATCAAATATACCACAAATGTTTAATAGACAAAATGCTTGTATTTCTTCTCTGTACATCAGTATACCTTCAGATAGTTTAGATACTTGTGTTGAACTTAAACCTCATTTTCGTTTGACCTAAATTCGGCTTATGTATTGATTTTTCTTTAATAGCTAAAATGTTTTCACTTTTTAAATATTTATGTCTCTATGTGTAATATACAAAAAAGGTTTTGTGTGTTTGTATGTGCAGTATAAATGCTATATAAATGTCATACTTCCTTGTCAATGCAGCTAACCTTCATTGGGGCAAGGCTAATTTACATTAAATTAAATCATATAAAATTCAATGTTCTGCTTCAAAATTAAAAATCTGTTGGCTACTGTATTCATCTCTTCGAACGGCCGGTTAACTTGTATAAGCTTTAGTTTGGCTTCAATAAAAAATTGAGCATTAAGATCCAGATACTGAGGTGTGGCTGAGCTGCAAAAGTTGTTTGTCCATGTGGCACAGGGCTAGTTGACAGCATCACCTTTACAACCATATAACATAGGCTCAGAGCTGCTCCACACTAGTCTGTCAAGCTCAGATGTCTAGATACAATCTAGTATTTGGACCGTTGCATTAGGGTACATGGTCACATTATTGTCACTAGTTTTCAAAATCCAGGATGACGCAAGATTTTCCAGATTCCCATGAAACTGCCTTCGTTACTGTGTTCTGCTGCTTTCAGGACAAAGGCACGTGAGAAGCTCTATTTCTTTATTCTTACAGCACTCTTATTTCCTCTTCATTTTTTTTTGAGAACATGACACTAAGTAGAACTGAACAAATTCTAGAGCTATGTGACTCCTGCAACTCTGAATTCTGGAGCATAAATGTGCTTTTGTAACTGCAGAATTATGGAATTAAATATCTTGGTCCCCCAATACACTGCTGCGAAGTTGCCCTCAAAGTAGCTCTGTCATGATGTTCCTGCTTATATTAGCTGTGTAGCCATTTGCTGTACAGAACTTGTATTTGGGCTGATTAGTGTTGATGAGTATCTTCCCATGTTCAGAAGGTGCAAGAGAGTGGCAAGTATGGTTTACAGGCTCTTTCAAATACAGCGAGTGTTGCAAATCACTGAAAGCCAATAATAGAATTTTTTTACTTCTACTCTGTAATGACAGGGGAAAAAAACCTATTGTTGCATTTGCCCTCAGGTACCTTAGTTTGTGACATTAAGCATGCTTTTTCTTGTATCTGTTCTCATTTGGGCAGAGGAACAGCAGGTTCACTGAACTCATCCACAGAAAACACAAGCTCTACAGTATTTTTTCAGACACCAAGAATGAAAAGCAGACTCTCCCAATTTCTCAACCAGCTCTTGACCCTAACTCACCATATAGTCTTATGTATAGCTCTCACACATAAAGTTTAAGAATTTCAATTAGCTCTTGACGGTTCAGATTTTACACTGAATTTCACATATCCTGGCTTGTGGATTTAAAAAAGAAAATAAAAGGCTTCTAGAACAAATCTTTAAACAAGGCTTGTGGTCTCTGTGGGTCATTTAACCAGCATCTGAAGTAGCAGAATTCTGTAGCCACTTTTGAGATGTCTTTAGTGTGAGATGGTAACAGTGTATTGTCTCTTACACTAACAAGGGAAAGAAGCAAAAAGGAAAAAGTCATACAATACGGAGTATTCTATAAGTCATTGATTTATCAAAAATACTGTTTTGTTTAGCTTGGAGAAAAGAAGGGACTGCGACTTGACTTCATAAATATGTGAGGGCTGGGTGTCAGGAGGATGGAGCCAGACTCTTCTCAGTGTCACCTGGTGATAGGACAAGGGGCAATGGGTGCAAACTGGAACATAGGAGGTTCCATATAAATATGAGAGGGCACTTCTTCACAATGATGTTGACAAAGCACTGGAACAGGCTGCCAAGGGAGGTCGCTTAGTCTCCACTGGAGATGTTTAAAACCTGCCTGGATATGTTCCTATGCAGCTTGGTCTAGGTGATCCTGCTCTGGCAGGGTGATTGGATTAGATGGTCTTTTGAGGTCCCTTCCAATCTCTGATGTTCTGTGATTCTGTGATTCTGTTACCTGATTAAAGAAAATTCTGTTGTGTGCCTTCTGCCAAAGCTGGCTTAGAGGAAAATAACTCCAGTCATTTCGGAGGGAAATCAGCATTTGTCTGCCTAAGATTGGTGAGCCCTTGTGTTTTATGAATTTGGGAAAAGAAAGAAGAAAAACTATAGAATTAGTTATTTTCGTGACAAATTGGTCATTTGTGAAGTGGAACAAAGCCTGGAGTAGTTTGCCCAGCTCTGCTCATTCCTGTAGCATCTCTGCTTGGTTTGGCAGAAACCTTTGTTCTTCTTCTTAAAGTTTGCTATGTAGCCAAGCTTGGCTGTATATATTGTCTCTTATGACTCTTTTCCTGCTTGTAGCTGTATGAAAAATTGAATAACTTATTCATCTGTGTCTATCCTACCAACTATTTTCACATGGCTAGTCCAGTTAATTGATCCAACAAGAGCGTACTCTCATGTCTGAAGCAGCCCAGACCGCAATGGATACCTTGCACCTCAGATTTTCCTCTGTTCCTCTTGGATTAATTTGTGTATTTGTCATAGAAAAATATTAAGAAATCCTTTTATTCCCCAGCATTATGCTAATACACAAAACTGCTTGGAAACATTTATCTCACTGGAATTTTAAGAGTTCCCAGATCTACTGGAACATGTTGGAAAAAACCTAGCAGTGTAATAGCTATTTTGTGAATGTTAGAAAATCGTTTGCATGTTTTCTGTAGGTATGTTCTACATTTTTTGAGCTGGGAGTGCTGGGGTTATTCCCAGAGGGTCAAATTCCTGAAGAGCTCAGCAACCACAACAGCAGACAGAGATCCAAAGTGGTTCATTTTCCATTTTAGACATCAAAATAATGATGTCCTTATTCATAAACTGTACAAAATGTTAGAGTCTATGTCTAGGTATTTTGAAAATGTAGCTATATGTGCTTCATCTGAAGCTGATTTGGTTTGGTTGTTATTTTTTTATGGGATAATGAAGAAATAAAAATATCTGGGCACCTGACTAAGACGTCTTCAGTCTTTGGAAAATCTTGTCTTCAGTGAGAAACAAGAGCTTTTATAACAGTAAGGCATGAGCAAAGCCCTCACTGTAAGGTTATTCTAGTTTCTTACAAATTCCAATGCACCTTTCATCTTCAATCATTTCTGTGTCTTATTCATTATTAGTACTTGTTTCTGCAGTCTGCTGAACTCAGCGTTTGGAGATGTGTCTCTCTTAGAAATGTCAAAAAAGCTAAACAAAATGCGGACAGCTAAGCCTAGAGTTTGAGGCAAATAATCTTCCAGATAAAAATAGCTGGGTTGTATCCTACTTGTGGAGGCAATAATGACAGAACAGGGAACAGGTAGTTGTGGTTTTATTCTTTTTTGAAACCAGACACTAAGTTGTTCAAGATAGTCTACAGTAGCTAAACACTGGATACATAGCTCTGCCTAGACACTTAAACAGCTCTATTTCTGTGCCACAGTAGCCCTGGCACACCTTCGCTTTTGTTACTGTAAAACTGGGTCATGTTATTTTGCAATGACTGCATCAAGGAAATTCATAAGCTAGTTCAAACTCAGTCATAGAGCTTCACATGCAGAAGAGCCAATATTAGCCTTACTAACAGAATTATGTATTCTGGCCACATTTTCTAAACTCTTCAGTGATCTGCCAGATTACTGGTCACAAGGCTTAGGGACCCAGAGACCCTCTGTCCTGTTTTGCCATACACATTAGTGCTCAACATCTGGCTGTAAATGCATACTCAATTGTTATCTTGGTGAAAGATGTTCATTAGTTTTCTTTTGGTAACAGTATCATGGAATAGCCACAAACCCAAAATCCAGCATCTTAAGTCCCTGTATGAACAGAAATTCAACTGGGGGAGGGGAATTTAAAAATTTAGTTCCAGCTACAACTGTCATTTGTAAAGTTTTCCCTTTCCTGTGAGTACACATGTCCAAACTATTTCACCATCAACATGACAAGAAGAATGAGCATGGCAAAATCAAGCTACTGTTATTTTAACACAAAAATTTCCTTGGAGGAGAAACAGAAGCATTAACCAGGAGCTGGAATACTCTCACCGCTTAAGGTGCATCAGAAAAAAAATTCATCCTTAAGACATGTAACTGTCAGGGCCATGAGAACACTCATAAACAGTGAATCTAACCAGCTCTCCATGAGACTTTCAATCAACCCTGCCTATGACCCAGGAGCCCCATTTCAGCACTCCAGGGGACTGTATTTTGGGACAGACACAGCTAGTAGTGGGATCACCTTGGGTTTCAGTTCTTCACATCTGTGCGGCATGCACATCCTGCTATCTCTGGGGAATAATCCGTCCATTTTATGCCATTTAAGTTGCTCACTTTGGAATTAACATAGAGTTTTACTCACTGATTTCTTTAGAGGAAATGTGAAATTATGACTCAGAAACTGAGTAGCATAGCACCAAGCTATTTTAACAGAGAACTGACATGCTAAATTATCAACCACTAATCTGAGATACCACAATCTGACACTTCTGAGGATATAACATGTTATGCATAAGCACTCATCTGGATACACATGTGATTGCTCATGTGTGCAAGTATCCTTAGCAGGGGACTGAAAGTGTGCAGTATTTCAGCTCATTTGTAATATCAACCGTAAGGCGAATGGCATGTGATGGATTATGCAGTAAATTTTCAACTGATCCAATGCTTTAGTACCAACAAACGCGAAAGTTTCTACTCCTTCACCCCTTGCTCACTGCTTATTAATAAGACCATGTTGAGCGTGAGCGTGGGTGCCTTCATCTCATTGGGAAAAAGTGCATAAACTAAACAAGCAGTAAGAGTTGCATTACATTTCTAAAATTTTAATACTGAAACTATTTTGCTATTAAATTTGGAACACATGATGGCTGTGCCTTTTCATAAAAATAAGTATTACATCTTGATTTACAGTCACTCCTACTTCAGAATGGTAAGAACATATACAGGTAGAACTTCAGTTTAAAGCAACAATTTTATTGGTAAAATAATTAAAATTGTAACAAGTTTCATTAACAAATACAAGAACAGTTTGAAAAAAGGGAATAAACACCTGACACCTGGCCACCGGGAGCCCAGACATGAGAAAAGTACACATAACCACAAACAGAGGATCCTTTGAAAGAAGCAAGAACAAAAAAACCAAACCCCACTCCTTTTTCCTTCTGCGAACAGCAAATGTCAACCATTCAGGAACAAAGAAGAAAGAAAATTAAAAAAAAAAAAAATACAACAAAGACAAAATAATGGCAGGAGTTCTAATGAATTGGGGAAAAGGAAGAAAGAAAAATGGAATAAAAAGTACTGGACCTGGGGATATAATGGTACTTAGACTAAATGAGGGAAAGATGAAGAAAAAAATGCATGGAAAGTTAGGAGTTATCAAGGAAATGGTAAAGGGGGATTATCTTTTCACCACGATAGGGAGGCAGAAGGACGCAGCAGCCAGCAGCGACTGGTCCATGCTCAGACTCAGAGAGGAAAGAGGGATTTCAGCCCTCCTACATGCTATCTATATGGCCATATGGAGAAGCTATACCTGTTAGTTCTCAAGGTATGTCATGTGGCAAAATTTGGTTGGTTCCCCAAACTGTAATGTCATATCAGGGGTTAGGAATTAGCCCATGGCAAACCAGCATGTTACATTGCGTAGAATCACTGCAAACTCTTATTGTACGGAGAAGCAGAGAAGCGGCAAAGCAGTGTAAATTTACACCTTTCTATTATTCAGAGAGTGTCTTGTGTTAAAGAGTGAATTTTGCTGGATTTTTCAAAGGCAGGGTAAAATTGTCTTAAAAAAAGCCTCTTCCAAGGATGCTTGAAGAACAGTGTCTTGTTTCTCAAGATTTAGGCCAAGGCTTTCCAGTGAAGAACATTGTGATACAGCTACAGCAGTCAGTGATAAAACATTAATTTGGAACAGCAAATTATTTGTTATGCTTTCCAAACAAATGGTAACACAGACATTCCATTCATATGAGACTGTTGCTGTGTTGGTCCTTGCAGACCTATATTCTCATCCAACAGAGCCACTGAGAACATGTTTGAAGAAGAGGTCAGGCAAATTTATGGAAGGGTGTGAAAATCTTGTTATCACTTAGGCAGTCCCACATGTGTTCTCAGACACAGTCTGTAAGTGAAGAATGAATTAAGAAAACAGAAAACAGCATCCCTTGATTCAAAGGCCATCCTGCTTCTGAGCACTAGAGGAGTACATACTGGACAGGCAGTTGGTGCAGACTGGAAATGCTTTTGTGGATAGATTATTAAAGGATTATGAAAAAACCCATATTTTCACTTTATTGCAAATACTTCAAAACCTAGAAGTGAACCAGCTTGCTTTTTCTGCAGTGAATTTTTCCAAGCAGACTGAAATGCTTTGACAGTCTGAAAGCCACAGACTTCACAGGACAACACACATATTGACTAGGTCAACAAGAAAAGTGTTACTAACAATTCTTCCCCTGCTGGCTTAGCTCTCCCATGCAGATGTATTCTACAGCTTTGATTCAAAATGACACATTTTCATAAGTGGCAGCAAACTTTGTCCAGTCATGCCTGATCATCAGGCAGATTTATCCTTCTCAAAAGCCTGCCTGGCTTCTCCCTAGGATTTCTTAAGTCTTTTACAAAGAAAGACTTTTCCATACTGGATTTGTCTCTGTGTGCTGTACTCTGCAAAACTTCCCTGCTGGGACACACTAATGACAAAGAGCACACTTTTGCCAGAGGGTGTACTTGGTCTTGTCCTCCTAAAATGGTTTGAGCCAAACAAACTGGTTGGTCAAACATTCATTGTCTGGCTGTGACAAATGCATGCACTGGTATTCATTACTACAGTGTCAGAGCAAACTTTGGTATTTTCATGTTAGAATATGATCACAGTAAAAAGAAAGAAAAGCTATATGAAGTGAAAATATACTGGAGCAGAAATTGTTTTAGTCACTTTCTAGTTCCAGGCCTAGTGATATTATTTATCATTAATTTTTCATATGTGTCTGTATCTACTACTTACAAAGTTTCTACTCCTGCTGCTTTATTTCGGTGAGGTAGATGGCAAGACACTAGTGCATAAATTGAAGTAAAAATACTGAAATGAGAAGACTCTGTAACGTCAAAGCTATGGAACTTTCAAGTTGGCCTCAGACTAAGTTTTCACACAGTACCAGCTCAAAACAGCGCAAAGTCTGTTCTTGAAAGGTATAAACCAAGTACATGCTGCTATGACCAATTAAGATACAACCCAGAGCAGTTATCACCATTGTCTTTGCAAAATATGACAGAAAGTCTTTGCTGTGGATTCCGTTATGTCTAACAAAGGCAAGTTCTTAGACGACGTCTGAAGTTTATAGGCAAAAGTTAAACACATTTTTCTCTTCGGTAGATTAAATACCTGATCTGTACTACAGTGGATGAAAGATTGTAGCCTTATAGCATTTTGAACAAGGTCTTTTGTTTGCTGATGGCATAATCATTCAAAAGTAGAATGTCCATCATGTTTTACCTTTTATCTTATTGATCACAATATGATTTACAAGCATTATTCCTCTATATTTACAAACCTATGCATGTGCCACTATATTTCTCTGAAGAGAAATTATTCATATGTCAGTAATGCCATATCAGTATCATAACACAAAAACCTGCTGTTGTATGTGATATTGGAGTTTCAGAGCAGTAACATACAGAACATTTACAAAATTCTAGCATTTTAGGATCAACTAATTTCAATTTCTAGTTATATTTTACTAAAAAAAATACAGATGGCCAATAATAAACATCTAACACCATTACCTGTTCTTGTCAAATCTGCATTGTTGAGAACAATACATTTCAGTGGTTTTTTATTTTTCTTCTGATAGAGCTAGAAAAATAATAGTGGTAGAATCTTTCTTCTGAGTTTTGTGGTCTAAGATCCCATTTCTGAAAGTTTGTGAATACAGATACAAAATAGAAAGAAGGAAAAATACAAATGATTTAGAAGCTAGAACAATAAGCTAAAATCTAAAATAAACCAAGCAGGGATATTTGTACATATTATTAACCACTGGACACCTTACCTAAACCTATAAGCTGGGTAGAAGCTACAGATTGTCTTTCTGTGTCTGAGCTTCTGTGTCTTAGCAGCCTTTAGGCTAAAGCTAAAAGATAGTTTTGGTTTTGGGGTTTGCTTTATTTCTTTTAACAGTAAGGGTATGGAAATCAGTTGATATATTAGTCTGAAGAGCCATGAAGTAGTGTCTGCTGCATTGTCTGCTAATTTTCCATTCATTTTTCTTCTTTTTTAATTTTTTGGGGGAGTGGAAGGGGTAAATAATTATTTTCTTCAAGTCAGGACATTGTAAAGGAAAAATATGATCTTTTACTTTCTATAAAGTAATGAGTTTAATTCTAATTGCCGTTACTTGCATGGCATCATTGTGGACGTATTTGAATGGTGTTTGTTAATTATATGCGGTAGAAGAGTTGCTAACTGCAGTGAAGATGTAGTGGAAAGCATTCAGCACAAACTCTGGAATAAGTTCCTGGACAAGTAGCATGAGTACAATTGTTAGCAATGGGCGTTTGCAAGCAGTACCAGTAGATGTTCAACACTGACTTCCATTCACAGAGAAACAGGAGTTGCATAATGAGAGCTCTTGGAAGAGGTGGCCTTAGAGAGAAAGTGGTACAAAAGCAGATTTTATCATATCTCTCCTGAACTGAATAGCAAACCCAGGTTGACAATTCCTTGCAGCAAGGCTGTACTTTCTAAAGAACTTGAAAACAAAGAAAGGCTACAGTAAAGCTTCTTTACCACTTTACCACTATCATACTGAAAAGGAACATTAATGTGACAAAAATGTTGGATTTTCCAGTATTTGCTTGTTATATTATAGCAACTCTGTTCTGTGGCACACAAAGCCTGCATCCCACTCTATTGTTCTTCCCACAGAGGTTGAGCTGGTTGAAGTCCCCCATGAGTGCCATAGTTTATTAATGTGAAGCAATTCCTCTCCATTTGTTGAACTGGTGTTGAGCTATACACATTCTCAATAAAAGCAGAGGCGTGTTTACATTGCTACATTTAAAATGCTGGACTTTGGATAGAGGAAAAAAACCTGGATAATTGTAAGAAGACATCAGCATTTACAAAGAGAACAAACTGAATATAACGGTGCAATCACAGGTTTAGCGGCCATTTGTGGCATGGCAGCTCTGTCTGCCTCATGGCAGTTGTTGCATGATAGCACTAAGCACTCTGTTCCACAACTTTACTCGGAACTGAGGTGAGGCTCACAGGTCTGTAGTTTCCTGGATCATCCTGCTGACCTTTCTTGTGTATAGGGGTCACATTCGCCGACTTCCAATCATCCGGGACCTTCCCAGATGGAGTGGAGAGTGGTTTAGCAAGCTTATCCGCCAGCTCTCTCACCACTCTGGGGTGAATCCCATCTGGACCCATGGACCTAAGGGGATCCAAATGGATCAGCATTACCTCTTGGACAACAGGGGAACTACACTGCACCCTGTCCCTGTCTACCAGTTTAGATAACCAGTTGTCCATTTGTCCTCGTGTCCAACCTAAACATCCCTTGGTTCAGCTTGAGAACATTTCCTCTTGTCCTATCACACACTACTTGGAAGAATTTAATGCAACTTATTCACAAATGATAATTGCAGAAACATTTTTATAAGAAGTAGGATATATGTGTCTCTCAGTTTATTACTAAGTTGACAAATTCCTAGCCAACAGAATTTTGCGTTAATCACAGATTTTAGGAAAATACAGAATGAAATGCAATGGAGTGAAGTAGAATAGAATTAGGATAGGATAGGATAGGATAGGATAGGATAGGATAGGAGATAATAGGACCTACAGTGATCACAGAGCCCAACTGCCTGAGCAGTTCAGACCAGTAAAATGTTTTACTAAGAACATTGTCCAAATACATGTTTAGCATTACAAGGTGGAGAAACTGACCACCTGTTGAGAAAACCTGTTCCAGTGTTTGACCGGTTTCTCAGTAGATAAAAGCTCCTAATGTCCAGCCTGAACCTTCCCTGGCTCTGCTTTGAACTGTTTCCACAGTCACTGGATCCCAGTGAGAAGAGTTCTGCACCAACACCTCCACCTACATAACTACAGAAGGGACATAGCTATTGAAGCTACTGTGAATGTCCAGCCTCAGGAAAGAAAACATTGTCATATCTTTATGGCCGAAATTCACACCTTCCAAAGTCACAGAGAGTTTTGCTGACTCAGGCTTTACCAACAATTCTGGAAAATTCCCCAGTCCTTTTAGCCAGGGACAACAGACCCCTCATGTAAATTGTCTGAGAGTCAGACAGCTAACCTCTGCCTGCTATGCTTCCTATCCTTTTGTGTGATAAATTTCCTTCCCAAGAAGAATCATAGAATGAATCTCACTGCCAAACTTTCTTGCCTGTCCAGGTCATGCTGATTGGCAGCACAGCCCTTTGGTGTATCACCTACACCTCTACTGTTTGTGTCATGAGTAAATTGGCTAAAGATACGCTCTGTCCCCTCATCCAGTAGCTGATGAATATTTTGAAAAGGACTGGATCCAGTACCCATTAGACACAGGCCTTCAATTTGACTGCACCATCTGTGCAAACATCTTAGCAAGCAAAGAGTCTTTCTCTAAATAAGTTCCTTTATGACAGGCGATCTGGCACGCAGATTACATTTAGATCAAGCTGACAAAACCAAAGCCATTCTACATGTGAAGAACATAGTAAAATACAAAAATGCTGTCAGATACACTCTGAACCTTATGTTAGAAACATGCATCTTAAGAGTTAATAATAGATTAAATGTTCTGTTATTTTTCAGGTAAATACTCTCTTTTCAATTGCATAAGACAGGACAAGGGATAATGGATGCCAGCTCAAACACAGGAAGTTTCACCTCAATATGAGGAAAAACTTCTCCACAGTAAGGGTTATTAAATATTGGAACAGGTTGTCCAGCAAGCTTGTGGACTCTACTTTCTCAGGAGATGTTTTAGACCTGTCTGGATGTGGCTTTGTGTAGTCTGATTTTGCCTTTTAGGTGGTTATGCTTTTCAGTAATTTGTATCCTGCTTGACAACAAGGGTTGGACCTGATGGCCTTTGAAGGTTCCTTCCAACCCTAATAAACTGTGTAAACTGTGTAAGTTTCCAAAAACAAAGGACTTGAGATTCCCTTGGTAAGTAACAGTAGGAATTTTCCATCTGTACGACACCATGGTAGAAAAAAAGGTAAGTTATATAAAAGACTTCAAAACAAACAAAAAACCCAAGAATTATATCTGTGCAAAAAACATAGGGGTTAGTGTTATTTTGTTTGTTGTTTGGCTGATATTTATAATTAATTTTCAAAGTTTAAATTTGCATAATTGAATTCTGATCTTACCCTCAAATAAAGCGTTTTTAAATTCTAAGCTGTTATGTAGGTTTTTTGGTTAAAATCGCATCCTTCCACTTCAAAAGTCACTGATTTTTCTCTAACACAGCAGGTAAAAAGTGTTTTACAATGCTTTAGTTTGACAGTCACAACAAAACAATATTTTTTAATTATAATTTTTCTGTTCATTGAAAGAACTCCATTTTAATTACAATGTGATTAATTTCCCTTGAGTGAAATTAAGAGGAAAATCTGTGCCTCACAGTCAGATTTCACTGTTTGAATATTAGACCCAAACTACTCAACATAAGCACAGTATTGAAGGATTTTCTTTGTTTCAGATTTCCGCTAAAAGTTACAAAACTATCAACAAAATAAACAAACAACCTCCCCCAAACAAGAGAACAAAGGTATTTCAGTTAATAATTTAATGTACCCTTAGAGTTGTGGTTTGAGCTGGTTGGGGGTCTGAAGACAGTGCCCTTTTCACAAGCAGTTAGATGGAAAAGACAAAGGGCTCTGGGTATATGTTACTCCTGATGAGATTCCTGTTGGAGTCCAAGAGAAAATTCTTCACCATTAGAAAAATTAGATATTGGAATAATCTCCCAGGGGAAGTGGCTGACTGCACTACATTCACCAGTTTTAAGATTCAGCTTGACAGGCTGCCGGGACATCTAATTTAAACTATATTTTTAGCTGGATAGGTTGCACTAGATGATCCTGGAGATCCCTTCCAACCTGATGTTCTCTTGATTTATGAATTCTCCCTATTTACTCTGCCCTTGTGATACCCCACCTCAAATACTGCATCCAGCTCTGGTGTTTCCTACGTAAGAAGGACATAGAACTGTTAGGGCAAGTCCAGAGGACAGTCATAAAGGTGATCCAAGGGCTGGAGTAACTTTGCTATGAGGATAGACTGAAGGAGCTGGGGTTGTTCAGTCCAGGTAAGAGAAGACTCTGGAGTGACGTTACAGCTGCCTTCCAACACCTGAAAGGAACATACAGGAAGTTTGGAGAGGGACTTTTCGCAAGGGTGTCTAGCAATAGAACAGGGTGAAATGTCTTTAAACAGAAGTGGAATAGCTTTAGACTAGATCTAAGGAAGTTCTTCAGTACGAGGGTGAAGAGACTCTGGAATAGACTGCTCGGAGAGATTGTGGATGCCCCCTCCATGGACATATTCAATGCCAAGTCGGATGAGACCTTGAGGAACCAAATGTGATTGAGAGTTGTGTCCCTGCCCATGACAGGGAGATTGGAGTAGATGACTTCTGAGATCCCTTCCAACCTAAGTCATAGTATGATTCTATGAGTCTATGTCTGGAAATATGGTTTAATGGGCATGGTGGCACTTCTATGATTCTATATCTACCAACCCTTACTTCAGAACACAGTGAAAGGCAGCAGTGTCCTGAGGTGGATCAAGGCCGAGAGCCAGCATGGAGTGAAAGCTGACTGGGCAGGAGTGACAAAGAAACTGTGACTTCAATAAACCTGGGCTGGAAAACTGTTAGTGCCTTGGCTGTGGGAACCACCACCTCCGTCCCCACCGTCCCTGCCTCACGGATACCTAATCCTGCTTCCACTGCTGGTGCAGTGCCTTCCAGCCTTTACTTTGAACAGTAGGTCTCAACCATGCCAGTCTCTGCTTTCCCTTGTCATGTTTCTTACATGTGGGGATCAATAGTTTTTGCCCTGTATGGAAAGTGTCTTTAAAGATCTGTCACCTCTCTTCTGCTCCCTTGTCCCTGAGGACCACTTCTTAGAGGATCCTACTGACTCACTCCTTGAAGACCTGAAATTTTGCTTTCCTAAAATTCAGAGTCCTAATATTACTCTTGTCCTGACTGTGAACTCCACTAATGTGTGATAGGCTGAGGGAGCTGGCGCTGTTCAGCCTGGAGAAGAGGAGGCTGAGGGGAGACATTATTGTTCTCTACAACTACCTGAAGGGAAATTGTAGTGAGGTGCGTGTTGGCCTCTTATCAATAGTGACTAGTGATAGTACAAGAGGAAATAGGGTCAAGTGGCACCAGGGGAGTTTCAGACTGAATAGTAGGAAAAATTTCTTCATAGAAAGACTGGTGAGGCATTGGAATAGGCTGTCCAGGGAGGTAATGGAGTCACTATCCCTGGAGGTGTTCAAGAAATAGGTAGACATTGTGTTTTGGAAGATGATTAGGGGTTGTAAGGCAGATGGCTGGACTTGATAATCTTGAAGGTCTTTTCCAGCCTCAATGATTCCATGATTCTATGATCACTGCTGCTCAGCCTGCCACCAATCTTGATTTCACTGATGAGTTCAATTCTACCACTGATCATCAGGACCAGTGTTACATCTGCTCTGAGGGGTTTGTCTGTTACCTGGCTTAAGAAGTTATACTTGATGCACTCCATGAGTTTCCTAGATTGCCCACAGTGGACTCTGCTACTTTTACAGCAAATGTCAGTGTGATTGAAGTACTCCAGTAGGACGACATCCTGCAAACAGGAAGCCTCCTGTAGCTGAAGTAAGAAGGCTTCATCAGTAACCTCTCCCATATCAGGGGCTCAGAATAAACACCAACCACACAGGTGCCTTTATTGCTTCAGTGTAAAGCCCAAAGCCTTTCAATCTGTTTGTGGATGCTCTTCAGAGACACTCTTCACACACATTGCTAAACAAAAGGGAGAAGTCTGAAAGCTGTTCAGGTTTCCTGACTGGCCTTGTTTTGAACCTTTTACATGCAGCATTACACACAGAAGACCCTAGATGGTTAAGAAACAAGCAAGACTGTGTACAGCACAGCAAGACTTTGAGGTTAGTCATGCTTCATGCCCTGACACGATTAGATTGAAGCCACTTGTTGTCAAAGTCTTCAGGGTAGAATCTTGGGGGACACTAGGCTCCATTGTAGCTACTTATAATCAATGTCATTACCTTAGTTACAGTCACAAATATCTTTGCTGTGAATGATGATGTTTGAACCAGAATGAATCCTTCTGACTTTGTAAAGTTGGTAGCTAAATAATAATTCTACTGCTAGTCTGAAAATATTGTGTGCATGACGGTTGTATTTCAGTGAATGATGTGTGTGAACCAAAATGTCAGTCTCAGTAAATCATATTTCAGAAGCTAATTTTCAACAACCTGAAAAGATCACTTACACATCCATTGAACAAAACCAAATACAATAACAAACCGGTCAAAAGGTAGAAGTGTCACTATTTCTCTTGTAGTTTGAAACACACGAGTGTTTCAAGATGTAAATGTACCTTGTTATCTTTAGTCCTCTATAGCGCTCAGATCTAGTCTGAGGACATCAAGGGAAAGAGTGATGGGAACCCTGACACTGTCCAGTTTTCCAGCTGAATGCTCCATTTGCATGTTATTTCAGACAAACAGCCACAAACTGGTAATAGCATGAAGTCTTCACCATCAATATACAAATAAAAGCAGACAGACAGAAAAGTCAAGAAAATTTTCAGAAATGCAAGTAACATGTAAGTATGTCCACAAGGCTAGTCCTGACTGCAGTAGATGTTTGAGCCCAAAGCCTATATAAATGGTGACGCAAAACTGAATTATGAGAAAGCAGCAAGCTTTTTAGTGATTTTGACTTCAATTTAAACTTCTGTGTAGGGCAATTCACTTCTAAGGTTTACCTGAAAATGTAGGTGATTCTATGCTTATGAACACAATTGTTCAAAATCGGCATTTCATGCTGTTTCACTCAGTCTTCCTTCATATGTTTAGGTGAAATTTTATTAGTTTTTTTTCTAAAGTTCCTTACATTTTTCCCAGTCTAAAATAATTAAAGACTGACTTGCTATGAGGTATTGTTAATTTGGAACCATTTATAGATGCAGATATATTGTAGTTTTGTAGATGTTCAGTTTTCACTGCCAGGTGTAGGGTAAGTAGTGGCCTAGCTAAATAGCAGTGGTAGAAGTTAATTCTGACTGAGTATTTCATAATAGCCGCATGAGAGTAGTCTGAGCAAGATATTTTACTGTTCTTGTATGCATATATCCCATTAAAACTCCCTTAAAGGTTCTGATAACCACAAAAATTTTTAACATCCCAGAAATAATAGACTTAACCAAAATAAGGAAAGAAACTCCACATAAAATTACAGAAAAGTGTTTGGAAAAAACAGCAGTAATGACACCAAGGCCATGGATCTACATCATTCTTACTGATTCATTATGCACCTTCTTTAATATATGAAGATACATTAGTCTTTCTTTGAAGCATGGCTTTGCAAAGACTAATGTCTGTGTGTAAGGATGCTAAAATCCCCCCTAAAACTACGTCAATTTTGTCATTTTGAATCTTTTCCAAGCACAGGCAGTTCTTACTTCTGCTGACTGACAAGAATTTCTTAATACAGTCACAGTTCTTAAAACAAACTGAGGTGCAATTTAAGACTTCAGTTTAACACTTCAATACATCTTTTAATATAAACATGGATTAAGAAGAGTAGGCACAGAACATCTATGGAAACTGTTTATTCAAATAGCCATTTAGTTACAGTAAATGGCATTTTCACTCTATCATTAATGTTTAATTAATTATTAGTTTCAATAAAAGTCATCCTTTAATGAAAAAAAAGGAAGAAGAATATCTGTGCACCACTTTCTAAGATGATCATGATACTGAATATACCTTATTATCTTAAAAGCATTTTCCCCTCTCTTTCAATGTGAAGCATAGCAAAGACGTAAGACTCTCAAGGCTGTGACAGCTAGCCCTTACTCTTGTAAATGGAAGTTTTTGTGCAAGCGTGCAACTTCAGCTAACTGTTCAGGAGTTATAATGTTCTAATATGTTCTTATTAGATACAGCTTTTTGTATGAGGAAAAGGCACACTGGTATTTTGTATAAACCCTGAAAAAAATTTCTAACACACAGCACACACTGCTGCAAATTAATTATACTATCATAATCCATCAGTAATATCCCTAGAGAAGCAGGCAAATAAAAGTGCTATCTTTCTCTTGCAGATGAGAAAGTAGAGATGTTCATTTCAGCTTTTCTCCTCAAGCTGCAAATTATGGTAGTGCATATATCAGTGTCCCTGGGCTAATTGTACTTTTGATCTATTCTGATCGCCTGAGGGTGTATTTTGAGATCAATACCAATTGCTTGTGTGGCTTGACTCACCTTCATTACCTGCACTTCTTTTGTTCTAGGAACAAATGGTGCAATAGACAAATACAAAATCCTCTTAAGGTACCATATTATTTATCTAGAATGAAGGAACCTGGGAGAGGTGTCCAAAACAATAAAATATGCTATTCATTTCTCTAAACTTATCCAATATATAATCTTTACCTATATGAGGATTCCAGTACCTATATGAGGATTTCACTGTGTACATCACCCTGGAACTATTTAGTCACTTTGCTTTTCCATTAATAGTTTTCCTTCAATTGAAACACTGTGAAATTATAATTATATTCACACATAAAATAGTATGAGAATTTTGGTGATGTTTGTCTTGTAAACTGTAATGTTAAATTCCAGTTTAAATTATGTGGCTTTCTGAACAGAAGCAGTTTTGGCTGGTAGAAGGGGTTTGGAACTTCATTTTTAGGTTTCCAGCTCTGCTTTCTTCTCCTTCAACTCCATCTTCACTTCTGGTCTTCTTTGGAGGGACAGAACATAAGCACATGTCATTCAGCTAGACATAGCAGCTACCTTGCCCTGGAAATGCATTGAATAGAGATGGACTGATACCTCAGGGATCCGTGGAACTAAGGTTTCATCTGGATTTTGGTTTGGTGAAAAAGAAAGAGTTCTCTTGTTCATGGCCATAGGAATTTTGCTTTTCCTGAGAGGAGCCGCGGGCTGCGTGCCTACGTGGTAACGTAGCGGGGGCGGAGATTGCCGGTGTGGGTGCACGGGCTGTTTTCATGAGAGGCTTCTAGCTGACGGGGGACAAGGAGGGAAAAAAAAATAAAAGAAGAAAGAAAAATAATTGAAAAGGGAAAAATAAAAAAAGACAGCTATGGTTGTGACCAGGGCTACTAAACCTCCTGCAAAGAAGAACATGGCGACCCAGACAGAGG
>JAOXOE010000874.1:37569118-37582348 GCA_028565055.1 Phoeniculus purpureus
GTGACTTAGTCTAGGTGATCCTGCTGTTGCAGGTGGATTGGACTAGATGATCTTTTGAGGTCCCTTCCAATCCGTTAAGATTCTATGATTCTATGAATTAAACTAGTGAGAATTACCACATAATCTCAGAACCTGCATGTTGGATTGCTCACCAACATTTTTCCTATGGGCTTGAGAGAAAAACCATATGTATTGACAAGAAATCAAATGTTGACATGCAGAAGGTACTTCAATTGATACTGCTTTTAGTGCAAGACAATACAAAATTGATTGCTTTATTTGCTGCCTGTGGGGCATTTCAAAAAAAGAATAGGATTCTTTAAAGTTTCATGCATTTCTTTCTCAAGCAACTTGAGAAATGAAATCCTTAGTTGTAGGAGCATCATTTTAGATGAAGTATTTATGCCTGTTTAAAACTTCTGACTGAATAACTCCACAAAAGTTACAAACAGCAATGACTATCTTGAAAACTTGCACGTTTTTCAGCAAGAATCCACTGAGAAAATTAAGCTGCAAAGCTCCAATTTTTGGAAATTATATCACTTCATTGCTATTGAATAATACTGCGGTAAAGAACATTTATGAAATAATTATGTTCTGGCACAAGAAGCTAGCAAGCTAATATTATTAACTACATTGTCTATTCTTTAAGAAGATTGGGTTGAAATATACCTTGAAACACAGTAAAACTGGTGTTGGTAGTAGCTGGCTAACATCCTAACAATGACATTCATATTATTCTCCCTCCCTCATAACATTTCTAATACTTGCTAATTCATCTGATAGTTACAACTCAGAGTTCTCGTTAAACCAGCACATCAGAATCAGCTTATCACAGAACATTAGAGATTGGAAGGGACTTAGAAAGATCATCTAGTCCAATCCCTCTGCCACAGAAGGATCACCTAGACTAAGTTGCAAAGGAACATATCTAGGTGGGTTTTAAATGTCTCCAGAGAAGAGACCCCCTCTTGAACCTCTCTTGATCTACAACCAACCCCCTTCTAATCCACCCAAGTATGACATTGTCCTTCTTGGCCACAAGGATCTATTGCTGTCTCACTGTCATCTGCTCTCCACCAGGACTCCGAGGTTCCTTTCTGCTGCGCTGCTCTCCAGCAGGTCAGTCCCCAGCCTATACTGGTACCTGGGGTTGTTCTTGCCCAGACTCTATATTTGCCCTTGTTATAGTTCATTAAATTTCTCCCTGCCCATCTCTCCAGCCTGCCCAGGTTCTGCTGAATGGCAGCACAGCGCACTAGGTTGTTGGCCACTCCTCCCATTTTTGTGTCATCAGCAAACCTGCTGATAGTGTCATTAACAAATAGATTGGGTAGGACTGAATAGGACTGATTGATCCTTGGGGGCACTCCACTGGATACAGGACTCCAACTAGACTCTGTCCCATTGACCACTACTCTCTGGCTTCTATTCTGCAGTCAGTTCACCATCATCTCACTATCCAATCATCCAGACACACTGCCTGTTTGGCTGCAAGGATGCTGTGGGAGACTGTGTCAAATGCCTTACTGAAGTCATGACAGACCACACCCACCGCTCTGCCATCATCTATCCACCTGGTTATGCCCTCATAAAAGGCTGTCAGGTTGGTCAAGCATGGCTTCCCCTTGGTGAAGCCATGCTGACTGTCCCTAATGACCCTCTTGTCCTGATGTGCCTGGAGACGGCATCTAGGATAAATTGTTTCATCACCTTTCTTAGAATGGAGGTGAGGCTGACCAGTCTATAGTTCCTTGGGTCCTCCTTCTTATCCTTTTTCAAGATTGGAGTGACATTTGCTATCCTCCAGTCCCTAGGCACCTCTCCTGATCCCCATGACTTACCAAAGATTATGGAGAGTGGCCTAGCAATGACTTCCACTGTCTCCCTTAGTACTCGTAGATGCATCTTGTCAGGGTCCATGGATTTATGTACATCCAATTTGTTCAACTGATCTCTAATCCAGCTCCCATGAACCAGGGCAAACTCCTCTTTTGTCTCAACCTCTTCTGAGGCCTCAGGAGTCTGGGGCTTGGTATAAAGACAGCCCTCAGAAGTATAGACAGAGGCAAAGAAGCTGTACAGTATCTCTGCTTTCTCTGTATCCTCTGTCTTCAGGTCACCACCTCATTCACCAGGAGGCCTACCTTGCCTCTAATGTTAGTTTTACCTCCATACTGCATTTAATAGCAGCACAGGCAGCCTAGTATTGCCTGATGAAACTATGTTGAGAGAGTCCAGTGCTTATCTACTCTGCTTACCAATTTAATAAAATGGAAGTGACAGAATTAAATCTCTGCAAGACCTGACATAATGTTCTCTGATGTCTAGAGTATGCACATTTACAAGCAATTGATACTCTTGGTGCTAGGTACAATGTCAGTTCTCAGAATGACTCTCCAAGCTTGTTTTTGATTCACATGTGTAAATGTTTCCTTCAATGTTCAATAAATCCTAGAAGTTTTTTATACTCAGAAAGTTTGTTGTAAAATACAGTAGGGAACAGCCACACTGCAGCTCTGAGAGTCTATGACAATTACCAGTAAACAACAGGAAGTATTCTCAGTTAGCTGTACCAGAACTGTGTGGAATAATTGTAATGATAACCTTGCAGTCTTTGTAATTTCACAAAACATTCCTTGTGTTAAAGTGTCTCATCACAAACTATTATTAAACTGACAAGCCGGTAAAATGGAACAATTTTATAATGTCACACTTTTAAATATTATCTTTACTTCTGATTCACTCTTGCAAATGAACAGCATGAAAAATTGCAATGCAATGACCTGACACAAAATATGTAGGAGTCTCTGGGGTGTGTTTGTATTACCTAGCAAAGGTTTTGCACATGATTCTTAGATTTGCTGTACATGACATTAAATATATGTTATTTCAATGTAAAATGTTTGATCTGGGTAATACAAGCAGTATTTTTGAAGAGGAAAGAAGAATGGCATAAATTTCTGCTAATGTTTTAATAGTATTTCTGGGTTTCCAAAGCCGTTTTGTCTTGAAAAGTGGAATAAAATGCAAGCGAAATATTTATAGGGCTAAATCTTAAAAACTGATCTTCCTTAGTAGAATGGTAGTCCTATTCTTAGCCTTACACACCAAAGTAGTGCAATGGAGAGTCAAAATCTCAAAGTCTACATGCATCCTAAGAAATTCCTAGCTTTATTAAAGAGCAAAGAAGCCCCATATTCCTTAAAGCATATCTGAGATAAATAAATATTCAAATATTAAAAAACATTTCTAACAGATGTTGTGTAAAAACACCTAGGCACATAATTCATAGTGAAATCTCCATGATTACAATTTACTTGCCTCTTACATAGCCCAATACAGTAATGAATTTCAGGACATATATTCTATTGCATAACTGATTTTTGTCTGTCTTTTATTAATTCTTTAAAAGAGATTGTATCTCCAAAACTCATTATATAATTAAAGGCAGCAATTATTTCCTGCATTCCTTTATAGGAAACTAATCTTATATTCTACATCATCTACCTGGACCTGTGCAAAGCATTCGAAACTGTCTCGCATGACATTCTGGTCTCTAAACTGGAATGATATGGGTTTGATGGATAGACCACTCTTTGGCTAAGAAGCTGGCTAGGTGGTTGCACCTATAGAATTATGATCAATGGTTCAGTGTCCAAAAGGAGAGGTGTGATGAGTGCTGCTCCTCAAAGGTTGGTACTCAGAGCAGTGTTATTTAACATCTTTGTCAGTGACATGGACAGTAGAATTGAATGCACACTCAGTCAGTTTGCTGACGACATCAAATCATGTGATGAAGTCAACATATTGGAAGGAAGTCTCAGGAAGTGGGCTAGTGCAAACTGCATGCATTTCAACAAGGGCACATTCAAGGTTCTGCACCTTGAACTTTGAATTGAAGGTCAAGTCAATTGCATTCATGAACACAGATTTGGAGGAGAAAAGATTGCGGACACCCCTGAGAATAAGAACTTGGTGGGGGTGTGTGGACCAGAAGTTGAACCTGCAGCACAGAAAGCTAACCATGTCCTAGGCTGCATCAAAAGAAGCTGTGACAGTTGGTTGGGGGAGCTGATTCTCCTCCTCGACATTTGTGAGACACCACTTGCGGTACAGTGTCCAATTCTGGAGTCCCCAACATAAAAAGTTGCTCCTGAAACATGTCTATAGGAGAACAATTAAAATGGTTAGAGGGCTGGAGCATCTGCCCTCTAATCTGTTCTCAGCAAGCTGAGATTGTTCAGCCTGGAGAAGAGGAGGCTCCCAGGTGACCTTCTAGTAGTTTTCCAACATCTGAAGGAGGATACAAGAAAGTTGGGTAGGGCTTTTTACATGGATGCATAGAAAGAGGACAAGGGGAAAGGTTTACCAACTTGAAGAGGGAGATTTAGGTTAGACATTAGGAACAAATACTTTCCTGTGAGGGTGGTGAGATGCTGGAACAAGTTGCCCAAGGAAGTTGTGGCTGCTCCATCCCTGGAAGCGTTGAAGGACAGGTTGGAGTAAATTGATCTAGTGAAGGTGTCTCTGCCTATAGAGGGGATTTGGAACTAGATGATCTTTAAGGTCCCTTGTAACCCTGGCTATCCTATGATTCTATGATCATATTTTTAAGTTCAATATATGGACTAAAAGGAATTTATATTGCATCCTGACTCTTTTACACAACTTGCAGTCAAGTTCTTAATATAAAAATGAGTTCTATGCAAATGTCAGAGTTTGAAGATATGATTTGACTGAATTATTTGTAACATTTAGAAACCTTGACTGTTTCATCTAACAATATATTTCCATGACATTTTACACATTTTACACAATTCATTAGGGCTGGAAGGGGCCTTCAAATGCCGTCAGGTCCAACCCTCCTGATCAAGCAGGATACAAATTACTGAAAAGCATAACTGCCTAAAAAGCTATATCAAACTACACAAAACTGCATCCAGACAGGTCTTAAAAATCTCCAGAGAAGTAGACTTCACAACCTCCCTGGGAAACCCATTCCAATATTTAATAACCCTTACTGTAAAGAAGTTTTTCCTTATATTGACGTGAAACTTCCTGTGTTCAAGCTTGTATCCATTACCCCTTTTCCCACCTGACACAATTGAAAAGAGAGTATTCCTTTTTTCTTGGCACCCAGACCTCATGTATTTATATACAGTAATTAAATCCCCTCGTAGCCTTCTTCTGGCCAAACTAAAAATTTCCAATTTTTTCAATCTCTCTTCATGAGGCAGTTGTTGCAGACCCCCAATCATCCTTGTAGCTCTACACTGAACTTTCTCAATCAATTCTGTATTTCAATTGAGCTGAGGAAACCAGAGCCGGACACAATGTTCTGGGTGTAGCCTCAATAAAGCAGAATAAAGAGGCAGAATAAATTCCCTTGATCTACTAGACGTATTCCTCTCGTTTCATCCCAACACCCTGTTGACCATGATTTCCCAAAAATAATGGAGCATGATTTAGCAACAACATCAGCCAGTTCTCTCAACACTCTTGGGTGCCAAAGACTTGTTTATACTCAATTTACGCAGTTGGTCTTTGACCCACTTCTCATTAACTGTGAGAAAATAATCTTCTTTTTTACAAGTTATCTCACCTGTCTTGAGGGGCTAGAGTTCAGGAGAGCTAGTCATAGAGTAAAAGTAGAAGTAAAAAAACATATTAAGTAAGCCTTCTCTGTGTTGTCATTTATCAGGGCTCCCTTCTCATTAAGCAGTGGGTCCACAATTTCTTCATTCTTGCTTTTACTATTAATATATTTATAGAATCCCTCATTCTTTTTAACTTCCTTAGCTAATTTTAACTTTAATAGGGCTTTTGCCCTCCTTCTGACCACCTTCACCACAATTTCTCTATAAACCTCCCATGTTGCACATCCCTTCTTCTACAAACTGTAGGTTTGTCTCTCATAAGAGACTTCATTGAGAAGCTCCTTACTCATTCACAGAGATCTCCTAACCAATTTATTTCATAATGGAATACACATTTTCTGGGCTTGGAGGAAGTGATGTTTAAACATTGACCAGCTATCTTGAATTCCATTATCCTTCAACATTTTAGCCCAAAGGATTCCAGGAAGTAAATCTTTAAAGCATGAAAAATTAGCTTTCTGAAAAATCCAAGATAGTAATCCTACTTTGACCCTACAATATACTAAACTCCACCATGTCATAGTCACTGTCACCTAGAGCATTTCCAACTTTAATATCCCCAATCAGCCCTTCTTTATTTGTTAATATTAAGTCATGCAGTGCACCCTTTCTCATTGGTACTTCCAGTACCTTTATCAAGAAGTTACCATCAATGCTCTGCAAAAACCTTTTGGACTGAATATGCCTAGGTATGTGGGCTTCCCAGCAAATGTCATGGTAATTAAAATCACCCATAAGTACCAAGGAGTGAGCTTTAGTGGCCACCCTCAATTGACTATAGAAGGCCTCATCAACACTCTTCTCCTGATTTGGTAGTCTGTAATAGACATCCACAACCATATCACCCCTTTTTACATGTCCCTTAGTTCTCACCCACAAACTCTCTACCAGTTCTACCTGATTTATAATCCCACTCTCCCCCTAAATAATACTTTAGTCACTCCTTTACATAAAGAGCAACACTGCCACCTCTGTTAATCTGTCCTTTTTGAACAACACATAGCTGTTCATGATGATATTCCAGTTGTGGGAGCTATCCCATCATGTTTTAGTAATTGCTCTTAGATCATAATCGTGTAATCTTATCCAGATTTCTAACACATCCTTGTTTCCCACACTCCATGCGTTAGTATACAAGCACTTCAGAGAGGGACTAAGACCAGTGGGTTTCACATCTGTTATATAACCACTCCCAACTACTTCCATAGTTACTGGCCTGTTAATAGGTATTTTATTATTTATGTCACTTGTACTTCTATTATCACATATATATCTATTATTGAACTCAAATAGAATGGCCATCTTAGAGCTGCCCTTAGGCTTGTCTCTTATGAGTCTAATTATATCCCCTTCCCCTTTCAGACCTTGTTTAAAGCCCTTTCTATAAGCTCTGCATGAAGGCTAAAGTGTTCAATTTTATGTTTTAAGTATCTTACATTACTGTTTTAAGCACTCTCTTGTTGTTAATCTTTTAAGTCTAACATAGATTCTTTATAAAGGGAGACCAAATACCACCATGCCACTAAACCATGTTTTCAAAAGTCAGTTCTATATGGTTTTTGGATGCATCCAGGGATGGTGACCTCACCACTTCCTTGGAGAGCCTGTTCCAAATATCTGACCACTACTTCAGTAAGGAAATTTTAATTAATGTTCAATCTAAACATCCACAGCCACAACATGAGGCCATTTCCTCTTGTTCTATACTAGTGACTTGAGAGAAGAGACCAACCTCTGCACCTCTACAATCTCCTGTCAGCTAGTTGCAAAGGGCGATAAGGTTTACCCTCAGCCTCCTTTTATCCAAACTAAATAACTGCTGTTCCCTTAGGTGGTCCTCATAAGATCTGTCCTCCAGGGTCTTCACTAGCTTTGTTGGCTTTCTTTGGACCCACTCCAGCACCTCAACAGCCTCCTTGCATTGAGACATGCAAAACTGAACAAAAAACTCAAGATGAGGCCTCACTAGTGCCAAGTAGAGGGGCGCACTTCTCTCACAAGTCCTGCTGGCCACACTGTTTCTGATGCAGACCAGGATGCTGTCATCAGTCTTCTTGGCCACCTAGGCACACTGGTGGCTTATGTTCATTCAGCTGAAAATTGACACTTCTAAGCATTTTTCCACTGAGTAGTTCCCCAGCCACTCTTCCCTAGGCCTGTACCATTGCATCAGGTTGTTATGACCAAAGTGCTAAACTTCATACAGTTGGCCTTGGCTTACTGACCCAGCTTGTCTTTCTGCAGGGCTTTCCAACCCTTAAATGGATAGACACACCCACCCAATTTGGTGTTGTCTGCAAACTTGCTGAGGGTACAGTCAATCTCCTCAATGAGGAGATAATTGATAATGATGTTAACAAATATGATCCCAGTACTGAACTCACAGAATCACAGAATCACAGAACATTAGGGATTGGAAGGGACCTCAAAACACCTTGTAGTGCAATCCCCTCGCCACAGCAGGATCACCCAGACCAAGTCGCACAGGAACATATCCTGGCTGGTTTTAAATGTCTCCAGAGAAGGAGACTCGACAACACCCCTGGGCAGCCTGTTCCAGTGCTCTGTCACCCTCATTGGGAAGAAGTTCCTTCTGATATTTATATGGAACCTTCTATGTTCCAGTTTACACCTTGTCCTATCACTAGATGACATTGAGAAGAGCCTGGCTCCATCCTCCTGACACCCACCCTTCACATATTTATAGACATTAATGAGGTCACCCCTCAGTCTCCTCTTCTCCAAGATAAAGAGTTCCAGCTCCCTCAGCCTTTCCTCATAAGGGAGATATTCCACTTCCTTCGTCATCCTTGTTGCTCTATGCTGGACTCTCTCCAGCAGGTCCTTTTCCTTCTTGAACTGAAGGGCCCGGAAATGGACAAAATACTTCAGATGTGGTGTCACTAGGGCAGAGTAGAGGAAGAGAAGAACCTCTCTTGGTCTGCTAACTATCCCCCTTCTAATCCACAAACTATGGGGATCAATGCTTGTAGCTGGTTACCAACTTGATTTTCCAGTTATCTGTATTGTCCTTGTTAGCCAGGAGCATTGACAAATGATCGAGAGTGGCTTGGACAGCTTGTCAGCTAGCTACTTCAACATTCTTGGTTGAATCCCACTGATTTGTGATTATCCAAGTGTCTTACCAAGTCATTAACTGCCTCCTCTTGGAAGCAGTGAAAAGCAGAAGACTGCCCTCCATCCTTGTGTTCTAGCCCAGGAGGCTGACTTTCTAGTCATTATTGCCTAAGAGGCTGTGGTAGGACTCTTGACTAAAGTTCTTTAACACTCCTAGGTTCCACTCTGCTGGGCAGTTCTCCAGCCACTCCTCCCCAAGCCTGTAGAGCTGCTGAGGGTTGTTTGTGGCCAAATTGTTGTGGCCAAAATTCAGCATTTTGCCTTATTGGAATTCATGCAATTTGTCTTGGCACAGCCATCCAACCTATATAGATCCTGCTGCAGAGCCTTCCTACCCTCAAGCAGATTGTAAAAATCATTAATAAAAATGTTCAACAGGAGTGGGCCCAGTATTGACCCCTGGAGAACATCACTTGTGACTGGCTGCCAGATGGACTGAACTCCTCTGACCACAGCTCTTTGGACTTGGTGTGGTGGGTTCAAGATCAAAATTAAAGATAAAGGTTAAGAAAAGCAGTTAGGTCTCAATGAGATCTTGGATAATATTTGCCAGACAATGGATAACTTAGGGAAAATGGAAAGGGTTTATTAACTCTATAACTCTATATAGAAAAGAAGAAACGGTTAAGCAAGTTAGTGCACACAAACTAGAAGCTGTGTCACAAATGCCATCACATATTCTGAGGAAAATACAATGGGAGATCACTATCATATTGGTCCTTGGGTCTTGTTTCACAGCAGAGATCTGGGGGAAAAAGAGCATATCAGTCAAGTAGAGATGAGCACCACCACCCTCTCTATTATTCATGCATCGTCCCTGCCTACAAACAGGGCACCCAGGCTGTTTGCATACTGGTGAATTCTTCAATTCTTCAGTGTAGCTTCTCCAGCTCAATGCTCATTGGGCAGGCCTGATTCCTCAGCACCTGAACTGCATGCCTCAATGCAGGACACATGCTTTCAAACAAAGAACCCAGACTCTGTCTTTCATGCCCAAGTCCTTCTGCTTTCTTCAGCTAAGACCGAGGGAATTCTCCCCAATACTTGAGCATCCCCAGTTTTTTTCAGCAGTAGAAATGCCAAACAGTCTCTTTTCCTTCTGATCAGTGTTCTGTAAGACAGCTGCGGTGGCTGTGGCTGCATGCCCTGGCCATATGACGGAGCCAAGATAGAGACCAACCGCTTGGCTGCCTCAGCAGGGGCCCACACCCCACTCAGCAAGTGTGGCCGAGAGGGTTCCATGACCCTCCCATCTCCTCTCTCCTCCTGTTTCAGCTCCTTGGGAAAGGGAGGGATCCCTTCAGCTCACCATGTGTCACTGAACAGCTGCTCCGTGGGTGGGGGGATGGTAGATGAGAACTAAGGTCTTGCTTCTCCCATCTGCGATGCCAGCTCTGGACTGGGTTGGGTTAAAGCTAGCACTGCCACTGCCGAGCCAGGATTGGGGCAGCACAGAACCACTGCATCCCTCCCCGCGGAGTAGTGGGGTTGGGGTCTGGGCTGGGGCTGGGGTCTGCGCTGGGGCTAGCTTCTGGGCCGGGGCTGAGCCACAGCAGGCCCGTCTTTGCCCCTCACCACCCTGGAAGTGTGTGTAGGGGGTGAGCATGGGGCAATAGCCCCATGCTGGGCTAGGAGCCCTCAGCAAAAAGAGGCAGGGCTAAGATCACTCACTCCTTTTATCTTCTCACCTAGACCATCCCTCAAGGGCAGGTATGTGGGACAACTTTAAAGTGTAACCTCCCCCAGGACAGGTCACTGGATGGTGTGGTCCTCTTAAAGCAATATAACCTTTGCTTCATGAAAGCATGTATCTATACATCTGAAAATTCTGGTAATTTTCAAACATCAATACTTTGCCATCTAACCAGTTTTTATACCTCAAAGCAAATACCCATCCAAGCCAAGAGTAGCTGATTTGTCTAGAAGAATACAGTGGGCAACAGTGTCAAATGGCTTACTAAATTCGAGGTTCATAACACTCAAGTTACATCTCTTCAGTATTCTAACACAGTGTCTGCAGTTCTGACAGATGTACTCATCACGTAATCTATCAGAAAGTGGACTTGAACATGAGCAAGCAGGTGGGCAAGGAGCTCAGCTTTGGTGAGGCCACACTTCAAGTACTGTGTCCAGTTCTGGCCTCCTCACTATAAGAGGGACGTTGAAGTGCTGGAGAGGTGATAGAGGCAGCTACCAAGCTAGTAAAGGATTTGGAATATGTGTTGTATGAGGAACAGCTGAGTTGCTCTCTAAAACTATATGAAAGGAGAGGTGGAGGTTGGCCTTTTCTCCCTGGGTATCATGTGATAGGATGAGGGGAAATGGCATTCAGCTGCACCAGGGGATGTTAGGAGGAATATCTTTACTGAAAGTGTTGCCAGGCTTTGGAACAGCCCACCCAGGGAGGTGGTTGTTTTGCGATCCCTGCAGCTGTTTAAGAGAAGGGTGGGTATTGTGTTGAGGGGCATGATTCATTGGTGATGATAGGGCTAGGAAAAGATTGGTCTTGATGATCTTGAAGGGCTCTTCCAGCCAAAGCTGTTTTATGATTGTATGACTGCAAAAAATCCGTGAAGATAATTTGGGCAGAATTGTTTGTAGATAACAAATACCCGTAAAGCAGTCCTCCTGCTATTCATGCTGTTAAGTAACATTCTGCACATTATTTTCATTACATGCCATTTTATCACAGAGTTGAAGTTACCTAATACTTAGCTGGTAAGCAGAATATGCTGATTCTTCATGTGACAGCTCAAACTTGCCTAAGAAAGCTTTTTTTTTTATTAAACTAGTTGATATTAAAATAGGGCTCCTTACCATGAATGCGTAAGTGAACATATTGACAGGAGCTATAAGAAGCCACAGGCTGAGATACAGTGTTCATTGGTCAGGGCGTATGGCCTTCTGATCTGAGTATTTGCATAGACAGAAAAGTATATAAATCATTAGATGGTGGTGGTTCATTAAAACTGAGTTGAGAAAGGAGATGTGGAAATATTGCCCAGAAATACCAGCACTTTGTCACTTTTGACCTTTACTTAAGGAAATGTGAAATGCTTCTGAAAATCAGTGATGCACTGAGAGGGTGCATGATATATTTCTTGGCCTTTCCGTCAGGAGTATTCTACTGGAGGGTGTGGAGTCGCAGGATATTCCTCCAATCCTGATTTCTTTGAACCTTCCTGTAATGCTGCCACAAATAATTTGCACTGACTGCATCTAACTTCATCCAGCTAAGGGTGATATGCAGCAGCAACCGAAGAAAAAAATAGCTGGTGAAACAAATGTGACTCTTCTGCAGAGCTCTCACTCTGCCATGAGGTTTCCTTTCAATGTGGACTGATTTGGTACAGATTTCAGGGACCCTCCTCTGCTTCCTATTTACATGAGTTTTCTAAAAACATGCTAATTGAACAATTGTCAGTCTCTTTTATGGACTCAGTCACAGTACTATCTCTGTCAAGGGCCTCCTGTAGCTTAAAAGCCTTTTTTTTCCCTCTCACCATTGTAATTTCAATTTCTGCACCACTTGTGTTGAAGGCTTCTCTTATCCCAGTAATAACTCATTAGCTTCAATGTTGGATTCTCCCCAAATATGTATATCTTATTTTCCTTTCTCCCCAGTATTTCTTAAAGCCTTCTGGTGCAGTTAGCACTTTGCCATCTGCTGCCTTTGTGACACTACAGTAGGGAATGACTGGTCTGAATGATGTTTTCTGAACCATGAATAAAAGCATGTCCGTGTGCCCATTTCATGCTGTGCTACTCTGACATACTACATTCTTTCTGCTTATCTATTACAGCCCTACCTACAGAATTCTAGAACCACAGAATCATAAATCACAGAATCATAGAATCATGGAATAATAGAATCACAGAATTACAGAAGCAGTGGATGTAGAGTGTTGAAAGGGATCTTTCTGGTCATCTAGTCAGATCACATTCACAAGGATTAGGTTACCACATCCAACCCTCTTTAAGTTTAAAATCATCACTCCTTGTCCTGTTGCAGCAAGCTCTGTTAAAGACACTGTCTCTATATTTCTTATAATCTCCTTTAAATACTGAAAGACTGCAATAAAGTCCCCCACAAGCCCCCTCTTCTTCAGACTGAAAAAACCTCAAGTCTCCCATCCTGTCCTTGTAGCAGAAGTGTGATCATTTTTGTGTCCCTCCTTTAGACTGTCTTGTGTGTTTCTTGTGCTGAGGCTTCTAGAACTGAACACAGTACTGCAGGTGAAGTTTATCCAAAGCAGAGCATCAGGATCAGCCTCAACATGCTGGCTTTCCTTCTTTTGATGCAGCTCAGGATATGGTTGGCTTTCTGGGCTGAGTGAGCACATCTTTAGTTTCAGTATCATAGAATCATAGAATCATTAGGGATTGGAAGGGACCCTGAAAGATCATCTAGTCCAATCCCCCTGCCACAGCA
>JAOXOE010000874.1:37604105-37616418 GCA_028565055.1 Phoeniculus purpureus
GTGTGACTTGGTCTAGGTGATCCTGCTGTTGCAGGCGGATTGGACTAGATGATCTTTTGAGGTCCCTTCCAATCCTTAATGATTCTATGATTCTATGACCTGAACTGGTTTCTGTGCTGTGAATGATCTTAGTTTTACAGCTGAATGTAGTGCGTCGTACATAGTAGTGCATTTTAGGACACAATTAGCTCTAAGGTATGTTTCTGAATACATACTGTGCATATCTAACATAGTCTTTGTGAGCTGCAAAGAAATTAATGGTAGTGTTTGGACACAAGCTATTTTCAACAGGATGAAGGATAATTTAGCGTTGTTTTCTATTTATGCACCAGTATGAATGCACTATATCTATGCTGTAACTCAGATGTTGGAAGGTTTTCTACAACATCAAAGAAACCATAAAATTATGTGTAGTTCAGAATACAAAAGCTTTTACTTAGTATTAGCTAGTCATAGAGAAAACTCAATGTGTAGAAATAGTCTGATCTTAAGTAATAAATGGATGTAACCTTGAGTAATCTAAAAAGAGATGGTATTAGCAATCACAGTTAAAGCCAGATTGTAACAACCTAATTTTTCCCAGTCATTTGGTGTTGTTTTAGATGATGCTTCTTTGAAGAGAACCACCTTGAAAAGAAACAGCCAAACATAGGCATGAAACAGTATGCTGCTTTTAGCAGGTGTTCAAAATGCTGTAACATAGGAAGAGATATCAAGAAGGTAGAATGTTTGTAACATTGGGGAAAAAGGACAGTGTTATCTGTACCCAAGCACTTGATGAAAGAGTTTGACATAGGCATGCAAACACAAAGTCTTGAGAGTGGAGAATGAATACTAAGATATGGATGAAAAAGAACAGAGTTCACTATCTATGTACTCCTACTTGTCTGATAAATAAGCTTAACAGAATATTCCAATGTTTTTAAAAGTTTACCTTGTGGACTAGTCAAAGTAATACTAAATAATTAGCATAGTACTTCTAAAGGAAAAAGGAATAACAAAATTAAGTATATAAAATCTGTATAAATTAAAGTATAAAGTTTGTATATTTACTATGGAGAAGAAATCAAAATGATGGAGAAATGCAAAGAATGTCACTTAATATATTGAGTGGGAGCTCCTACAAAAAGGAGTGTTCCAACCTGAAGAAGTAAAACCAAGCTAACACAGAAAAAATAATATCCCACTCCAGTCCTGCATGCATGTGTGTATACATTTGTGAGTATAATTTCATAGAATTGTAAAATCATAAAGGTTGGAAGAGAAATCCAAGGTCACAATGTCTAACCACCAACCTGATGTCAGCCTGCACACTAAACCATGCATTCAAGTGCCATATCTAAGCTTTTTTTGAACACCTCCAGGGACAGCAACTCTACAACCTTTCTGGATAGCCTGCTCTCATACTTGACCACACTTCTAGTGAAGAAAATCTTCCTAATGTTCAATCTAAACCTCCTCTGGCACAACTTCAGACCATTTAAACTTGTCCTATTGTTGGTGACTTCAAGAGTGACACCAATCTCTCTACAAACATCTTTCAGGTAGTTGTAAAGAGCAGTAACATCTCCCTTCACCTCTTTTTCTGCAGATAAAACAAAGCCAGTTCCCTCAACTGTTCCTCACAAGACTTATCCTCCAGACCCTTCGGTAGCTTCATTGTTCTTCTTTGGACCCACTTCAGCACCTCAATGTAAGAATAACATTATTCTTACATGTTCTTACATGTTCTAACATATTTTTATTCCATGAATATGTTATTCTTGCATTGAGGTACCTGAAACTGAACACATTACTCAAGAGAAGGTCTCACTAATGCTGACTAGAAAGGGACAATCACTTATCTGGTCCTGCTGGCCACATTGTTTCTGATGCAGGTCAGAATGTCATTAGTCTTCTTGGTCACCTGGTCACACTCTTGTCTCATGTTCAGCTGGCTGTCAATCAACACCCCCCAGTCCTTTTCCAATGAGCTGTTCTCCAGACACTCTTCCCCACGACTGTAGTGTTACATGAGGCTGTTGTGACCAAAGTGGAGGACATGGTTCTTGGTCTTATAAACCTCATACAATTGAGCTCAGCCCACCAATCTAGCCTGTCCAGGTCCCTCTGCAGAGCTTTCCTATCCTAAAGCAGATCAATATACTCACTCAATTTGGTGTCATCTGCACATCTGCTGAGGAGACAATCAATCCCCTCATCCAGAGCATTGTTAAAGATGTTAAACAAGGCTAGCCCAAATACTGAGCACTGGGGCACACTGCTTGTAACCGGCCACCAAGTTGATTTCACTCCATTCAACACAACTTTCTGGACTCACCTATCCAGCCAAGCTTTTTATCCATCAAAAAGTCCATCTGTCTAATACACGAGCTGCCAGTTTCTCTGATAGAACATTGTGGAAGACTGCATCAAATGCTTTGGTGAAGTCTAGGTAAACAAAATCCACAGCTTTTTCCTCATCCACCAGGTGGATCACCCAGTCATAGAAGGAGATTAGAACCTCTTCAGGCGAACTTCCCTTTTCTTTTCTTCATGAAAGCACAAATCTGTACATTTAAAATTCTGGTAATTTTTAAACTAGAACAAAAAGCCTGATTTATCTTCAGCAACTGTTATAAAAAATTACTAGTAATTCCACAAAATACACAAAGTCCTCTGCCTTGTAGTTCCTTAAAAAAACCTACTTCTCTAACATTCAGAAGAAGCTGCAGACCTCCTCAGTTCTCTAGGCTGTTGCTGTAACCAGTCACAGTTGCTCCAAGAAGCAATGGTTATTTCATGGTTCAGAGATGTAATAGCTCACTTCTTGAAAACAGTTTTGAACTCGGAAGATATGAAAGTAACAAATATTAGCTTAAACACGAACCCTGAAAAAAGGGCAAGCTTCAAGCTACAAATCCAATGCAGTTTCACACTGGCATTCACACTGGCAGCAAAATTCTATATTATTATAATCATTATTCTGTTTCTCTAATGTATGTAGCCATTTTTATTGACAAACAAGAAAGGAAAGACTTATTTCAAGACATTCTCATGCCAAATGCAGAGAAGTAGACCAAGCTGTTTTCCTTACAGAATAAAAAGTGTTCCCAGAACCAAGATAGAAACAAAAGTCTTCAGAGGGAGAAATCAGAGATTTTTCCCAAGTGACAACAGCATCTGCACAGAAACGTCAGAGAGAATGAGAAGGTTCAGTGGAAGAGGATGCATACTGAAAGGAGGAGGAAGGTGAAGGTAAGTCGGGGAAGACAAAAAAAAATATTTTTAAAGCCTTACAACCAGTGAGAAGAGTAGATTAAACGTATAGCTTTGGGAACTGCAGAGATGATTTGTGGTTTTTATCAACTGTGCACACCCCTCCTGTGTCCATGGTCATCTTGCTGTTTCTTGTTTTGTTTTAATTAGCAAAATTTCTGGATTATCCACCATTTTTAGGAAAAAGATTATTCCTAAGAACACTACCATGAGATCAGTGTATCTTCTTCATTTGTTATGGGATTCAGAATTGTTTTCTAAAAGCCAAAGGAGGATATAGATTTACTTGAATTGTCACTTTAGATTATAACAAGGAAAAAGGTAAAAAAGAAAGCATTCCATAATTGTCTCTGCAAGCCTGACAGATTTATTCCTGTTTTACGTAGGCATGTCCAAGGAAAGTTTACATAAGTTCAATGAAAAAGTGTTGTAGTAAACAGAGGGTGTGAATGCATGATCAGTGAATGCTTAACAAATTTAATGAAATCACCATCTATTAACTGGTGATTTCAATATTACTTCCTTTATTTCATCCCCACACTCTGTAATGTAAATATATGTTCTGCACTATAAATCAATGAGAAAGACTACAAAGAAAGTATAATAAATGAAATGGTAATGTGGAATGTCTCAGATTTTAGGACTCTGTTCCAAAATATAAACCAACTTTTAATTACTTTTATTGTCTTTCATACTTTTATATGCATGTAACAAAAGCTGTAATTAAAAAGCCTTCTTAAACTTTTCTTCTGTTTTTCAAGGGGGTTTAGTGTGCTTGAAGAATGAAGAGTCAAAAATTTGAATATGTGATTTTGTTGCAACTATATGGAGGAAAAAATAGTTCTCTGAAGCAACAGTTACTTCTGGACAAGGTTTATTAATATATTTATTTGTTGGATTGCTTTTAGGAGCAAGAAGTGATGTATCAATTAGAAAGCAACATATTAACAGAACAAAGAACAATTATTTCAGCATACCACCCACCTAGCACTCTCAAGCACAATGATAATGTCAGTCAGTTTTGCTGTGATAGCATACTCAACTATCCCACACTATTCAGTTCTTATGTAAGTCATGATCACCTGCTTCTTCATTGAAGACAAACACTGAAGCGACTTGCAAAAATCTGTTTCCACTATGCATGTGGATGAACTAAAGAACAAACTAAGGCAGTTGTGTGAATGTTTAGCCTATAATTTTCCTACTTGTCCCTGTATTTCGTCCCTCAGACAGCAGCAAGAGAAAATATTTCTGAAGCTGCCTGTACACAATACAGAATATTCTTGTAAAGCAGCAACAACTTCTGCACAATTCTTTCATGCTTCAGTAGCTCTCTATCTTCGTCAACTTAAAAGGATAGCCATCTTCGAGTGTATTCTTTCCCTGCAATTTTCCATCCTTTCCTTTTCTATCTTCATTGTTATCAGAATAATGTGCTTACAGTTAAAATGAATGTCAGTGTCATAAATCTGTTTGTTCAGAGTTCAAAGCTGCTGAGTGGGGAAACAGTTTGCAAACTATGCTAGACTGAGTAAATTATCTTCTTCAAAGAAAGGTGGTAAATAAGTCTAGGTCATATGGAAATACTTAAATTTGATATACATATATTACATGTGGTGATATGTTTCAAAACACTTGTGAGAATAAAAGAACTCCTATACCACCTAGTGTCAGCTAGGTAGACTGATCATGGAGTCAAAATGGTGGACAAAAGGGCAATAGTAATGTTAAGAGCAAAAAAGAAGGTCCTGCAAATAAGCAAAATGTAAACAATGAGGTATAAATTAAATAGAGTCTAATCAAGTTACAAGAAATTACCTCTGTGAAATGCAGTCCACAAAGCTTGCTTTTGGGGACCCTTGTGATAAAATTTAGATTTAACTAAATGTAACTTGATGTTGCAGTTTGAAAATTACCAGAATTTTCAGATGTATAGATTTGTGCTTTCATGAGGAAAAAGGTGCATTTTGCTTTAAGAGAATTGTCCCAGGTACCTGCCCTGGGTTGGGGTGTGGGCTAGCTGACAAGATAAAAGGGGCTGATCATGGTGACCCTGCCTCTTTTATCTGGGGTTTTCCTCCTGGCATGGGTACCTCCTCAGGTACCCCCCTGCAACTTCCCAAAGTGTGAGGGAAAGATGGGACAGGGTGGCTTGCAGCAGCTTGCTGTGGCTGGGGAGGCGGCATGGCTCCAGCTTCAGCCCTGGCCCTGGACCAGTCCTGGCTTTGACCCAGCCCAGCTCTGGCCTGGCACCCCAGACCAGAGAAGCAAGAACTGGTGCCGATTTCCCCTCTACCAACGGAGCAGCCCTTCAGCAACCCATGGTGAGCTGAAAGGATTCTTCCCTCTTTCCCCCTGGAGCTGAGGCAGGAGGAGAAAGGAGATGTGAGGGTCATGAATCCCTCTTGGCCACGTTTGTGGAGTGGGAGGGCCCCTGCTGACATGGCCATGCAGTCAGTCTCCATCTTCAATTCCACACATGGCCAGGGCCACGCGGCCATCATCGCCATCACTACCATCTTAGAAAACACTGGTCAGCAGGAAGAGAGACTGTTTGTCATTTCTGCCACTGAGAAAATCTGGGAACGCTTGAGTATTGGGGAGAGAAGAAGCCATAAGAGAGGCATCTGAGAATTCCTTCCTGCTTAGCTGAAAGAAGCAGAAGAACTCAAGAATCTGTAAACTTTGGACATCGAAAACAGAGATGAAAAGCATGTTCCCTGCATCAATGGATGCAGTTCAGGTGCTGAGAAATCAGGCCTGCCTAATCAGCCTTGTGCTAGAGAAGGTGTGCTGAAGAATTGAAGAGTTTGCCGGTCTGGATGGCTGAGAGTCCGGCATCTGCAGGCAACAATGATGACACATAAGGGAGAATAGACAGGGTGGTTCTCTATTTGACTGACATGTTCTTTCCCCAGGTCTCTATTGTAAAAAACCAAGGACCAATACGATAGTGATCTCCCATTGTATCTTTCTCAAAATATGTGATGACATTTGTGACACAGTTTCTAGTTTGCGAGCACTAACTTGCTTAATCTTTTCTTCCTTTCTGTATACAGCCACAGAGTTAATAAACCCTTTTCCATTTTCCCTAAGCTATCCATTGTCTGGCAAATTCTATCCAAGATCTCATCTAGACCTAACTGCTTTATTTTGTTTTGCTCTTATCTTTAGTTGTGGTCTTGAAACCACAACACTTAACCTTTCAATAGTGAAATTCTAAACAGTAAAATCTTTTTGAAGGCTAAATGTTAGGAATAACTTTGTCCTAAAAGCTTGAGACTGAATTTTAGTGTCCCAGTACAGACTATCTGTTCAATCTTGTAGAAATTAACTTAAAGAATGGAAATACTTGTAAAATATATTTTTTGTCTTTTCTGCTGTGAGAGATAAATTTTGGAATCAAAACTGTTTTGTCACTGTTCTTTGTGATGATGTGAATGCTCTACAAGCAATCAGTGGCACAGTAACTTCTGGAGTAAAACAAAATAGCTACCTCTTTTTGAAGATATTTGTCTGGTATTAGTTATGATAATTTCCTGTTTCATAAAGAGGTATGTGATTTTCTTGCTAAACAAACACTTTATATCCAAAACCATTTTCTATTTCTAATTCTTATGCTATTCTAGAGTTACTATTCTCCATTCCAAACAGATATATTGCTTATTTTTGTATAGAATACCTAGCTGGGTATTATAAACATTGCAGTCCCGTAAAAAGAAACAGCCAGAGAGAGAAGGTACTATGAAACTTTACCCACAGCCTATCTGGACTCAGAAACAAGGTTATTTGTGCTAGCTGATGTTTTATTCAATCAGTTCTCCTTTTGGTGGTGTCTCCATATTGGCTTTTTCCAGCTTTCTCTTTCTACTTCTAAATCAAGATCTTCATGTCTCTTGAACTGGTGTTATGTCCTTGCTGTCCAGATCCCTCACCCTCCTTATGTGTTTAAAACTTTCTTCAAAGTTCTCAAATGTACATGTTCTCTTTACTATAAAACAATATTTTATAACTTTTTCTTCTAACACACATTCCTACTATAAAGGAAACAACACAGAAATCAAACCAATACACATCACCTCCTGAGTGTCTAGAAAATAGAAGGTTTCTATTCAACAATTTCCCATTCAACATAATCTCCTTTATCACAATATCTGCTAATGCTATTCCTTCTGTCCTCTGTTTCTCAATTGCCAAAACACAAATGACTATCTTGATCCTAACAAAGGATCCTAGAAAAGAGTAACACTAATACATTGTTTTCTACAGGCACATCTCAAGCTATTGCAACAAACAGTCATCCTTCTGGAGTTCCCCTAGAGATTTACTAGAGATTTATTCTGTTACAAAAAATACAAAGCTTTTTCTTTTAAAGTCTATAAGGGCAAGGAAAGATGAAGAATTATGAATCTGGTAGTATATCAACAACCTGGCAGCCACACAGGAAGATTAACATCTATATGATTCAAGCTCCATTAGAAACTAATCAAAACCAAGCCATTTCAAAGTTATTTTAAGGTAAATTATCAGGGTTAATGACCTGCATAAAATATTCATATTTTAATGTATTAATAGTCTTTGGATGATATTTTTAAGCTATCCTTTGTGGCTCTTATTGTATTCCAGACCTATAAATTTCTAACAGAAATAGCCATTACTGTAACAGAGGAAATACTCATTCTGTACTTGCATTAGTGGATTCTTTAATAGTTGACAATTCCATTTAAACTGTTAATTCAATGTAACAAAATGTATTATAACCAGCATAAGCTTCTCCTTAAATCAACAAATATAATCTTCTATTGACAGTAAGATACATAGTCTTTGTTGTAAAGCAAGAAATAAAATTAAAACAACACTGTAGTCCCTCAGAGCAAACATGCAACAGCAGTTTCCCTTAGACCTACCAAAATATTTTCTCATTAGTGATGGAAAATCTGGGTGAGATTTTAATGTCACATTCACAAGACAAATAGTAGAAAACCAAACTCAGTTTGTGGCACTAAAGGACCTCTCAAACAAGTGTTCCTTTCTCATAACCTTTTGGTCGTCACTCCTGGTGGCTCCAAGTACAGCCGTGTGTTATATGAAGACAGGTCCTTTAGGGGCTCTGCCTTTTGCCCTCTGAGTTCACCGCTCCCCTATATTAATTTAAACCCATATCACCTGCAGCATGTGCTAACACCAGTGGCTCTGGATGACTTGAGCTGAGGATGGAGCAAGCATTCATTTATGACACTCTCAGATGGTGGTAGAGGGTGAACAATATTCAAATGCTACTGTGAAAAGTAACAACACTTCTCTGCCAGAGGCTTCATGTAATCTCACTGGTGCCTGTTTGAAGCTCAGTATAAAAAATGAAATCAAATGTATCTTCACAAGTCTTTTGCACACTGCTTTTTTCAGATGCAGACCTGTCCAACACAGCTTCCATGCAAAACATTTTTAGAAATAGTTGACTAAAAGGTCACTGATTTTCCTTGTCAAATAAAGGAAACCAATGATATGCAAAAAGTTTGAGCTCGAAAATTAGAATTAAGGACTCTTTTTATTCAAGAGATAAAAGAAAAAAAAAAGCAGTTTGCTCTGTTGCATTGCTTTTAACTCATAGCAGGGGGATGAACAAAGACAACTCACGGAAGTTTGTCAACAGAAGTGCTGTAGCCAATAATAGCACTGATAAATGTTAATTCACTATTAGCAAAACATCATTTTAATTATACTCCAATGAGAAATGATTAGAAATGCTAATTTCTACGATTACTATCCACAGACTTACCAATCGTTGCACAGGGGAAGCTGAAATGTTAGATTAGGAGAGTGAATACATCGACTTCACAGTTACTTCAGGGGTTAAAAAAAAACCCAAACAAATGAAACACTCAGCAGAAAAGACAAGGTGAGGAAAAAGAAAGACTTTCATCCAGTGACAAGCTGGCTGGTGGTGAAGCATCCTTCACTCTAGCACAGGGTATGGTGAGGAAGAGGAAGATTATGAAAATAAACCTTTATTCATTCTTTCCTCATACAATTAAACTTTTAATTAAGATTAATACTACAACCCCCTCAAAATGGCACTTTATGATTGTGGCACCATTAACGCTGACATTACTATTATTAAATATTTTTATATTCATGAACTCAATTGTATTTTGGGTTCATAGGTCTGCATTTACCTATTAGGTAATATTTATTGGAAAGTTAAATGACTTACCCATTTTCTGCCTCCTAGGCTTTGTATGAACTTACAGTCCATAAGGCAAAGGGTAAAGGGATTTTAGTGTAGACTTCTGAGGTAGAAACTAGAAAAGGAGAGGTTAAAAGATAGAGAAAGAACAGGATGATTTAAACATCAGTGACTGTCACTATCTGCAAGAGACAAGAGCCAGCAAAAGTTCTGAGCTGCCAGGGGAAGAGAGCATCTGGGACATCAAGCTTAGCAGCACTGCCAGGAGTCCTCTGGATGTGTAGATTAAAGACTATGAAGTAGATAGATAGGCTCTAGAGCTGCAAAGGGAGTTACCATAGCACTACAGAGGCTAAAGAGCCAAAACCACTACACAACAGTCCAACACAAGTCTCAGCAAAATGAACATTGCACCTCAAAGAAAACAGTACAAAGAAAAGCTCTAAAAAAACCATAGCACCACTTTTTCTTTGAAGAGCAAGACAGAAACAACTTGAGATCATCACTGGAAATGATAGTGTGACCCATAGGAAAAAAGAGAAAAAATAAAGTTATATTAATTTCACAAGACCTTGACTTAAAACCAGCACAGCATGAGAATGTCTGTGATGTGCTCAGACACTCAAGGAAACAAGCCCTTATCCCAACCGGTACAATTCCAGTGTAACTAACAGCAAGGCAGAAATCCAGACAAGAGAGTTAATTTAGAGCAAGACTGTCAATCACTGACAGATTGAAAATAACCCGCTGATTTTGGCCTGATCCACATCACTCTAAATGTCTTCCTCTTACCTGACAGAAGTTTGCCCTCCAACTGCATGGCTGACAAATGCAATGGTGTTTAAATGTGAAGTTCTTTGATATGAGAGACAAGGAAAGTACCAGAAGCAAATGTTTCATCAGGAGAGTCTTTTTCTTTGAAGTCTGTCATTTCCAAGGAGAAATACCAAGGGGTCTCTTTGTGGCACTTTGCAAAGCTAACTTCATGTGACTTGCAGGTGAGGGAGGACGGTCGTGGAGCAGGTATTTGAGACAGCCCATTTTCCTGCTTTTCACTTGCCCTTCCCTTTCCCACTCCCCTTTCCTTTCCGCTTCCTGTTTCCCTGTCACTTCCTTTCTTCAAGAATAGTCATTGATACCTTATCTACTTTATTGTAGTGTGAGCCATTAAATTATGTTGATGCAGAAATCTCAGAAGATAGAACTGCCTGCTTTGACTTGAAGCCACTTAGCTCAATAGGCTTAATAAAAGATTGCCTTTTAAATTTTAATTTCTTTTTCTAATCCTTTCTTTGTATTTTGCTTTGCAGTTATCTGCAGAAATGCAAGAAGGGAACCTGAAATCTGGGAATAACCCCAAGATCTCAAAACAAAAAATGCAAAACCCTTACTTACTTTCATTGACTTTTGGCTTTTCTTTTTTCTTTCATTACAGTTGACCTTTATATGAAAGAGCAGATTTGCAGACTTAAAGCTATTTATAGGAGAACAATTACCAAGTTATTGTCAAAAGGAAGCATGATGATCCTTTGTCCTCCTTGAAGTAATCTCCTTTAAATCCAGCCCCTATTCATGATGTCAGCAGCAACCACCCATGTGTGTTGACAATCTATATGTTCAGTATTTTTTACTAACAATTCAAAAGTAGGAAAATAACAGGTGAAGTATACAGAGTCCTTTCTTGTACTCCAAGATTTTTGAGATTCAAATTCAAAAAATCACTTTGAAAAGAAGAATTAAGACACTTATTTTGCTTGAATAAGCCAGATGTTGAGTCCACAGTTAACATTTGCTGCCCGTAAAATTAGAGAAAACTGTCAAATTTCCCAGCAGTTAGAGCAGTTAGTTGTATGATAACTACTTGAAAGCCAGTGCCCACAGCTGTTATATTTCTGTTAGGTTTAGATTAATTTTATTTTGTTAGTTCTGACACCACAATAATTCATAAACAATCTGTTCATACAGGAAGAAACCTATAGTCTGAACCATCTTTGTGTCAAGGTTATACAAACTCAGAACATGAGCCATTACACTTTTTCATTACAAACAGATCTAATGAAACACAAGAGTATTAATAAAACCCAGAGAGTGATTCTGCCGCTTATGGCCATAGCATTTCTTATACAAAAGGTCCTGTATAAATGTTAAGGAAGTGCTTACAAAATTACGAAAGACCACAGGAGGTGGAGGTGTTCTCTTAGTGATTAAACTACTTGGGAGACTGGCTGAGCTAATTTAGCTTTCAAGTAGAATCAGAAGTTAATAAATTCAGTTCAGCAGAGCATATTGTTGACTTTACATAAGAAGTACTTACTACGAAATTTCCCCAGAATTGTCTTTTCTGAATAAGGAATTGATGTTGTTAGAGGCAAAATTTAAGAAAAGACAGACAAGATTAAATCCAGAGCTATACACACTTTCTATACACTTTCATCTTTATGATTCCTGTCACAAATCAGCAAAACCAGAAAGGCATCAAAACATGTTATAAACAGCTATGAAACTTTCCTGTCCCAAGTGCGACTTAAGGGTCTGTAACATTTGTCATGACAGCCCTTTGCAATAGCCAATCCTGTTGGTATGATCACTTATCTATGTACCCAGGACTGGTGTAGTGCACACTGCACTAATTTCCATAGTAATTCCATAATGCTCCATAATTCCACTGTAGCAGCACGAAATACACCTTCCCAGACAGAATCAGAAGTAAACTGCATAGAGACTTAGGTTTATCATCTTGGGATCACAAAACACTATCAGTGGGATTGTGCAAATTTAGAAAGAATGCCCAATAACATTCCTTTTTGATTGGCTTAATGATAGGACAAGGCACATGTAGGGACATGGAGAGAGCTTCTCCAAATGTCT
>JAOXOE010000874.1:37624148-37650457 GCA_028565055.1 Phoeniculus purpureus
AATTTTTTTTTTCTTTTAGACTATTACTTACCTTTTTGAAGCTAAATTCTAAGATACTAGAACTTCCAATACAGAAGGACTTCTGTATTAAAATCAATTAAGGTTAGGATCTCTTGTACCATTTTCTGCTTGAGATATTTTAACAATTTAACAGATAAATTAATTTACTTGTTCATAGAATCATGGCATTGTTTAGGTTGGAAAACATATTTAAGATCATCAGGTCCAACCACTAACACCTCAGCCCACTACCAAACCATGTCTTTAAGATCCTTATCTACTTTTAAACATATCCAAGAAAGTTAAGTATAAACATCCATAGAAAACCAGACCAGTTTCTCCAAGTGGGTAACGTAGTCTATATTAGCATAAACAGTGAGTCACAAAACGGAGCCTCACCAGAATACTTACAAAAAAATATTAAGCAAATCATGACAGTTTTATCACTTTCAATACTTGATTTTAAGTAGGTCACATTTTTACAATCTTATAGTTCAGTCCGACATAAAAATATTCTTCATCAGCACTGTGGGATAAAAGCTCTAATTTTTCCTCTCTGCTCATTTTTATGACATTTACCATATGTTCACATAGCAGTTTTGAGTTGCAAATCTGTATTTTGCAATAACTAGCTTCTTATGCATAATTTTTCTTTTATCTATCTTAATTGACATTATATTGACCAAATTGGTTTATACCAGGAAAACAGAAAAATAAATTTGAAACTCTTCCCTGATGTATAGAATAACCTTTTCTGTTCCTGAGGTCTATGAAGTTCAAAATGAAAATATCTAATATAAAACATTTGTTCTGGCATTCTCAGCTGTGAATTAAATACTAATTACTTTTGTACAAACTATGTTTTCTTCTTTTGCTTTCTAAAGGACAAATCATGAGCTTCTACAAATATGAAACAAGTCTCTAGCTTTTGCAGGTCTAGCAGTCCTTCCAAAGTGTGCCATTGTCTGAAATACACTGGCCTACATACAGCACACACACAAATCCGAGATAAATGACTAAGACAGATGAACAAGTAGAAGCAGCAGTCAGATTGGCAGATGGAAGAGGGAAGAAAATGACAGGAAATGCAGAGAAGTATATTCTTACAATTCTCAGATATGACTGCGAAACAAATCTTCATAGCGAGTCAGTGGTTTAGAACACAAATATACAAATACTCGGTCATCCTGTCTAAATAAGGTAGTTAAAAGAGGTTTATTCTGCACAATGCAGGGAAAGAAGAAAGCAGACATCACATTTTCTGGTGTGGCTAGAGACAAATGACTGAATAATATTGCAGCAGTGGAAGAACTGTCACTCACGAATCTGAGATGAGCACTCCATAAGGCAAACTGGGTCCTTGAACGTATCAAAAGTAGTGTCACCAGCAGGTCAAGGGCAGTGATCCCCCACCTCTACTTTATTCTCATGAGACCCTATCTGGAGTACTGTGTCCTTTTCTGGAGTTCCAAATACAATAAGAACAAAGAACTGCTGGAGTGAGTCCAGAGGAGAGCCACAAGTGTGATCGGAGAGCTGGAGCACCTCTCCTGTGAAGACAGGCTGATAGAGCTGTGGTTGTTCAGCATAGAGAAGGCTCCAGGGAGATATAGCAGCCTTCCTGTACCAGAGGAGGATGTTATGCTCTATTAATAGGTGGGTCAAGAGTGAATGGTTTCAAGAGAGAAGAGGCTCCTAGATTGGCTCCTAGGAGGAAAATTCTGAGTGTGAGGGTGGTGAGACACTGGAACCTCACAGGGAGGGTGCCCAAGGATGCTCCCTCCCTGAAAGTGTTCCAGACCAGGTTGGACAGGGATCTAGGCAACCTGGTCTGGTGAGAGGTGTCCCTACAAATGGCAGGTATGTTGAAACTAGATGATCTTTAATATCCATTCCAGCCTAAACAGTTCTATAATTCTATGAAGTACACCAATAGCTTTGGAAGTATTCCAGTATGCATTTCCAGAACCAATCCTTCAGATGTCTTGTACTATAAAGTAGAATATATGCAGGTTACAGGAAAGGCAATGATTTGACAGAAGGACAGAATACACAGATAATATAGCCAAGGATATATTCAAAATACAGAAAAGGTGAATAAAAATTTAAAAAATATTTATACACTTACCATTGTTTAGAGAAAAAACCCACAAAAAAACCAGGGGTAGCATATGAAGCTGATCAAGAATATTTGCAATAAGATCTAGAGAAAAACTGGTAGCATACTTCTTTCTTAAAGTTTATCACATCTTAGTGCAAATAAGATGAGTCACCTCTAGACAGATAGATAGATAGATGCATGCATATATGCATACATACATACGTTTAGGAAACAAATCTCAGGAAGAAGCAACTGAATCTTGTCCAATATTGTCCAATATTCAGAAATCTTTGTTAGATTAAGTCAAAGTAGAGGAGTACCTGCAGCATTGTGTGTCTATAATGGCAGTTAGTGAACACTGATACTAGTTTTATTGCATTTCTTTCCCTCTCTGCGTTCCTCTCTAGCAGATTCTATGGTAGATATATTCCATTTCTAGCTTCTTTAGACTCAGAATGCAGTGGAAGAGGAAAAAAACGTTTGCGGAAGATACAGAAAATGTTTCCTTGAAAAAATATGCCAGAGCTGGGGGGCTAACACTTATTAAAACAAAACAAGAACCAAAGCAGCAACAAACAAACAAGTACACAAATGAAAAATCAAGCACAAAAAAAAACATGGAAAAGCCCAAACATAAAACACTTCCCTCAAGGAGGTGAAGCTGGGAAAAAAGGAATCTAACTACCGATACACATCCTATGAGTGTTTTATATTCTGACAGAAAAGCAAGAATTGTCCCAGAAAAAAGTGACCTCAAAGTAAGAAACTGCTTTTGCAGAAGGAGATGATGTTGTCACAGAGTTCTCTGGAGGATTGAAGCCTCACAAAGGAAGAGCTTGGAGCCAGGCTGCTTTCGTTAGCTTTTGCAGGTCTTGCTCTAATGCTAGAGAAAAATATTTATGCTCAGACATGTTCGCAGAAAGAAGAGTCCTTAGCTTATATCTGTCAACTCTGTGTAGCATTCTTCAGAGAGAGATTAAAGTCTGCTGACTTGAGCTTCATGAATGATTACGCTGTTTCAAAACACATGAACAGACATCAAAGCAGAGTCATCAGGAGAAGGGAATGTACCACCATCTGTAGGGAAGCCTCGAAGGCAATCAGATGGAACAGGATAACTAAAAAGAAATAAAGTTGAATTGGGAATAGCCAACCACTGAAGAGAATTAAATAAAATAGAAGCTCAACATGGTGTTTCAACATTAAGTGAGAATGTATTCTTGCTACAGGGCAGTGTGAGATTCCCAGATTTCTTTTTTCACTCATAAAGTTGGAACACTTGTCCCTTTTTTCCTTGTTGTTCTCCTCTTAGACTCATAGAGATTAAATTAATTGGGAAAGGAAATTTAGGGACCATCTAATCCAGCTTATTCTTCATGGCATGGCCAGTCAGATCAAATGAATCGACCCTTTGTTGAGTTGTGTTTTTAATATTACTAAGGCTGGAGACTACACAGGTGCTTCAGACACAATCACATTGAAGAACATTTTTCTTACTTCTTAATTGGATTTCTATGCCACAACTTGTGCCTATTGCTTCTTGTCCTATTGTGATGCTTCTTCAGATGTACACACGGTGCCCCAACAGAAATGATCACTAGCATTTTCAGATGAGGACACTATACATCAGATTCTAGTCTTTGCAGGGGCTGGAGTTTGTTGATCCTGTGTTACTATGGGAAGATAAAGTAATTTTATTTTTTTTTTAGTACTGAACACAAAATAATTAAAAGTAGGGCATGAAATTTCTGAAGTAATAGCATTTCACCTTAGAACTCTGACTGTCTGAAGATAGTTCAGTAGTTGCTCTGCAGTTCAGTTATATGTATGAGCTCGTGTAGAAAGATAGATACTTATTCTTAACAATGGAACAGCAAGGATGTTACCAAGACTATGAAGGTTTTCACTGAACAATGATACCAGTTTAAAAACGTATTATTTGATTAAAATACAAGAAAATGCCAAATGAAGGAGGTGTAATTTTTTGTTGCCATTTTACCATATATGCAGACTGGCAATTTAGAATTATGTTTATACAGCAAAGCCCTGCAGTTTAAATAGCTCATTTTTACAGACCCTGTACATGTTGGATGTATGCAAGTGAATTTAATAAAATTGCAGAAACATAAAGTAAACTGCTAACACAAAAGCAATTTCAAAGGAGCCGCTTATTTCCTGGTTTTTTGTTTTTCCAACATGCAAAGCAAAGAAGACAAAGCTTGCTGGTATTGATCCCAGTCATAAAAAATTAAAAGTTATCTGTCAGTAAAAGAAAAAAGAATGTTTTCCATTTTGCTTAGAGAGCTCTTGAGTGCTTGTGTGAATACAATTTACAGCATTAATAAAATCCTATTGCAAATATTACTTTATTTTTATGGTTTCTTTTTCTCCTTGATTTAATAAAGTGATCTGCAGAGCTCACTTGTCTTTCTTGCACTCAGTTGTTTTGGAACATTTAACTACAAATTTTCATACCCGTGTCACCTAGTTCAAGACACCAGTGCCCCAAGATTTTTCATCAATTGCAAAGTGGATTCAGGAGAAAGTCCTCCTTTGCTTCAGTGTCTTTTGAAACAGACGGACGGGAAAACAGCTCCCTATAAGTTCCGAGTGGGACATAGCCATCACTCTAAGCAGTATATTAAGTTGGGTAACAGGACCTACTTCTCATTAACAGCTCAGTTTAAGAAAACCCTGTTTTAATGAAAAGCCTCCTTTGCAGATGGTGAAGAAGACAAATATGTAGAAGGTGATGTTGTGTCCAAGGAAAACAGAGACAGAAATGCTTTGATCTTCATAAGACTGATCCTGGTATTTTGCATCATATTAGAGAACCATGCTAGTGATCTGTGAAACTGCTGGCACTGAATCAGGAAATTGAAAGCATGTCTACTATAAAATCACTCCTTTCATGAAAGCAGACAGCCTTCAAATAATGTCTGGGAAGGTCCACAAGAAGTTATCACTTCATACAGTATGCATAAACCTATCACTTACATAACATGTACAAACAGCCAAAGGACAGAGATTTGATTTATAACCACTTTGTGAAATAAAGTACTGCAATACTGCAGCACATATGTAAACACAACTTACATTGAATAGTAGGAACAAAAGAGCTTTCTGAGAAACTGCTATCCCTCAAAAGCATACTCTTGCCTTAAAAGTATATTCTTGTTCCAAAATTGTCCTTTTCAGTGTCATTCAGCAGTAGTAGAGTTTATACCTTCTTTGAAGGTGATATAGACAGGAAAGCTTTCTAAGTTACTTTATTTCCCATCCTGTCCTTACATGTCTGCTGCTCACTTTCCTGTGTATTCTGTTATCTCTCCTCTGCAGTAAAATCCAAACTCCAAGGTAGGTTAAGAAATCAATGTTTTCGAAGATGATAAGGATCAGCTGTCTACCTGGCTCAGTAGTGTGCCACCTCTTGAAATATAACTCTAACGGCAATACCCCTGGACAAGCTTAAACAAAACAGGTAAGCCTACAGAGGGTGGAAGAGAGGACAGGTGGCCTGGGAGGAGTACAGAAGCGATGTCTGTGCAGCCAGGGTTCGGCTTAGGGAAGCCAGTGTCCAGACAGAATGATATCTGGCCAGAGACAATAAGGGAAACAAGAGCTTGTATGGGTATTTCTTTGAGAAAAAGAAAAGTAGGGAAAATGTGAGCCCCACTCCACAAAGGAACAGGTAACCTGGTTAACCAGGATGTAGAGAAGGCCAAAGTGGTCAATGCATTTTTTTGCCTCAGTCTTTACTGTGCAAGAACTCAAACAATGTGACTCAAGTCAAGAAGGCTAAGAGCTGAGACTGGAGAAAGAACCAACCATGATAGGGGCAGATCAGGTCCATGACTATATAAAGAACCTGAAGGTTCACAAGTCCATGGGAACTGATGGGATATATCCATAGGTTCTAAGGGATTTGGTGGATTTAGTTTCTAGGCCATTATCCATCTTATTTGAGAAATCATGGCAGTCCAATGATGTTACCACCAACTGGTAAAGGGGAAATATAACCACTGTTGTTAAAAAGGGAAAAGAAAATCGTCATGGTTGGGGCAGCCAGAAACAACATGGTTCAAGTTTAATGCATGAGCAATTCCACTTTATTAAGCTCAGCTCGTTCCTTTTATATCCTTTCTCACACAGGTGTCCTTATTTCATTGGTACGACACATATATAAACAATTGGTGTTCTTCTGTATATGCCCCTTGTTCTATCTTTATGCCACGTTCCTCCAAATGCAGTTAATTTGTTCTTTGTTATCTTGTTACCATGACAATTGACTCCTCTCACCAGCCAGATGCATTCCTCAGCTGTAATGCCCAAAACTGAGACACATGGATTTGACACATAGACCACTTGGTAAATAAGGAAATGGCTGATGGTCACATTCAATTCATTGTGATCAATGGCTCCATGTCCAAGTGGATATTGGTTACGAATGGTGATCCTCAGGGGTCTGTTTTGGGTATGGTGATGTTTAGCTTCTTTGTCGGTAATATGGGAAGTGGCATTGAGTGCACCTTCAGCAAGTCTATTGATGACACCAAGTTGTGTGGTGTGGTTACGGTTCCTTCCATACATGCTGGAGGGAAGGGAGACCACCCAGAGGGACCTTGACAGACTTGAGAGCTGTGCAAACTGCATGAGGGTAGGGTCCTACCTCTAGGTTTGGGTAATCCCAAGCACAAATAATTGCTGGGTGGTGAATGGATTAAGAGCAGTCCCATGGAGGATTTGAGGGTGTTGGCAGAGCAGAAGCTCAGCATGACCTTGCAATGAGTGAATGCAGCCTACAAGGCCAACTGTACCCTGGGCTGTATCAAAAGAAGTGTTACCAGCAGGTTCAAGGGATATGCTTCTGACTCTCTTCTCTGCTCTTGTGACACCTTATCTGGAATACTCTTCCAATTCTGAATCCCCAATATAATAAGGACATGTAACTATTTAAGTGAGTCCAGCAGAGAGCCACAGGGATAATTAGAGGGCTGGATCTCCTCTCTGATCAAGACAGGCTGAGGGATTTGGTACTGCCCAACCTAGAGAGAGAAGGATCTGGTGGAACATTACAGCAGCCTTCCAATACCTGAAAGTGGCCTACAGGAAAGCTGGAGATAAACTTTTTACAAGGGACTTTAGTGATAGGACAAAAGGGAATGGTTTCAAGCTCAAAAAGGGCAGATTTAGACTGGATCTTACGAAGAAATTCCACACTGCGAGGGTGTTACAACAAGGTGCCCAGAGAAAGCGTGGATATCCTCTCCCTTCATGGCCAGGGTGGATGGGACTGTGGTCAACCTGTCTAGTGAGAGGTGCCCTTGCCCATGGCAGGCGGGTTGGAACTAGATGATTTCTGAGTTATCTTCCAACCTAAGCCATTCTATATTCTGTTGATTCCCACGAATTCAGAAGTTATTCTTAATCCTCTGGTGGTGGTTTATTTTATAATTATTTAAATCTTCTTTTCTTCCCCAGAACACTGCCATCTAGTGTTAAACACTAGAAAAGCATGAAAAGTTTTGCAGCTGCAGAGCTCCAGTGATGTGCTCGACAGCTACATCACATGAAAGTAATTCGCAGCCATAGCTGTAGATGGAAGTTGAAAATTCTGATGTAGTTTGGTATAGGTAGAGATTGGAAATTTCATTTTTTTTCAAAATCAGTTAAATTAACCTTGCTAAATATGATGGATTTGTTAAATATTTCCATTAGCTGCTGGTATGTAGCACAAATGGTATAGAAATCAAACTGATTACAGCTTTCTTGAAAAACATCTTACTAAATGCAGACTGCAGTGCCATTCTCAGCTCCAGTACTAATTAAAATTTGAACTATGGTGTGAGGGGATCAGACAATCAGCTGATGTGAATCAGTTAGGGAGTTCTTGATGTGCAATCCAGTGAACTTCAGGAGCACACTGTAGAGTGATTAAGCAAACAACTTGATAGTACACCCTTCACACTATTTAATTTTATTTAAGCCGTATGCCTAGGAAGCATCTCCTTCCTTGACACATGCACAATTACTTATGCTACAAAATTGTTTTGTCTGTTTTACAGTGTAAGTGATGGTTTGGTGGGTATTTCTATTATATGATCTATAAAACCAGAAAAGCTACCCTATGAAAAAGTAGGTATCTATTACTGCCTTTAAAATTTATCACCAAAGTCTTATTACAGCAGGACACACATAAAGCATCACACAGTTTCAGATAACGTTCTGTAAACCCTCAGACTGGCATATTTGTTGGCAATTCTGTCTAAGCAGATTTGTTTCTGACTGTTTGTGACAGCACCATGCACATTCTCCAGCAGTGCTATTTGCAAAAGGTCTAGTATGATTTGTCAGACATTTGCAACTACACAGCAAAGACCTAGGAAACTCATGTAAGCAGTTGTAAGGCAACATCCAGACTCACTGACCAGTGGTGGGAAGGAAGACAGATCACTGTTTTGTTCCAAAGGAACAAACACCACGTAGTGCCCACTAGACAGGATCAGCACTGATAGCCGACACTTGTACTCTAATGGAACTAGTATTGCACAGGCATTGGGAAGCCCATTATGGTAAAATACCCTAACATATTTGGTACTACAAGGACTTAAGGTGAGAGATGTCTTGCAGCAACTAGAGGCCAGCAGAGCATTTAACATATCCCAGGACCATTGTTTTCTAGCCAGCTGAAAGCCACCATCATAATGCTCCTCCACTTTAGTGACTGTAACCTCCTGCAGTAACTTTTGGATAACGTGTGAACTTTTAATACTGTGGGTCAGCCACAAGAATTTCACTGACAGGCATAAAGCTAAATTCAGGTAACCAGCTTTAGAGGACTGGGAGAAAGGAGAAGGTGAAACAGAGCTTTTAAGGGACACATTTGAGTTCACATTAAAAGTCTGTGTTTAACAGGAAAGTCTGGGTCATGGTCAGAACCAGACGATTCAGAGGAGTCGGAGTCCAAGGAGGAGGAAGAGGAGGAGGAGGAGGAGCTGATTGATGAAGAAGTAAATATTGAATTCGAAGCACATTCCATGTCAGACAATGATTACAATGGGATAAAGAAGTCACTACAACAGTTGTTTCTAAAAGTTCCTGTTAATACTGCTGAATTAACCGATGTGTTAATACAACAGAATCATGTTGGAAGTATTATCAAGCAAGCAGAAGTCCAAGAAGACAGTAGTGATGATGATGATGATGATGATGATGATGAAGATGATTATAAAGTCTTTGGATTTATAAGCTGTATAAATTTAAAGGAAAGAAAGGGCACACAGTGTGCTGAACAAGTCAAAGAGGTGATTCTGAGTCACCGCAGGGAGAACTGTGACCGGCATTTCCTTGAAGAAATGAATAAGCTCCTGAATGACAGCACTAAGCCTATGGGTCTCCTGCTCAGTGAAAGGTTCATTAACGTACCTCTGTAGATGGCTCTGCCCATTCACCAGCAGCTTCAGAAAGAGTTGACTGAGGCACAAAGGACGAACAAACCTTGTGGGAAGTGCCACTACTATCTTCTTATCAGCAAGACTTTTACAGAAGCCACAAAGAGCAATTCAAAGAGGAAGCAAGGTGATTTGGTCTAGATGACCCACTCTGGCAGGGGGATTGGACTAGATGATTTTTCAAGGTCCCTTCCAATCTCTAATATTCTGTGATTCTGTGAACTTCTGGTTTCACAGCTGGTTTACCTACAAGCAGTTTATTTGCTGTCTCCTCACATGCACACTGATGCTCACATTAAACATGAATGCATTTCTAAATACCACCAAAGTTCCTGGGGCCCACAAACAAGACCAGACATGTAGCCATTACTACCGTGATAAACATTCAGACGTTTGCCTTTCAAACTGCTTCTGCTGTGTTTCTTATTGTAAGGTGAAAGGAATATCATAATTTAAACCACGCTTACAGTAAAAATTCACCAGTTACCAGCAGATCATGACCCTTCATACTCCAAGGAAGTACCTCCCACAGACTGACCCTTCAACACTTTTCAAGCAAATTGGGGATTTTCTCCAGATGGACAACATAATACAAAGGCACAACTGTGGAGAAGCCTTGTTGGCCCAACATCAACACCTTCAAGATGCACAGACATGTGAGACATCACTGGATCCACAGTGGTGACAGTCTTACCTGCCTTCTATTTTTTCTCTCTGATTTTTCCTTCTATATCCAGTCTTTTCTCTCTAGTTTATTTACAGTGTCAAATAAAAAGCTATTACCTTCTTGATGTTTGACTTCATTTGTGCCTTAATCCTGACTTTGGCAATAACCCACTCATAATCCAGGAGCTAAACCTAGACAACCCTAGCCCCTCTAATATTTGAGAACTAGCTGGAATGCAAGGAGGTTCGGCTTTCCTACTAAACTCGTAAGACAGCCACTTTTACTGTCTAAGAAGTGACCAAGTCACAACTATTTGAATGAAAGTACCTCTTCTGAAACAAGCCCAAAATATCTAACTGGCATTTCTATGTCTTACCTGGTCTCTTAAAGTCAATCACAGGTCACATACTTCTATGCACTCCTCTTTCTGACAGATTTCTTATGCAAAACAAGCATCATATTTTAGTCCTAAAGATCTCTGCTTTGATCTAAACATGTGAACAACAGATATATGTAGCCCACACATCACAATGGTGTAGTGACAGGAGGGTCTATCAGACCATGTAGTGCACATGAAAATAATACCAGTACTTTGTATACGATTAATGCATTTTCAAACAGAGCCATGGTTGCAGTACTTTGATCAAAGCCTGCCACCATTTGTGAGAAGGGAGAATTATCTCTTCTGATTGCTTAGCTCTAAAATATATCCCAGTATCCAAAGCATCCCAAGCACTTTGCCACATTTAACATAATGGTTTCACAATGGTACTGATGCGGAGAATTAGTTTGCATTCTAATATAAACGATCAGTTTATATTAAAATACTAGTATGTATTAAAATATTGTCATAATAATATAGTAATTAATGAGAATATTTTACAAAAGTTAGAATATTATCTAATTTATAATATTTCTGTATACTAGAACTGGGCCAATTCAGTCTGAGGAGAGGATTCCTTTGCAAAAAGAGCTGCACTTTACAAGCTTTCACAGATCATCAGATCCGTTTTAACAAATAAGCAGCTAAAGAAAGAAGATTTTTGCTCAGAGAAGTCTTTCCAGTTCAGGTCTCTCTCTAGCTTCTTTCTGAAGAATTTTAAATGTTTTTTCATCCTCTGTCAGGATGTTGTTGTATTTAATTTACAGATTCTTATTTTATATTTTAGGTTAAAACAGTAACAATTAGGAAAAATTACGTTTCTAAAAAGCCCACAGACTTTCCAGTTGATTATAAATATCAATTACCCATAAGACCGGATTTGCAGCATTCCTGTAGCATTTGAATGAGAAATCTGGATTTCCAAATCTATTTATCTGCAAATGTTTTTACAGATCACTGCTCACTTATGAACTGTAGAGAAGTACAAGTCCCAAGATAATTGATGAAATTTATACTTGGTGCCTTTCATTCTTCAGCACATGACCTAAGTTAACTGTTTTATGCCACACAGCGTTCCCTGATCAGCAAGCTGCTAATTAATTGCTTCTGTAAAATTAGAAGAAACATAGTACAGAAGAGATTATGAAAATGTCAGGAAAATATTAGTTGCCTTATATTACTTCAGTTCTTGAATGAATGACAGTTATGGGAATGTACAGGGAATGCTTGTCTCATTTTATCTTCCATGTTCTACTACTTTCATGGATATATCAGTTCTTTAGTATGGTTTTCTTCTTATAAATAAATTGTTCTCAAGGGAGAGGTCCCTTGCTCTTCCTCTAGTTATGTTACATTGAAATTTCATAAAGAGTAGTTCTAACTCATGAATCATCTCTACAGAAGGACTAATGAAGTAAACAACATGTATTCCTTTTCTTGTAGGTCTTAACTGAGTATCATTACTAAATCATGGAGACCTGTAAATCTGCCTACAACCTATTGTAGCAAAAGAAAATGTTAAATGAATAATACAGCTTAAATGAATAATAATAAAACAGAGAAAACATGAGCCAAACCAGAATAGAAAATAAAAATATTACATAATATAGCATTAGATTATTATTATATATTATATTGGAATAAATGTCAATTTAATATTTAAAAAGGCTTACATATTTCTTCTTTTTCACTTCATTTTGAAAGGACTGTATGTAGAAGCAGTATTTTTAAATCCACTTATTTACATTTTTACAAAAAAGCAACAGGACTAGGGGGAATGGAGCAAAGCTGGAGATGGGTAGATTTAGACTGGATGTGAGGAGGAAATTCTTCAGCATGAGAGTGGTGAGAGCCTGGAATGGGTTGCCCAAGGAGCTGGTTGAGGCCCTGTCCCTGGAAGTGTTTAAGGCCAGGCTGGATTAGGCTCTGGCCAGCCTGATCTAGGGTGGGGTGCCCCTGCCCATGGCAGGGGGTTGGAACTGGATGATCCTGTGGTCCCTTCCATGATTCTATAGGGACTTACGGTGGAGAAGGTACTTTCATCCTAAAGCCTGTGTTGCAGGTGCTTAGAACTTCTAGAAAACAATATGGATGTGTTCCTTTGTGACTTGGTCTGGGTGATCCTGCTGTGGCAGGAGGATTGGACTAGATGATCTTTTGAGGTCCCTTCCAATCCGTTATGATTCTATGATTCTATGATTCCATGTATCTCAGCTAGTTATAATTTATATAAACCTATGAAGGAACTAGACAATTTTAAGGAAAGTCCTAGTTCTCTGTTTTAGGAAGAGATACAAATTGCTTCATTGTATCAAAACTGAGATAAATATTTCTAATAAGTTCCCAATACCACTTCTAGTTAGTATTAAAATAGTACGAAATACACTAAAAGTATTCAATTTTACATCTATTTGAACATCTCTGAAACCTTGTTTGCTAAAATCCCCCCCAAACGATAAATGCCGAAAAGCATAACCAAGATAAAAATTCTACCTTGAAACCCACAGAAACACATCCTCTAATAAATTCTTGTCTCAATTAGATATGCATGCTAGTGGTCTGCTGCAACTTCTTAGGAACAAAACAAGTAACACTACAGATAAATTCATCAGGACTGTTCATAAAGCATAAAGTTAAGTTGCAATGGAAGTCTTTACAGCAGCAAGGCCAACACATGTATCTCCGGGCATTCACATTCTCTTAAGCTGATTCTGTTCCCCTCTTTCTCCTCCATTCTGGTGGTCGATGTTTAGAATAACAAGCATGTTGTTTTCTGCTGTAAAATGGAAAAGACACTAGAGAACCAAATGTTCTTCCTTGGGATTTGCCAGGGGGAAAGACGCTAAATTACACTTACGTACCGTTTCTGTTTACACAATCAATGGAAACACCAACCACAAACCCTGTAACTAAACTGGATGAAATTGACTTTAAAATTAATTCCTTTTCACAGCTTCACAGACTCAGAAGGGAAATAACACCATTCAAAACATATTAAGTGTATTCTTCCATCTAATGTAGTTCTTATCCCCAAGACGCAGATTTTTTTAGACACAGCCCAGAATTTTTCTGTCGTTTATAAAGTGATTGTCAGTGACTTAAACCTCAGCAATTTTTGTGAACAGGAAATCAACTTTTTTTTTTTTCTATATCCAGACCCTCATAGAATTACAGAATAACAGAACATTAGGGACTGGAAGAGACCTCAAAAGATCATCTAGTCCAATCCCTCTGACAGAGCAGGATCACCTAGACTAAGTTGCACAGGAGCATATCCAAGCAGGTTATAAATGTCTCCAGAGAAGATGTCTCCACAACCCCCCTGGGCAGACCCTTCCAGTGCTTTGTCACCCTCACCGTGAAGAAGTTCTTTCTGATAGTTAAATGAAACCTCCTATGTTCCAGCTATACCCATTGCCCCTTTTCCTATCACTAGATGATATTGAGAAAAGCCTGGCTCCGTCCTCCTGACACCCACCCTTCACGTATTTATGATACGTTAAATGAGGTCACCCCTCAGTCTCCCATTTTCCAAACTAAAGAGACCCAGCTCCTTCAGCCTTTCCTCATAAGGGAGGTGTTTTAGTCCCTTCGTCATCTTTGTGGCTCTGTGCTGAACTGTCTCCAGCACTTCCGTGTCCTTCTTGAATTGAGGGGCCCAGAACTGCACACAATATTCCAGATGCAGTCTCACTAGCGCAGAAGGGAAGGAGAACCTCACTCAATCTGCTAACCATCACCTTTCTGATCTACTCCAGGATGCCATTTGCCTTCTTGGACACAAGGGCACATTGCTGGATCATGGTCATCCTGCTGGACACCAAGATCCTCAAATCCCTTTCTTCTACACTGGTCTCCAACAGGTCAGTCCCCAACCTATACTGGTACCTAGGGTTGTTCTTGCCCAGATGCAAGACTCTACACTTGCCCTTGTAATACATCATTAAATTTCCCTCTGCCCAGCTCTCCAGCCTGTCCAGGTCCAGCACAGTCTGCTGGGGTGTTGGTGACAACACCCAGCTTTGTGTCATCAGCAAACTTGCTGACAGTGCACCCTAATCCCTCATCCAAGTTATTACTGACTAGCTTGAATAGCACTGGTCCCAGTACCAACCCTTGGAGGACTCCACTAGATACAGGCCTCCAACTAGACTCTGTCCCACTGACCACTGCTCTCTGACTTCTGTCCTACAGCCAGTTCATGATCCACCTCGCTACCCGATCATCCAGTCCACACTGCCTCAGTTTGACTGCGAGGATGCTGTGTGAGACCGTGTCAAATGCTTTAATGAAGTCAAGACAGATCACATCCACCACTCTGCCACCATCTACCCACCCGGTTATGTCCTCATAAAAGGCTATCAGGTTGGTCAAGCACGACTTCCCCTTGGTGAAGCCATGCTGACTGTCCCTAATGACCTTCTTGTTATTGATGTGCCTGGAGACAGTGTCTAGGATAAATTGTTCCATCACCTTTCCTGGGATGGAGGTGAGGCTGACCGGTCGATAGTTACCCGGGTCCTCCTTCTTACCCTTTTTGGAGAATGGGGTGAAATTATCACAGCCACCCCAGGAGTCCTTCAATGTTTAAGGACTCAATTTTCTCCAGAAAGCTCAAAGATTTACTGTAAAGATTTGTGTGTCACTGCTTCCCTGGTGTTGTAACATTCCTTTCCTTGCTCAGAAAAACAGGACATTTTCATGCCTCTTTTCCACAGGTGAGCTGCCTCGTTCCCCACAGAAGGGCTATGCTTTGTGTCCAAACGGTGAACCTCCTCAGAGGGTCACAATCCTTACTCCAGGGCTAAGCCTCGCTTCTGCTCTAGCTCTCAGAGGATACGTTTGCTTGTTCTGCATCTTCTTTCCATAGGTGTTAAACAGCACTATTAGGAGTGTCATGAACAGTGTCCTCCCTAGGAAAGCAGGGAAGGGAAGAAGAGGGGTACAGATGAGGCAGCATCCAACTGAGACTGACTGCTACTGCTCTCCAACAGAAGAAGCCTCTGACAGCCTGATTTCATTACTGCAAATCACAATATTTAGGGAGATGTCACCAGGAAGCCTGCTTTGCTGCTAGCAGACACAATGCCAGGGCACCTCCTTCGAGCCATTCACTCTGTTCTGCATTATAATTAAAAACAACTTCTGCTCTCAATCGGGTTTTGATTCAGGTAACTCATCACTCCCAAGAGCCATTTGTGAGATTAAATTGCAAATTAGTGCCAGTTTTAACAACAATGCTCCTTTTTTCCCTGCCTTCTGCCTCTTCTGCTAAATTCCATTTCTGGAAACTTTCTAACTTTTGATATCAAGCAACTGTCCAGAGCAGATTTGCCCAAGGACAAAGGAGGATTTTGTGCCCCTCTCCTTAGTAAACACTCTTTCCTGCTCCCTTGCTGCCACAGAGGCACACTGGGCAGTCTCAATACAGTCCTACAGCTCAAGTCAGAAGTACAGAGGGACCTGTCAATGCCCAGCTGCAACTTTGTGCAGAGCTTTTCTCTGTTGGCTGAGAGTAGATGTCCTTGCTATGGTTACTGCAGGAACTTCTGTGTGCAGGTATCTCTGCACACTTCAACGACAATGAGCAATTGTTCTGGATACTATTGTAATAGGAGTAGAAGCACCTGTGTGTCCTCTGCAAGGCAACCAGAGATTCCCAGCCATGGAGGCTCTGCTCTGACACCACCTGTACTCAACATGGTTTGCTCTCCCATGAGCCAACTTCTTTTTGCATAATATCATTTTAATGACTGGAGCAACCAGCAATATCAACACAGGCTGGAGACACACTTGAGGGGAGTCCTCTGGAAAAAAACCTAGGGATGCTAGTGGGTGAAAAGCTGCCCATGAGCCACCACTGCATGCTGGGCTGCATCAGCAGAAGTGTGGCCAGCTGATCAAGAGAGATGATTCTGCCCCTCTGTTCTGCCCTGGTAAGATCTCACCTGGAGTCCTGCAATCAGCTCTGGAGACCCCCACACAAGAAGGACGTGAAGCTGTTGGAGCAGGTCCAGAGGAGGCCATGAAAATGCTCAGAGGGCTGGAGTCCCTCTGCTCTGGGGACAGGCTCCAGGGGGACCTTACAGCAACCTTCCAATCCCTGAAAGGGGCTGTCAGAAGGGTGGGTAAGACACTTCTCAAGGATAGGGAACGACAGGACAAGGAGTCATGGTTTGAAGCTGGAAAAGAGCTGGAGATTGAGGCTGGACATGAGGAAAAAGTTCTTGAATCTGAGGATGGTGGATTCCTGGAACAGACTACCTAGAGAGGTGGTGGAGGCCCCAATCTAGGAGCCATCCAAGGTCAGGCTGGATGGGGCTTCTAGGCAACCTGTTCTGGTGAGAGATGGCCCTTGCTTGTTGTTGGAGGGGTTGGACTTGGCCTTTGGACATCCCTTCCAACCCAATGCATTCTATGGCTGTACTGCATACACTTCTCCATAGCCTATGTGGTGCTGCCTGAGCTCAGGCAAAGCCGAGGTTCACCTGCTATTCTTCACAAAGCACAGAGCAGCACAAACAGGAACTGAAAAGCTTTGCTTCTGTTCCTTCCTTCGACAACGTGACCAAAGCAGCAGCCTGGCATGACACAAGTTCTGTGATTTGGTTTAAAAGGGCAGGAACATGTGCACAGAGATGCCGCATTGATCAATCCCAGTTCACCCATATGCTCACATCAAAAGGAGTGCAACAGTCTGCTGTGTTTCCTCATCAAACACACACAAAAGGCCAAACAGCTAAGAGTGACCAAATAATTATTGCTAAAACCTGCAAGTAAGCCAGAAATCCTGACCTCTGCCTGAAACGTAGAGCCAGTCGCTGCTGCTGGGGTCCCAACAAAAAGGCAAAGCTGTTATTTACTGCCTTTTATCCCCGTACTGCAGCCTGCACACAGCAGCATGGAGAAGTGCTTTTCCTTCCATTTTGCAGAGGGGAAAAGAGACACAGCCTCATGCTCTCCAAATGTACTTGAGCACCCAGTGTCCTCAGAAATCTGCTGTAGTGGAGCTCAAAATACCTGGGGAAAAGAGACACCAGAGGGGCTCACCCAGACTCCCTAACACTCTGAGCTGCAAATCAACACGTCATTGAGAACTCAGAAGTGACAAACGTGCCCTGGCAGCCACATCTGTTTAATCTGGAGAGGACAAGGCTGAGGAGAGACCTCACTGCTCTCTACAACTACCTGAAGGGAGGTTGGAGTGAGATGGGGGTTGGCCTCTTCTCCCTAGGGACTAGCAATAGAACAAGAGGAAATTGAGTCAGGTTGTGCCAGAGGAGGTTCAGGTTGGACATAAGGGCAGGGAGTGGACTCACTGTCCCTGGAGGGCTCAACAAACAAGTAGATGTGGATCTGGGGAACAGGGTTTAGCGGGCAGGGTGGGCTTGGGTTGATAGTTGGACTTGGTGATCTTGGAAGTCTCTTCCAACCTTAATGATTCTATGATCTGCTTCCAGATAGCATCTCTGGAGGGTTGGTCTCTGCTCTGGTGGCATCCACAGGCACAGCTGGCCCTACAGAGTGAATCAGTTGCTCCTCAAGCATGCAAGGCACCAAGCAGGGGGAACACATTCTATAGCACCTCTTCTCCATGGCATCAGATCAGCAGGGGTCCGATCCCACCCTACAGCTATCAGAAGTACTTTGAAGCCTCTCCAACTCCTGCATGAGTATCCCAGCTCTGCTCCTGACTTCTCCATGGCCTTCAGCAAATGATTCTTAATCTTTCAGTGTCCCCATCTGGAAAAGCAGACTACTGGTGCTATAGCCTTGGATTTGAAGAATTAACTCACTACTAATTCCACAGTGCTCCACAAGTGCTGAGGATCTCTTACTAATCAGCAGAAACTTATTAATTCTCATTATGAGGGCTGCTCATGTCCTTTCTGATAAAGCTCACTGGGAGATAACAATAGTTCTCCTGAACAGAAGCACAGTTCCTCGGAAAATCAGCAGGAACACACAATCAGCCGATTTCTTTGCAAAAAAATAACTGCATATCATTATGGGACTTTGCCCCATATTAGATTTCCAGAAGAATTTTCCACTCACTCAAGTTAATAGCAGAGCACCCCACCCCAACCCCCTCCAGAAAAACTGCCTTTTAAACCCACATTTTCTGGATAATTGGACTGGAAATGGGTTTTTTCATGGCAGAGAATAGGCTGGCTCCTCTACAGTTGTCAGCCCACACCCCAGTGGCACTTCACTTTATCCCCTCACCACAAAGCTGATGCTAGATTTCCCAGTGGGTTGCCAGATGCAAACACTGATACTCATTGCTCCATTCCTTCCCAAAGTGTCAAAAAGGATCCCATCAAGCAGAGCTCCTCAGGAAACCCTTTCCTATGGAGCACAGCAGTTGCTTAGATTTGGGATGAAGGGAAGCATCTCCCACTTGTGAAGGCTCCTCATCACCGGTACCAAACACCCCATGTTCATGGGTAAACAGAGTGACCTGATGATCGAGCAGATCAAACATCCAAGACCAATTGAATCCAAACAGACAGACACAACCCCCTTCTACTGGTATCAGCCAGATGCAGAGTGGGACACAGGTGGTGACACTCACCATACAGGTTGCTCCCACCCCAGAGCAGGGGCTGGTGTCTACCAAGCTGAGACCTGGACCTGTCCTCTAATAAATGCAAGTTCCTGCTCTCTATCCACTTCCTTTGCTAACAGCAAGAGCAAGGTGAGGGTTTGGGTTTTATTTGAGGGGTTTTTTGTGGTGGTGGAGGTGTTTTCTTGGGAAGGCATTGACTTCAGGGGTTTTTTCCTCCTTAAATGTGGCTGACATTTTGACTTTGAGCTACTCAGAACAGACCCACCTCTTGCTATACATGTTCATTATAACCGTCACCCATGTTGACACATCACTCACCTTTGGAGCTCAAACAACAAACCCAACCACATCTGAAAGCACCAGGCTCCCACCCTACACCTGCTGAAGCACCAGAAACAAGCTATTTCAAAAATAAAGGTAAGCAAGAAAACAAGAACACATTGGTTTTTGATCTTCTGCTAGAAAAATAAACTGAAATTTGTAATTTAGGTTTTAAAAAGAGAGTCATTTGGAGGAATACTGCAATTCTTTACATCCTTGGAAAAAAAACCTTCACAAATGATTTATAGAACATACTTGTCTCGCTTCTATTAGTTTCCCTTAAATTCCACAGGCAAATTCACCTTCCAAACTTACACACCATTCCAAGCCCATCTGTGGGCAAAGTGCCTCTCCAGTTTTGCACACAACTATTACTGTTTTGATTTGTAAAGCCTGAACTGTTAGGCAAAGCTAAAAATCCACTGCTCAGACAAAAACCAACCCTGAGCCCTAACACCTTGAGAACAACATTTAGCGACAAGTTCCCAGCCAGTATCACCCATCAGGATGTGTCAGGAATAGCCTCCTGAAAGAAAAGACTACTCGCTTTACCAAATAACTTGTAAATTCATATGTTTGGCATGCACAACACCCAGGGGAGTCTCCTGCACTACAACAAAAGGTCTCTTGCTTTTCCCTGCCCATTGCCCTTGAAGGAAGCGAAGGCCAAGACAATATGGTCTGAGATGTCTTCTGGAACAGGATGTAACTCCCCACAGTGTATGGAGAGGGATTGGCCAGAGTTGGCCCCCAGTTTGGCATGACAGTGACAGCAGCTTCAGCCTGTGGAGACGCTGTCTTGTAGCCTTTGTACCCTCCCCTATACTCTATTCTTGTAGAGTATTACATACTGCATAGTTATTTCCCTTATCCTTCCCTACTCCTTGCCCTGTTTCCTCCAAACCTGCACCATTCACAGAGAAAAGGAGGGTGGACATCAAGAAACATTTCTTCCCTGACACAGTGGTCAGGAGTTGGAACCGGCTGCCCAGGGAGGGGGTAGAGTTGCCATCCCTGGAGAGGTTAAAAAAAGCCAGTAAACGTTGTCCTGGGAAACAGGGTTTAGTGGGCAGGGTGGGGCGGGGCTACTGGTTGGACTGGATGATCTTACAGGTCTCTTTTGACCTTATTAATTCTATGATCCCAGTGTGTCCTCACCATTACCAATTCACCAAATACAGGGGCCCAACACATCACAGGAGAGGCAGCTGCTCACGCCGCAGCCAGGCAATGTTGAGAGTGAGAAGTGGCATGGCTGGATGGGGACAGGAGGAGATGCCAGCATGGGGAGTCTTATACCTCCAGGCTTTGCCGAGGGTTGCTCTTTTCAAGAGCTGCCTGGAGGAGGAGTCTCCCCAAACCACTTCAAAATCCCCCTCCTGTGCCCGGGTGGGCTATTTTCAGGCTCACTGCAGCAGCAGTATTTTGCTTGCAACTCAATACACAGAAATGTTAATAGGGTGTCTGAAGAGACATTTTAGTTGTGAGATGTTGTCTTTCTTAGTTGAAAGCACACCAGGGCACCCATAAAAGTAATACAATCTCAGGAGCAGAAGCAGCACAGCTAGAAGGATAGGTTAGAGCCAGGCTGACTCCTGCCATATATTCTCAGGAAAAACCCCCAGGATGACTGTGCAAGAGCTACTGAGCCAGCTGCGGGGCTCGGTCTAGCTCTCACCAAGGGTCCACAGGGTCTCCTCTGCTCTGGCAAGTGCTTCTCAGATTCTGCTTGGTGCTGCCTAAGACCAGGGAGGCTGCATCCTGCTGTATTATTAGATCTACCAGCTGAACCCTACGCCCTTCCTGTGTAAAGCACAGCTTTGGGAACACAAGGTCTGTGCTGAGCTTTGGTCCCAAGAAAATATTTCTATATAACCTTGGGAAGGACATAAAATATTGTTGAGCTCCAGCTCCCCTTCTGCAAAGTAGGGCGCACAGTGCTTGATCTGCTCAGAGTGGCAGCTCAGTGACCCAGAGGCTGCCCAAGTATGGACACGCTGGCCAGGTGCTCATACACTGTGAGACCCTTGAAATGTCACTGCCATACAACTGGAAATTATTCTTTGGGGGCATCAAATGGATGTTACAGCCCATCCAGCCACAGCTTAGCCTAAGCTTTTACACACCTGCCTGCAGGCTTGCTGCCTGGGAGATTTTTTACAGTCTACATAAAAGCGAGCAGCAAGAACATCCTGCCTGGCTAATACATCCAAGCTAGCCCATTAAGTTATCCTGAGCTGCAATCTAAAACCACAGGCACAGGCTGACAGCCCGGTGCTGCTGTTTCTCTGATGTCTAGACCTCCTGTGCCAAACTCTCCCCTGTGAGACCTCTTGCAAGAAAAAGAATATTAGCTCTGGTCACCTAGCAATACAACTAGGTCTTTGGGGAGTCTCCAGCCTGCCCATCATGTGGAGCTCTAGCTTGCAGGATTTGCTAATCCACCCATGCTGATCAGAGGAGTGTCAGAGAACTTGCACATGGGGATGGAAAGCAGTTTAGCCCCAGAAATTGAGTCCTTTGACCCCAGCTGCATCATTTCATTTGCTACGTCCACAAAACATAGATACTGGTCAGGGACTGCTCAGAGCTGCACTGCAGGACGAATAAAGAAGAATAAAAATGGAAGTACTTGTCCAAAGCAGAAGTGCCAGGTTCCATCAGGCAAGAGTTTTACTTCCACAACAACACCCATCCTTATGCCACCCATCATCCTACTGCCGCACCCAGCAACCCTTACTTCTGTGAGAGACTATGAGGTGCCTCCAGTGCTGTTCTGAACTGGTAATGCCCATTTCAGACTAGGCAGATAGGACAGGAGGATCCGTCAAAACAAGCTGGAAGAGCTATAGGGCCTGTCTCCAGACAGACTTACAGCTCACACATCTGCAATAAATGCAATCACAGAATTACTGAGGCTAGTAGAGACCTCTGAGGTCATCGAGTCCAGCCAACGAAGTTACTCCAGTTTCCATCAGCCCAGAACCCGGATCAGACCTGCATTCTTCCACTCTCAGCTCGTAACATTTGGATGGGATCTTACAACAAGAACACAAACCACTCCAGTCACTAGAACGTTTGAAACAAACATCCCCTATCCCATGAAGGAGAAAGTATTTATGTAAGTCTAGACAAAGTGTATAAATCCCCAGCTTGTCCAGCTGCTAAGGAAAAAAGGCCAGTTTGTTTTCTGAATGAATAAAGCTCAGTTTAACCTTTGTTCCAGTAGGCTGCAATTCTGCAGAGCGTGGTGAATTCCTGCAGTGGGAGCAGAGGGCATCCAGCAGGCCCCAAAGCTCTACTTTTGCATGAATTAACAAAAACTCAGTGTTCTGCACAAACCTCATTTGACTGTAAGCTGAGCTTCCTAATTGAGGAGCCACTTTTTTCCCCCTGAACTACAGAACATTTAGAATTTAGCTCCTCTGAACAATTTGTCCCGCTTGCATCATAAATCTAATCCAGGTGCCATAGTGTCTCTGCTCCACGATAGACCTGTGGGGTGCAGTAATAAAGAGCTCCCAGAGAGTGGGATGGCCGTAGAAGATTTGGGTTTTAACAGCACCAACACTCAAGTTTTGTCCCAGCTTTCTGCCAGGGATCAAATCTTTCTGGTTCTTATCTTTGATTAACCACAACACACCCAAGTCATGCAAATCCTCCCACCTTCTTCTATTCACTGTGCACTGGAGGAACAAGTGGTCATAACTCCAAAAGAACCTATTCTCTGAGCTCACTGAGACACTCATTTTGTCGTAAGATGCAGCATGATGTTCTTTCCCTGGAAACAGCTGCTGGGCCCAGCCATGAGCAGCAGCAGTAAACAAGCGGGGTTGGAGTAGATGATCTCCAGAGGTCCTTCCCGACCCTTAACATTCTATGATCCTGTAACATTCTGGGAATAACAAAGACAGTGATTTCCGTATTTAGCAGGGTCTAAATGTATTTTAAGTGCTTCTGTTTCTAGCAAATGAACTCACCAGGTTGATCACTCCTTTGGGTTTTGTGGGAGACACACAGAATCACAGAACATTAGGGATTGGAAGGGACCTTGAAAGATCATCTAGTCCAATCCCCCTGCCAGAGCAGGATCCCCTAGATCAAGTCACACAGGAGCATGTTCAGGCGGGTTTTAAACATCTCCAGAGAAGGAGACTTCACAGCCCCCCTGAGCAGCCAATTCCAGCGCTGTGGCACCCTCAACGTGAAGACGTTGCTTCTCATATTGATGTGGAACCTCCTATGTTCCAGCTGACACCAATTGCTCCTTGTCCTATCATTGGATGTCACTGAGCAGAGCCTGGCTCCATCCTCCTGACACCTACCTTTTCCATATTTATAGACATTAATGAGGTCACCCCTCAGTCTTCTTTTTTCCAAGCTAAAAAAGCAGACACACCATCACCTGGAAGCTTAGAAACCTACATGGATTTGTTTCTTCTCCTGCCAGCCCTGCTCTGGAATGAAACCAAGAGAGAAAGATACTAGAGAGAGATGTACAGGCATGAGGGGTCATTGTGCTCCCCCAAGGACAAAGAATACCTTCCTACTACACCCAAGTAATGGCTAGAAGGAAGGACTGGTCTCGGGCCGCTTACGAGATGGGAGCACTGGAGGGACATGGTTATGACAGCACAAAGGTCTGTGGCTTAAAAAGTTGTGAAACTCATTACTTTTGTTCAAGTGCTCTTTGAGTACTTGAACAAAAGCACTGAGCATTATCCTCTACAAAGAATCTGATGCTCTTCTGCTGCGCTACACACTGGCTATTAACAGAGATATTCCAGGCTGCATGTCCTTCTATGAAGCTATTTTAGTTTTCTTTAGAGCACACCAATGCCTTTTTAACAAACAAGGGGAAAAAAAGGAGTTCTCTTTTCTTTCTGCCATTGTTGCCAGAAATGATGAGGACTTTCAGCTCTCTGACAAGGCTGCCCCAAGCTGGATCCTCAGGCTCTGTACACATGATCAGGTTATTGCCTCACCAGCTTGGGATCTGGCCCTGTATACTCAAGGCCACCTCAGCTGTCCCCACATTCTTACTGCTATTAACTCTGCTGAGCAGTTGGATCACTGTTTGCTTTGATTTTCCCTGATGTTTCATCTCTCTGACCTTCCTTGAAAGAGAAGATAAGAGCTTGCCTCCGTGAAAGTCAATAGTGTCCCTCAAATCAAAGTGAGGAGTGAGGTCAAGATCCAGCTGCTCCTACTGACAGCTTTAAAACAACAGCTTTTGGCGGAGACCAAACTAACCTGCTCCTAGCCCTTATTTGGGGATGGGCAGGAGGAGTGGCTTGAGAACAGGTCTCTACCCCTCTGACTCAAAGCAGGCAGACTGCTTTGGTGGCAAACTGGGACAAACAGGAGAGGGCTGATAAAAGAGAACACACCAGCAACCTGCTGTTCCCCACAGGAACTGATCCATCACAAACAGCTCTTCAGAGACTAAATGCTTTGCTTTTAAAAGGGGGAAAAAAAAGTCCTTCAAAATCTACAGTCAACACAACCAGTGCCACAATGCTCTGGGTTTTTTTTTACTTCGATAAGGCTGCAGCCTGGAACGTCTGGTAAGGCTGAGAAAACATTAGGGGTCTGTACAGAGTCCTGCAGATTGCTGACTTCATACACAAGACAGAGAGGAGGAACACTGCTAAATCACAGAGAGGAACAATGTGGATTAAATCACATATAACCAAGTTATGCTCCTTTGGATTTAGTCAGTTCATTTTCCTTTAAAGCAAGTGGGGGGTGGGGGAAAGCAGAACAAGACAAATACAGAATCACAGAATAATCATGGTTGGAAAGGACCTCCTAGATCACTAAGTCCAACCATACCCAGAACAACAAAACATCTAAATATCTGATGGACTAAGAGAACAAAAAAGCCCCCAAAACCCAAACAACAAACGCACACTCCCCCAAAAAATCAAGCCACTAAGTTCCTGAATACCTAAATACCGGATTGTTAGACTAACACAAACTAACGCCCTACCTGCCTGCCACTATAGCAGGTCCTGAAGCACCATGTCTACATTTCTTAAATATCTCCAGGGATGGTGACTCAACCACCTCCCTGGGAGGGCAGCTCCAGTGCTTTGCCACTCTTTCTGTAGAGAATTTCTTCCTAATATCCAATGCAAACCTCCCCTGCCTCAACTTCTAACCATTTCCCCTGGTTTTGTCATCAGTTACTAAAGTGAAGAGGCCAACACTCACTCATCCACAACCTCCTTTCAGGTAGTTGTAAATGTCAATGAGGTCCCCCTTCAGCCTCCTCTTCTCAAAACAAAACATGCCCAGCTCCCTCAGCCTCTCCTCACATGACTTGTTCTCCAAACCCCTTACAAGCTTGGTAGGTCTCCTCTGGACATGTTCCAGCATCTCAATGTCTTTCCTGTAATCAGGGGCCCAGAACTGAACACAGTGCTCAAGGTGAGGCCTCACAAGAGCCAAGTACAAGGGCACAATAACTTCCCTTCTCCTGCTTACCATGCTATTCCTAATACTAGTCAGGATCCTATTGGCCTTTTTGGCCACCCAGGCAAATAAATACCTGGAATGGGAAACAAGCAGCCACAAACCAAGCCAGGAAACCACCAATCCTGCTTGTGTCTTCAAATACAGTTTATCCAGCAGGCAGCACAGTGTGAGCAGTGCAAGCTCCTCAGGAAACACCCAGAGGCGTTTTCTAACTAGAAACCCACAATACATTGGGCTGCCAATACATTGATATGCTGCTATATAAGCAAAATAACGATCATGAAATTAACGATAGTATTGATGTTAGTACAAAAACGGATAGTGAACTCAGCACGAAT
>JAOXOE010000874.1:37659925-37684021 GCA_028565055.1 Phoeniculus purpureus
CACAGTAAGGGTGACGGAGCACTGGAACAGGCTGCCCAGGGTGGTTGTGGAGTCTCCTTCACTGGAGGTATTCAAGAACCGCCTGGAAGTGTTCCTGTGTGACTTAGTCTAGGTGATCCTGCTGTTCCAGGCGGATTGGACTAGATGATCTTTTGAGGTCCCTTCCAATCCGTAATGATTCTATGATTCTTGATACTATGATTCTATACTCTACACTGGTGATACCACATCTGGAGTATTGTGTGCAGTTGTGTGCTCCTCGGTTCAAGAGGGACGTGGAGCTGCTGGAGGGAGTCCAGTGTAGAGCAATGAGGATGATGAAGAATGTGGAACACCTCCCTTTTTAGGAAAGTCAGAGGGAGCTGGGTGTCTTTATCTTGGAGAAGAGGAGACTCAGGGGTGACTTCATTAATGTATGTCTATAAATATTTGAAAGCTGTGTGTCATCTAGTGATAGGACGAGGAGCAGCTGGTGCAAGCTGGAAGATGGGAAGTTCCACACAAATATCAGGAGGAACCTCTTCACAGTGATGGTCACGGAACACTGGAACAGGCTGCCCAGGGGGGCCGTGGAGTCTCCCTCTCTGCAGATATCCAAAACCCGCATGGATATGTTCCTGCGTGACACGGTCTAGGTAAAAAAAGAACTATTAATTACTCAGCTGTGCCCAACTTCTGCTTGAAGGAGAATCTTGATGAATATTTCAAAATAATTCAATGCCACAGGTGATAATAAACCATGCTTGTAAACATTTATCCACACTGTTCCTGTAATAATCTTCTTGATACGACTTTTTAGAGCTTTTACATTCTCAATTCACACAGTTCAATTTGATGCTTTCTCTTTTTTATCAAAGCTTGGATAATTGTCTGTTTAGAAGAGGACCTGGATGACTGGATACAGGAGACAAGTCCTCCCTAAGTTTGCTCCACCAAGCACAATAGTCTAAGGTGTGCTGTGGCTCATCCTAGCACCTGGCTGCTCCAACCCAAGTCCATTCCTCAGAGTCACAGTCTCTCTAAGGATATGTTCCATACTTCCACATGCTGTCCTCCAAGGTTTTAATGGCACACTTCTTTTCCACTGGTCTCTGAGGTTTCACAAAGCCGTAGACACAATCTGAAAAGGCAATGGTTGCTCAGGCAGGTCTTTCCCCTCAGCAAGCTTGAGGAATACATGCTATCTCCTTTGTTCCGCCAAAATAGAGGAGCTCCTACATCCAAGAAGCAGCAACAGGAAGTTGCTCAAAAGGTTTTCCCTCCTAAACAGGTTATCGCAGAGACTCCCGATTGCCTCATTTTAACCACAGACAGGTCTGAACACAAGATAAGGAGAGCTTTCACAAAGATTTTTACACAGACCATTCAGCAGCCCCTTCTATCACAACTGAACCACTGCCCCAGGCTAAAACCACTACAAGCAGTCGTTCATATAAAGCAACATTTGCCTCATCATTTGTTAGACCGTGCATCTCACCGCTGCGTATATATGATAACCACCAACCTTGGGATACACATCTGGACAGCCATACACTCTTCACTAGTAGTTTATATAATAAGTAGTTTAGCATTCAATATTAGGTTCCACATAAATATTAGAAGGAACTTCTTCACAGTGAGGGTGACAGAGCACCAGAACAGGCTGCCCAGGGGAATTGTGGAGTCTCCTTCACTGGACATATTTAAGACCCGCCTGGGTGTGTTCCTGTGTGACTTGGTCTAGGTGATCCTGCTGTGGCAGGGGGATTGGACTAGATGGTACTTTGAGGTCCCTTCCAATCCCTAATGATTCTCTGATTCCATGATTCTATGAATGTTTAAATTAGGTTATTATTTCTACCTTCCAAATGCCTACATTTTTTAAGCTTTAACTTTCTGTAAAAAACTTTTGTGTTCAAATCAACAAAATTGTAAAAAGCTGTGTGTCACGTAATATTCACTGGATATTCACTGTGACAGAAACCTTCCTCCGGAATTTGTTGAGGTTGAGATAGAACTGATTTCCACGGAATTGAGAACTAAGATTCAGTGATTTAGTCAAGAGTTACAGTATCCTTACAATATCCTTACAACATCCTTATATATAATTTTCCTTTTAGAACGGAAGTGTATATAATTTAAATTATAAATTGGGAAAAAAATTAAGTATTTTCTCTAATGTCACTCTACTTTCCCTGACACACTGTTCTTTTTGCTGCTGGGTACTGAAGATCATATATCCTATCCCAGGACCACAAAACTAGGCAACCTGAAAAGTGTTTAACTGGAGTACACAGATATATTGACTAAGTCAGTCACGCAGTATTATTGCTCTCAACTTACCAAAAGGTGGAACTAATTCGTAAGTGAATAAATACTCCCACTTCTGCTGAAATGTTTACAGTCCATTATAACATCCTTCATTATCAGGGTCCCTTCAACTAACCAAAAATGAAATAACCTTTAATCAGCTCAGAAAGACTTCAGCACTTGTAAATCAGTGACAAGTACTATTCAACTTAAGTTCTTCTTTTCACATTTAATCTAAAGTGAGATTTACACCAAGTGCTTCATTAAAAGAAGTTAGAATGCAACTGAATACTTCTATTCATTTTTGAATGTGCTCTTCTTCACAAAGAATGAGATTATAAATAGGTTCTGCTTCATAGCTTCAGATAAAATATTGACGTATATTAAATTTCACCTCCTACCTGTAAATGTAGCAGCATTTGTTATCGTTTGGGGGTATCCTGCTGGCAGCTATAAAGTCAGTATCTTTTTTGATCCTTAGCAACTATATGCAAAGACAAGGTGGGTGGCAACAGAAGAGAGCCAAGAAACGCAAAGCTGCTATAGGCTTCTGGTCCATTTCCTTTACCTCTTGAACTTGTCAAGCTGTTCTCTCACTCCAGCCTTGACAATATTAAATCATGAGCACTTCAGAGCGAAGAGCACTTAATATTTGTATGCTTCCACTCTACAGAGAACAGCTCAGTCATAACCAAAATCTGCTGTATGTTAATAATCTCTTCTACAAAGCCTCCAGCATTGTTCTTCCAAGGGAAGATTCTTTTATTAGCATTACTTGCATTAGTATAAGAGACTGTTTTACAAAGGAGCAAGACATTTCCAATACGAAAAACATCCACTGGAAATAAAGGAATGCAAGTTATTGCTATTTGATTTGCTGATTAAAAAGACTAAAATAGAAACAGCGAGTTTTCACAGAACAAATGTGTTTTATTTCAGTTTGGAATGGTGTGTAATCTTGGTTAAATACAACTAGATGTGGGAAGTGAAGCTGTAAGTTACTTTACTGAGATGTTCTGAAATAAGATTAAACGTTAAAAATGAAAATGTCTTCCTTCTTTTCCTTAAAATTCTTAATGCCGTAACTGATCCAGCTTTAGGAATACAACTTCGCATCAAATAAGGCTATTTCTAGCTTGCACGGTATTTGCTTAGAAAAATAAAATTGTTTCCTCACAGTGAAGTGACAGAATCTATTTTATTCCCTCCTACCCATTCATCTGGGACACAAGAACAAATCTGCTTTTACATGTGTGTTGTTACCACATTGTACCACAGTCCCATGGTTCCCCATCATGCAGTCCAAGCATGATGTTGTTTATGCAATACAGCATAGGCTCAGGAATTATGACAAGACTTGAAAGGGCTGAGATATCTTTCTAATAACTGGTCCTTAACTTGTAGTTCTTCTACAGTGGATCATCTGTCAGTGGGCATGGGGAAATATTTTTCAGGAGAAACCATCCAATTGCAAACTCACAGGAAAAAAAGTGAAAAAGTGGTTGAGAAGACCACAGGGTTTATTTTTATTCTTTAAATAGGCCACATTTCAGCTTCAAAAATATTTCAACTGCAAAGGAAGCATATTTTCACAGCATGTGAAGTGCTCAAGAAATTAGAGAAATTTTGTCTGTCCCCTAGCAGATCTTGCTGATTCTCTGTCTAAATGATGCTACCAGCAAAGCACTTCCATAGTCATAGAATCACAGGATTACTGAGACTTGAAAAGACCTCTAGGATCATCAAGTCCAGACTTTGTCAAATGTTAAGCACTGCCCAGATCAAAAATTACATTAAATATGAAGGCAAGATATTTATTCTTTTTCAAATCCTGTAAGAACACAGCCCCTTCTTCCTAAAAAAGCCCAAAGTTGAAACAAAAATGAACCTGTTCTTACTAGGACAATGGCGAGCAATGCAACCACATGAAGTCAGTATCTTCTCAAAGCAAAGCTTCTTCTTTTTTTTTTATATTGCCAGGGTTCAAAGAAAAACTTAAACTTTTCTAAAACCATAAACTATTTTGTCACCTTTTACCCCAAAACAGCACAGAATATCCTTTGGGATAAGGGAAGTTATAAGCGAAGCACAGCACAGCAAAAACATGCAATGCTGCTTTCTGTTCTAAACATAGAAGTTCACTTGCAGACATCTTGATGGAGAAGCAAAGAAAATTACTACAGATTCTTCAGTAACTCCATTGTATCGCAAGACAAAGATTTACTATGTCTGATGGGCAATGCTAGGACAGTAAGATTTCAAAGACATAAATCACAATCTAACAATTACTAGTAGTGAACAGAGAAATCATATTTCTGAAATATTTCACAATTTCTTACTTTTGGAAGTTGATTTTTCCCTTTCCTTTTATTTCCCCTCAACTGCATTCTTAAGATATACCTTAAAAGCAGAGTATGAAAGAGGGCTGTGGTTCTTTATCTTGCTGTCAATTGGTATTTCTTCAGCATGAACATTAAACGTTATACTTCAGAATGAACATTGTCTATTTAAAACATAGGACACTTGACAGTAATCTATTCAAATCAATCTAAAAACTTCAGCCAAGGTAGAGGTCCTACCTCTGCAACATCCCATGCTTGCTAAACCAGCCCTCTGGAAAGCACCCCACAGACATTCAAGTGCCAGCAAAATGTAGTAAGAAATACATTATGATGCTTTAGTTGTCAGTTCCATAGATCAAGGGGGGAAAATGGTAAAGAACCCTGACACATAGACAAATTTAAAGGCCACTTTAAGATCATTCATAGTACAATTTTCAGCCACCAGGAATGTTAAATATGACAATAGTCACTTCACGGTCTGGTATCCACAGAAAAAAAAAACATTTCAACACTTCTGACAAAGTATTCTGGATTTCAGTCTTCTTTTCAATATTCTGGATTTTCAGTTCCTTTCCACTCAGAGGTTTATATCTGAGCAATCACTGCATGTTGACATGACAAATTAATTTTCTTACAGGTGTCCTAGGACATGGAGTGTCCCGGGATTTCCCTGGGATGTTTTCTGTACGTAATCATCTCAAACTGCAACTTGGGGAAGTTTCCATTCCCAAGGCAAAGGGCACAAAAGCAAGGACTGTCATCACAATCAGACCTCATCCTGCATGATCTAGTGGTGCACAGAGCACATAACGTAACACAGCACTGGAGAAACATCATCTTACCATCAGTGGAGTTGGCAGCTCAGCAGGCTGAGTGATCTGGGCATCTTGATCTGGGCACTTGCTATTCCTTTGGTCAGGTCCCCTGTTTGGGGATACTCCGTGAAACACAGCATTTCTCCTATTCTGTTTAACAGCAACATGAACATTTTTAAAAAGGATTGTGGGCCAGCCCACAGTGTTGGAACTTCACTGCAGTCTGTGATGTCTCCACAGTAAAGAAGTGCAACCTGCCCGTGGGATCACCCCTAACTTGACAACCATCATCTCTGCCCAGACAGCTGCTGTCAAAGCAAGGACCTAGTGAGTGAGTGGACAAAATATATTTCCAGTTACTTGCTTTCTTGGTAAGAAATAAGAAAACTGTTGAGGTTTCTTTCCTTTGGCTTTTTTCGTCTGGCTTAGTGAAAGTGACTTCAGGATCGCAAGCCAATTAGGCTCTGAGATAGCCATCACAAGTGCAGTAGCTTTTTTTCCCCTCTGGCAAATCTTCCTGTTCTCAGGACAAAGCTGAAAAGATTCATGGCTGTGGTTTATCCACCTGGGATTGCCACCTGCTGCACAAATCAATCCACCAAACCACTCCAGAGATTTATTCCTATTTTTTGATGGTTAAAATGACCTGAATTATTTTAAAGCATTTAAAGGAAAACTATTTATCCAAGCTTTCTTAGGGTTTGAGCGTTTTAGCCCTATCCACCTCAGAAAGCTTCATCTCTTCTGAAAGATTGCTCAGTAACTCACAGCCAATCTTTCAGGTGCTTTAGTTACTTCACTGGCTTTTCTTTTAATTCCTTTGTTCAAATTTCCAATGTCTGCACTGTCCAGCATGTGGTCCAAAGCATCTGAGAGGCTGCCACAGTGCTAGTTTTTCATGATAACTGCAGGGAAAATCACTGTCAGCACTACCTTTCATAGTGAAAATAGCCTCTTATCTGCATATAAAACCAGAAATTACTTTTGAAAGATTACATTCGACCAAAACTGTACTAAAGCCGTTTTCACCCAATGTCAGCTGTCAGGAAGCCATCTACTGCAAATCCCAGAGCTAAGCCCATCGTGCTCCAGCCCATTTGGAGGAAAAATGTGAGTCCTTAGCACAGACCTGCTCCCATGTCCAAAATACCATTGCAGTGTTCTTCTCATAGATGCCTTCTAAAAAACCCACTGTACTGGAGCTGGAAACCTGAAGCTGCTAAACACCGTCACTCACAACAACAATTAATCTTGTAATCACTAGCTCAGCTGGCTATAATTGTCAATATATTGTTTTATGAGCTTCCATTGGCAGGAAATGAATTATTTCTCTCTCCTTAAAATGAAATGACTCCCCGGATACAATACAGGGATTATTTATACAGAGAAAAATAAATCATAATGAAAGTGGCAGGAAATTAAAAGAGCAGCTCTGCTGGCTGAGTGTCTAGAATTGAAATTTGTATCTGAAGCAGGTTTCAAGGATCTTCCATACTACTTTACTTGTTTAACCCTGGCTCAAATTCTAATGGGTACATATTGTTGTTTGATTCTGATATGTGAAGTGCTGGGCTACTTGTGCCATCAGAATGCAACTGTATATCTAACTTGGAGAAAACGAAAATAAATAAATCTGGAAACTGCTACAATCTTACAGCAAAAAATAAGATTATAAAGAAAAAACTTCAGTTCATTCCGCACCATTAAACCTGCCAGAGTGGTAGGTACAAACCCGACAGTAAACCTAAGTATCCATCAGGAGGTACAATTTATCTGCTGGTGAGTGATATTCACTTTAAAAACTGAAATTACCAAGTGAAGTAGCACAACAAGAATCACAATAACACAAAAGCTAAATTTTTCGTTTAAAACTCTAATTGGATAGATGAGGAAGCTTCTTTGGAAGTGCAGAGAATTCACCATTTGCTTCACTTCTTACATCTTACAGACAAAAGCAGCAGCAACGTCGCTTCCCATACACCACAAGAGCAAGTGGAAGCGCTTCTTTCAGTAACAGAGGGGGCAGGAACAACAGCGGTACAGGACCCAGACTCTGCCTGATGGCTTACCTTTAAGCAAAACAAATTGCATTTGAATATGGGAATTTATTTTTCCTCTTTTTTACATGTGAATACATCTAAGTGGTACTTTTACAGGAAACTTCAAGTACCTTTAAGCCGTCTTTTATTTATTCTGTTTACCAAGCTAGTCCTAAGACTGTTTAGTGCTATACTTACACATTTATGAGGTACTTCAGTGAATTTTGCAGAGTTTTTCTGAGATTTTGAGCCACAACAACAATCCTGCAAATACAGTTACAGTATGTGGAGATCAAATGACAAAATCACTTCAATGTTTGGTATAATAAAAGGAGCAGTGTGCAGAGAGGAGCTTGCATGAGCTAATACACCTGCAAACAGGCCAAGGATCACCGGGACATGCAGAACACCTTGGGAAGTCCTGCAGGCTCCTACCCCTGTGCACCTCAACAGAATACAGCAGGCTAAGGTCATAATACAGTCACCAATAACTTCGTTGTATACATTCAAAATTTAATTCATTTTATTGGAAGTCATATCTAAGCATGTGGAGGAAAATATGGTTATCAGTAGTCAGCATGGATTCACCAAGAGGAAAAAACATGTGACTAGTGGCAGTCTTCTATGACGGTGTGACTAGCTGGGTAGATGACGGGAAAGCAGTGGCTTTTTACTTTGTTTCATACACCATCCCCATAAGGAAGCTTAGGCAGTGTGAGCTAGATGAGGAGACGGGGGTGGATTAAGAACTGACCAAATGACAAAGCTCAGATTATCAGTGGCGCAGAGTCTCGATAGAGGTCTATAGCTGGTGGTATTCACCAGATGTCATTACAGGGCCCAGTCTTGTTTGATGTATTCACCGTCTGCCTGGAAAAGGAGATGGAGTGTATCTTCACCAAGCATGACAATGACACAGAAGTAGGAGCAGTGTCTGACACAACAGGTTGTGCTGCCATTCAGTGAGACCTAGACAGGCTGGACAGCTGGGCAGAGAGGAACCTAAGGATGTTCTACAAGGGCAAGCATAGAGTCCTGCACACAGGGACAAATGACCATCATGCACCAGCACAGGTTGAGGGCTGACCTGCTATAGAACAGCTCTGCAGGGTAGGACTTAGGGGTCCTGGTGGATTAAGTTAACCATGAACCAGTAATGTGTTCTTGTGGCTAAAAAGGCCAGTGGTCTCCTAGGGTGCATTTGGGAAAATGTGCTCAGCAGGCTGAGAGGTGTTCTCCTTCTCTTCTAACTCTGGCCTAACCAGGTTACATCTGGAGTACTCTAACCAGTTCTGGGCTCTCCAGGTCAACAAAGACAGGGAAATACTGGAGACAGCTGAGCAAAGGGCTAGCAAGATTATTACAGAACTCTTAGGAGGACCACAAGCTAGAGCAACACTCCATCTAAAAATGAGTAGGAGATACTTTACTTTGCGGGTGACAGAGTACTGGAACAGGCTGCCCAGAGAAGTGTGGAGACTCCTTCTCTAGAGATATTCGAAACCTATCTAGATGTGCTTTTCTCTAGATGAACCTGCTGTGGATGGGGTTTGGACTAGATGATTCCCTAGAGGTCACTCAATATTCTATGATCCTGTGGTTTTTTTTAAGTGATGAAGCAATGTTTATTGATGGATCAAAACACTGTCAAACAGCTAGGCAGAAACAACAGCCAAAACCTGTCTCCTTAGATTTTTCTATTGGCCTGTCTCTATGTAAAAGTTAAATCTCATCTCCAAAAAGACTCATCTCCTGATACAGCACATTATGTCAAGGAGCATCTTTGTGATCTGGAGGTGAAAAAGCAGTCTGCACTGAAAAGCCAGTGCATACTGCATAACTATTCCAAGATATATTTTTGTTTGATGAGTAGTAGACTCTGCCTGCTCTCCTTTACCTTTTAATTGAAGCATTATTTTAAACTGTGCAGCATGAATTAATCCTCTTATGGTTTCAGTTCCTCCTTGTAATTTTTTCCTCTTTTAAATTTAATAGGTTTTCCCACTTTTTTTTACTGCACAGCTAAGAACTGAAACAATTCATTGCAAAGCAATCCCTTCTCACTGCTTTTCTAATACTCATGCGCAATAAAACCTCATCCATCATTGTTTTCAAAGAGTCAGCTTTTTAATCAGATCTGTATGTATATTGGTTTGAGCATGTGGCAGCTTAATTACCCTCCTGAATATGTGAAACACATCTTTGTCATATCTACTTATATCTGAAGAGAGCCATCCTATACACTAATTAAAGAGGGATGATGACAATTTTTCCATACACAAATTATGTGCCATCTGTCTAGGAATCCTCATGTTCACTCTCTGGATTAATTAAGGGTGGGGAAAGGTTGTTTCCCTTGAGTTTTGTCTAATGCAGGATAAAAGTCTGTGTGAATGAGGAAACAGAATTCTTTCCTGCTTCTACCAGTGTAAAGCTCATAGCAAAGTAGAACAGAGCCTTTCGTTTTGCTGCTGTCTAATCAGCTAGTAATATATTGCAGAACATCAGGAGTCATATTTATGCAGCTGTTTATTGAAGGTAGCAGCCAGTCTGAAGAGACGCAGACAGCAGCACTTCAACAAGTAGAAAACCCGCACTATGCCCTCATATTTGGACCCAGCGTTAAAACAGACTTTGTATTAATAGTATTATTAAAGAACAGAGTGACAGTATCAAATGGATACAGTGTGAAAGGACAGCAGTATCACAGAATCATAGAATCATTAGTGATTGGAAGAGATCTCAAAAGATCATCTAGTCCAATCCACCTGACACAGCAGGATCACCTAAACCAAGTCACACAGGAACATATCCAGGAGGATTTTAAACATCTCCAAAGAAGGAGACTGCACAAATCCCCTGGGCAGCCTGTTCCAGTGCTCCATCACCCTCCGTAAAGAAGTTCCTTCTAATATTTACATGGAACCTTCTATGTTTCAGCTTACACCCATTGCCCCTCATCCTATCACTAGATGACACTGACAACAGCCTAGCTCCATTCTCCTGATGCCCACCCTTCACAAATTTATAGACATTAATGAGGTCACCCCTCAGTCTCCTCTTCTCTAACCTAAGGAGACCCACCTCCCTCAGCCTTTCCTCATCAGGGAGATGCTCCACTTCCTTGATCATCCTTGTTGCTCTAAGCTGGACTCTCTCCAACAGCTCTGTGTCCTTCTTGAACTGAGGAGCCCAGAGCTGGACACAATACTCCAGATGTGGTCTTGCCAGGGCAGAGTAGAAGGAGAGGAGAACCTCTCCCGATCTGCTAACCACTCCGCTTTCTCATCCACCCCAGGATGCTGTTGGCCCTCTTGGCCACTAGCGCACATTGCTGGCTCATGGTCATCCTGTTGACCACCAGGTCCCTTTCTCATACGCTGGTCTCCAACAGGTCAGTCCCCAACCTATACTGGTGCCTGGGGTTGTTCTTGTCCAGATGAAAATCTCTACACTTGCCGTCCTTATAGTTCATTAGATTTCTCTCTGCCCAGCTCTCCAGCCTGTCCAGGTCCCGCTGAATTGCAGCACAGCCTGATGGAGTGCTGGCCACTCTTCCCATCTTTGTGTCATCAGCAAACTTGCTGACAGTGCACCCTAATCTCTCATCCAAGTCATTAATGAATAGATTGAACAGGACTGATCCCAGTACCCACCCTTAGGGGACTCCACTAGATACAGGCTTCCAAATGGACTTTATCCCATTGACCACTACTCTCTGGCTTCTATCCTGCAGCAAGCTCACCATCCACCTCACTATCCAATCATCCAGTCCACTCTGCCGCAGTTTGGCTCCAAGGATGCTATGTGAAACTGAAGTAAAGGTAGACCACATCCACTGCTCTGCCATCATCTATCCAACTGGTTATGCCCTCATAAAAGGCGTATCAGGCTGGTTAAGTGTGACTTCCCCTTGGTTGAAGCCATGCTGACTGTCCTTGCTCTGTCTAGAGACAGCGTCCAGGAGGAATTGTTCCATCGCGTTGCCTGGGATGGAAGTAAGGCTGACTGGTCTATAGTTACTTGGGTCCTCTTTCTTACCCTTTTTGAAGATTGGAGTGATATTTGCTATCCTCCAGTTTCTAGGCACCTCTTCTGATCCCCATGACTTAGAAAAGATGATGGAATGTGGCCTAGCAATAACTTCTGTTATCTCCCTTAGCATGCGTAGGTGAGTCCCATCAAGGTACATGGACTTATGTACATTTGGTACTTCAGCACTGTCTTTTACTGGTCTGAGAGTATTTTGTTGTAAATGTTTCCTTCATGAATTTGAGACATCTGGGTAATATACAAATCCTTTTAGTCTTGCCTAGTCAGAAAAGTTTTAAATAATTCACTCCTATTATGAGACTGGCTTGCTTCTACTTAAACCTAGGTGCACAATTGCTGGTCATTTTGAAGCTATTGTATGTCTAAGCAGATATTTCAAATACAAAAACCATTACTCTTCATCTAAGTAGCATCTTGTTATAGGGTTTATCCTGAGATAAAATTAACCAATGAATTTTGAATTTTGCTAATGGGGTGAAACAAAAAAGTCCCAAGTAGTAGAATTAAAAAAATAAACACCTACAATGGCAGGCAAAACCAAAAGTAACTCAATTTGAGGAAAAAAAATTAATTCACTCCACATAAAAACCCAGGACAAAAATATAAGGAAATTAATCACACGGTCTTAAATAACTGAGTGAAAGAGAAATCTCCAAGCCCTCAAGAGGAAACGATTTCCAGCAGTTCTTGCTCCTTGTGGAAACATTTAGTCCATTCAGTCTGAACACACATCCCCTGGAGTCACTGGGCATTTTAAAGTCCAGTTCTCTGTTCTGTGTGCTTCCAAACCAGTCCTCTAGTTCCAGAATGCTGATTCCTACAGCCACAAACTAGGGAAAAGGTCATTCAATTTCAACAAACAGTGGAATTCAGATGAAACTTTCCTTCCACTTGTCCTTGTAGTACCCTTCTCTCTCTCCTCTCTTTCTTTTCACCACACTCCCAGGGCAAGATGGCTGCCACTTCCAGCACTCAGTGAAACATACTGCCTCTAAAATACAGAGCCTGTCACCAGAAGCTCCAAACTTCTGCTCTGTTTGCAGAAATGGAAAAACTCAGCTTGGAATTTGCAAGTCATAAATCACATAAGCTTGGAACACTGGAAAGCCCCAGGGAGGTAGTATTATGTGCCATCAGTGAGGAAAGGATGTTACTTGTACCAGAGGATGTCATCCCCACATGCAATTCACAGAGGGTACACACCAGCTGCCGTAATTTACTGAAGAGTGAAAAACTAAGCAGGAGGAACAGTGTCAGCAAGACCTGCACTTCACTGGTCCTTATTACATGGGTGGGTTGAGCATGAAAATAATTTTGATCCATTCCCACCTTGATAGCTTTTTCATCATCACTGGAGTGGTCCTCCAGGCTGTTTCTTCTCTGTTTCCTTGTTCTCTTTCACTTTTCTTTGCTGAGACTGATGATTGAGCCCTTTACTGAGACGAATGTGCTGCCACTGAAAACTTTATTGGCTCAGCAGCTGATGATGCTTTTATTATCCTGGTTTCTCCCTATTTATACAAGGTACTGAAAATATGCTGTATTACATTAATTTATAGAAATTACTGCATAGTATTAATTTAGGGTCATCAATCATTGAGTCTATGCTAAACCTCTAGCTAGGCCACAAGATAACAGCAGTAATAAATCTATAAGAAAATAAGACATCTAAATATGAAACTTACAGTATAATTCTTTAAGAGCCATCATATTTCACTGTAATTTTTCATGCATGCTATACAAACCTAGTTGTCTTCTCAATATTTCTTCTTGCCTAGTGTACGATGTTCTTCTCGTTCTTCTTTAATTTCTCTGGTTTAATAGAAAACTAAAAAAAGGTGCCTACAAACACTTTGCACTTCAATTTACAGGTTATCTGCCACATGCTGATACATCTTCAAAATTACAAGATAAAGGAAATACAGTTTGTCACATATAAAACACTGCATACTTTTTTTTTTTCTCAGGAATGTTGAAATTCATTATTATGTACCCTTAAAATAGTATTTTCTAGGGCAGTTAATGAACTCAAACCTGGTAAGTCAGAGAGGCAGCCTTTTGCTAGGTATTTAACAGTTGCTACAGCAGTAAGCTAAAGAAAGCATCCTACATTCTCAACATTTTATTTAGGTTAGTTATTTTAACCTAACCTTATTAACAGAACTACACCACCATAATTACAGAGGCACTGAGAGAAACCCCTGTTTTCTAGGGGTTTTTTAGTTTGCATGTTTGTTACTATCATGTTCTCACTATCAATTTTTTCATTTCTGTCACTATTTTCTGTACAGTTACTGACTGGTTCTGTCATAACCCCTTTCGATCTCCTGTCGTTCCCTTTGCATGGTCTCTCCATATCTGAAAAGCTCTTGGCTACCTTATCACAGAATCACAGAATCACAGAATCATCATGGCTGGAAAGGACCTCCAGGGTCATGGAGTCCAACCTTTATCCTATTAGCTAGCTGATTATCATCAGGATCAAACAGCCCTGGATACTAAATGAACTCTTATTTAAGTGAAAAGACAGAGGCTGTCTCACACAGATGTGCCAAGTTATTCCTGCATCAAAATCCTAGGGAAAACACCGAAATGAACAGTGAAACAAATGAACAAAAAAAAAACCAGTTTCTTGGTCTTGTCAGCCAAGAGATGAATTCCAAGCATTTCAAATAACTCTTCCAGGCATGCTTATATCTGCTACCTTTTCTATATGCATAACGTGCCATTTGCAAAGTGGCCATTGAACACAGTTTGAAGTGTTGTTTTCTCCCACATGGCTCTGCAAATAGTCACCATGTCACATTTGATACTTTTTAGTCTTCATTTGCACTATTAGAATCCTTACAACACACTCCTAAGGATTTTGCACCTGGCTCACCAAATTCTTGAAGACATTAAAAATTTCTGGCAACAAGGATACTGTTCTGTGATACCTGAATTTCACCAAGAAGTTGATGTCTGAGTCCTTAGAGAAATATTCTTTCTATATATACTGTGAGGAAATAAGCTGATTAAATAGTGGATCATATTTATAATATTTCCCCTTACCTCCAACACAATTCTACAGCTTGAATGGCTGAATAGCAGGAGGGGAAATCTAAAGAGATGAAGAAATCGTTATTTTTCTTGGACCAGTGTAATCAAGAGAAATTAGGCCAGTATAGTAGTGCGTACAGACAATAGGATCACATATTTTTATTCTTCCACTCCAAAGAAGTCTGTATGACCAAATGTGCTGTTTTCATCCCATCTGTCTGTAAAGCAGAAGATCCAGTTTGTAGAAAGGCATGACAGTATTTTCAAAATATGTTCCTATGTTTCCTATAAGACGGTAATTTTAGTGCCCATTTTCTCCTCTTCCTTCCACACTAGCTCTCCACACCTGTCGAGCATCTAATTATTGTTCCTTTTCCCCTTGTCTTTGACACCTTATAAGTGAATGTTTACAACTAATGTGTACAAGATTTTCCCTGCAAGAACAAATAGGTGAAAAGTTATAGTGAAAAAAATAGCAGTGTTATCACAATAACCGATGTTGGAAAAGGAATATAAAAAAGAGTGGCTTCACTTGCAGCCTGTGTTTTAACTAATCCATCATTATAAGCATTTCCATTAATTTAATAATAACACAAATATCCAATATTCTGAGCTTAATGTAACAAACAGTGATCACATTACCCAGTTTTAAAAATTGCTCTACATAATGTAATAACTTCCTTGCTCTAATTCAATTTCACTTTACATCACTTAATAAATGAATGCTGATCATTTGACATAATTGAATGAGTAGTTCAGCTCATTCTCTGTACTTCTTAGACCACAAAACAGGCTGGTTTTTTTGTCATGTTCCAGGATGGTACTGTGGCTTTTGAGAGTTGTGTTTCATTTCTTCTGTCACCTTTATTACTCAGTAACCCCATTATATAGGAAAAACTTGAACTCAACACTGGAAGCTGAATTTTTCAACAGGATTAGTTAAAGCTGAGAATATAAACCCCAGAAACTGTAGACACTCTTCAGTTTTCTGTGAAGTCAGATGGCATTGACTTCACAGTGCCATACTGTCTCCAAAGTATGTAGAGATATTAACAGCTGTCTCTTTTGAAACACAGAAAGGTAGAAAACTGGACTTCGAGATCAACATGACCATGCTATTGAAGTTCCTTTAGAAATAGACTACATCCCTCAGACCACAGAATCACAGACTCACCCCTCTAAGCTTAAACAAGTTTGGAAGTCTTTCTGCAGCACTGCAAAAACCTGTACAGTTTGGGAGGCAGGTAGTCCTTCGTTAGGATTTATGATAATACCTGAAATTCAGTACAGGACTTCTAAATATTAGGTCCCAAGGTCCAACAGCAGAAGGCATTGGGGGACCTGGCTGGCTCAGTTGGTAGAGTACAGGACTCTGAGTCCTAAGGTTGTGGGTTTGTGTCCTGTGTAGGACATTGTATCTTGAGACAGTCTGAGTACACCAGGTGTTGTAGGCTTACCCTGCTCCAGCAGGGGGAGTTGAACTTAAATGATCTTTTGAAGTCCCTTCCAACCTGTAATATTCTGTGATTCTGTAATACCAAGATGAGAATACCAACATGTTGGTATTACAGAATACCAACAGTAGAATGAGGCCATCACACTGGGAAAGGGAGTAGTCAGCAACCTCCTACACCACTTAGATGTAAACAAGTCTATGGGGCTGGATGGGTTGCACCCAAGGGTGCTGAGAGAGTTGGCAGGTGTGCTCAACAAGCCACTTTCCATTATTTACTCAAAATTCTGGCTAGCTGGGGAGGTCTCAATGGACTGGAAGGTGGCAAATGTAACACCCATCTACAAGAAGGGCAGAAAGGAGGGCCTGGGAAACTATAGACCTGTCAGTCTCACCTCGGTACCAGGGAAGGTCATGGAATACATCATCTCAAGCGTTATCGCACTTCACATGCAGGGCAATCAAGGGATCAGGCCCAGTCAACATGGGTTGATTTAAGGCAGGTCCTGCTTGATGAACCTGATTTCCTTCTATGACAGGATGACCTGACTATTGGATGAGGGAAAGGCTGTGGACATTGCTTACCTGGACTTTCAAAAAGCCCCATGGAACACCTTTCAAAAGTGTTCCCCACAGAATTCTCCTGGATAAGCTGGCTGCTCATGGCTTGGACGAGCACACAATCTGCTGGATAAGACACTGGTTGAACGAATGGGCCCAAAGAGTGGTGGTTAATGGAGTCAAATCCAGCTGGCAGCCTGTCACAAGTGGTGTGCCTCAGGCCTTGGCGTTGTTGGGGCCATCTCTGTTTAACATCTTTATTGATGACCTTGATAAAGACACAGAGTGTATCATTAGTAAGTTTGCAGATTACGCCAAGTTAGGTGGGAGTGCTCATCTACCAAAGAGTAGGGAGGCTCTTCAGACGGACTTGGACAGATTGGAGCAATGGGCCAATGTTAATGGCAGGAGCTTCAATAAGGCCAAGTGCCAGGTCCTGCACTTGGGCCACAACAACCCCATGCAATGCTGCAGGCTTGTGGAGGAGTGGCTGGAGAGCTGTGTGGCAGAGAGGGACCCGGGAGTTTTAATAAACAGGAAGATAAATATGAGCCAGCAGTGTGCCCAGGTGGCCGAGGAAGCAAATGAGAGTCTGGCCTGTGTTAGAAATAGGGTGGCCAGCATATTCACTGAGTGTTTGTACATTGGAAACACTGGACAGGAATGGCAATAAGCTAAGTGGTACTGTTGACCTACAAGATGTCCTGGACCTGTGCTAGTGCAATCCCCAGTATCAATACAGACTGAGGAATGGTTTGATTGAGAGCAGAGAAGTGACTCAATGAGCTTGAAGATCTTTTCCAACATAAGAGTCCTATGATTCTTTGGTAGATGCCTAATTTCTAGAAACATTCAAGATCAGGTTGGACAGGGCTTTTGGCAACCTGGTCTAGTTGAAGATGTTATTAGCCTACCTGGGTTAATAATAAATGAGTGCTTTTCAATCTCTTCCTCTCTTTCTTTTTTTTGCATGTGTCCAGTCCTTTACCTGTTTCACTTCTCCAACTGCTTTGATTAGCTGCCAAGACTCTATAGACTTTGAGTGGGTGCTTGAGGCTGTCTTTTAACATACTGACCATGTATTGTATTTCTTAGGCACACTTCTTTGTTGTTAATGAGAACTAAATCTTGCTTTGTGGGGTGCATGTCTAGCCCATTACTTGCTTCAATTGTGGGGAAATATTTCTTGGTTTAGTGTAAAATTTCATTGTACAAAATACACACTTAAGCTGCACAGTGAATTCACATGCTGCATCTCCTATTGTGAAAATTTGAAAGAATCCTAAGGAAATAAAGCCTGGAAACAAACTGATAAGAAAAAACGTTGCTTCATAAAAGAATATTATTTTTCCTGCAGAAGAAGTTTTTTGGGAAACCAGAGATAGTGTATGTTTGTATTAAAACTGAATTAATATTCTTTAAGTATACTGTGGTGTATGTAAGTAGAGTTACATAAGAAACACGGCACCTCTGCTTTCGTCAGTCTGGCAAACACTAATTGGTTTTGCAAGGTGATATCAATAACAAATGGTTTACAAACAGTAACACATAAATTTGAAAAGGCAGTCTGAGGTTCGTGCTCCCACCATGAGGTGAAGAAATGTGAATGGCTCTATCATTTGATACTGACATCAGTGAGAAGTGAACACACCTCAGAGAGAAAATCTGGGATGACTTTAATCTAAAGTTTCGCCAAAGATTTCAACTCAAAATTTTGAAATGGTTAAAGTCAGAAAATTCTGGGGCTTGGGAGAAGTAAAAGGTACTCAAACAAATCAGTGTGTTCTATGTATCAATCATATTAAATTATGATTTAAAAAAAACTGCTCAAGGTCTGTCAGTAGCATTTTTGTCATTTTGAGAGTAAAAGAAATTGTGTTTCCACTGAAGACTGTGGAGAGACAAAATCAGAAAATTTTGTTCCATGGTTTGTCTGTCATATAACATATAATTAAACCTAGCAATGCCTGGATATTTTAGGTCAAAATCATCTTTAAAACTATTACATTTTAATGTTTTGCCAGAGCAATTTGAAGGAGATATCACAATTAAAGCAAAAATCTCCAAAAGACTTACAAAATTGCAAAAGCACTTTGATATATGACAGTTGACTCTGATATTCTAAGAAATACCTCTTAAATAGGAAAATGTTGACTTTTATATATGGCATTTATCCAGTTTCTTGAGGTCTAGTGACCAGATTTTAAATTTGGTGCAGAGATATAAGGAGATTATAAAAAGATTATAAGGAGATTATAAAAGCTTTGTAGGAATCAAAATAATACTGTCCTTCATGGAAATGAAGATGGCATTTTGAAAAAGAAATGGATGTTAACAATTCACTCTGCCTTGGTTGTACATGAAAGGCATCAGCCCATGAGATGTTCTGGTGTGGCACACTGTCAGACACCAGTCTAACAGATGTAGGGAAGAAGGAGTTACAAATCTTTCTTTACCAAACTACTTCAGTAATGATAACTAACTCTTTCTTTGCTACAGATTCACACAGCCATGTACACTGTTTAGCTTGAAGTATGAATTGTTGCTCTTGTTTGCATTGAAAAACATAATCTCCTAGACTCATAGAATCACTGAATCATTCAAGTCGGAAAAGACCCTTGGGATACAGCTCATTATGAATTCATTATGAATCTGAGAAGAATAGCACAACCCAACAGGCCTGTAATAGTGTATGTTCTCAGATCTTAGACAAATTCCATGAGTTAGTAAGTTGTGATGTGTGACTCCTGATATTTCTTTTGTTGTCAGCTCAGAGAAAATGTATTGATACAGGTTGATATGTGATCATTTGAGAGGATTTGGTACAGTGCATAGCTAATTATTTTTTACAATGTTTCTAGGAATGTTCCTGTGCAAAGTCTGTAGGACTGAAGATTGGTTGTGGGTGAAAGTTGAACTTGGGAATGATGTCACATTGACTGTGTCTATCTCAGTTTCTTCCTTCACAAGATAATGCTCTTTCCTCTTTAGTGCAAAATCTAATGTCATTTACAAAATTAAATAAAGAAATGCTTGCCTGGTCTAGGTTGGGAAGCACTGGTGGTTTCATTTCATTTGGTGAAGTACAGTCACACAGCTCTTGTTCCCCAAATTGACTAGTCTGTCAAGTGTGCAGGAGGATGGTAAGAGAATAGTAAAGGCAAAGTACTGTTGCTCAGATGGCTTGAGGAAAATGTGCAGGACTGAAAAGCAGCAACCAGGTATAGACGCGGAGAGCATAATTCATTGCTTTAGCACTGTGATTTCTCTTTGCATACTGAATTGTCTCTGCTAGTCTCAGTGATATACCTAAATTTTCCTCATATATTATCCTTGTGTTTTCTGAGTTTGCTTCTTACTAAAGACTAACCTGAGCAGTAAAATTAATCTCAGATTAATGGGTAATTAAGAATGGTCTTTAAAATGCATTCATTACTTTAAGCAATTTGAACCTACAGCTTAAACAAACAGTAGTGTCGGGGTTTTTTTAGAGAAACGATCTTTATGGCAGCATACTATTTGCTGTTTACCTTGTGGAGGAGCATGGTCAGAGGTGTCTGACTGGCCCAATTCTCGCAGAAGATATGTGGGCAGGGAAAGTGCAGAGATGGTAATTCAGGAAGATTTAGTGTCAGACTCTTGAAGTAAACTTTTCCTCTTGCTTGAAGAGTATTGGTGCTTTCCTACAGCAGTTATGGTTAATGATAATGCCTACAAAGCTACTTCACACATTGCAGCTGGTGAAGTACCTACTCTACAGAAAAGGGAATTTCTTCCATCTGCCTTCATTGTCCAAGAAGGCCAACGGTGCCCTAGAATGCATTAAGAAAAATCTATCCAGCAGGTCCTAGTGAGACCACCAATCCAGTTTTGGGCTCCACAGTTCAAGAGAGACTGGGATCTACTGATGACAGCCCAACAGAGAGCTGTGAGGATGATTAAGGGACTTGAGTATCTCCCCTGAGAAGACTGAAGAAAGAAGAAAGACTGAGAGAACAGGGGCTGTTTAATCTTGAGAAAAGAAGACTGAGAGCGGATCCTATTAATATCAATAAACATCTGAGGGGTGAGTGTCAAGTGGAAGGGGTCAGTCTCTTTTCTGTGGTACACAGTAATAGGACCAAGAATAAGGGATATAAATTTGAACACAGAAGGTATCCTCTTCTTTACTGTGGGGGTATAGAAGCACTGGAGTTGTGGAGACTCCTTCTCTGGAGACATTCAAAACCCGCTTGGATGCAGTCCTGTGTGGCCTGCTTTAGGTCATCCTGCTTTGGCAGGGGGGTTGGATTCAATGGTCTCTGGAAGTCTTTTCTAACACCTAACATTCTATGACTCTGATTAAAAAACATGAGTGGAGAGTGGGGGCAGTGCAGTGTTCCTAGTGAGAATGAAACAAGAGCTCCCAAAAAACTCTATAGGAAACACAAAAGAGCTTGAGAAGAGTGATCTGCAGCTCTGCATTGGTACAGGGTGTGAAGCTAAAAAGATATGTGAAGACATAGGTTTTTCATGTTACATGTGTGGGTGTCTTTTCTAAAAGGTGGCTATTAGACATTGTGATATCTGGAAAGATAAAGTCAAATCAGGAAAAGATATCATGGCATATTTTAAAGAAAATCTAGTTCATAAAATACAGAGCTACCATGAATTCTTGCAAGTGATGACCAAGTGTAATTTGGGATGTCTCTTCTGAAAGTAGTCTGTTTTTATAACAGTGCTTAGTCACAAATATTCAACAACTACTTGTTTCTTTTGTTACTGGTGCATCCATTTCCCAGGCAAATGTCCATGGGTTCATGAAAAACTACCTGTGGATGAAGAGGACATGACTGTCTTGATGTCAGGCCTGGTATGCTAGGTAAGTAATCTCTTTTTTTAAAAAACTTGTTATTTGTATTTAGTTGCATAGCAAAATCACAAGTAATTGTGTCTTTGATCCGTTGTCCAAGCCAAACAACTTACTGGTGAGAAAGCAGAGCCTTTATTACTCCCATATTTAAGTTTCTTTTCAAGGGGAATAAGACCGTTGGTACAGACACATACCTGCTGATCAGGACTGCAGCCCTCACCAAGAAGTAAAGTGAGGTAAAACCATGTTGAGTGCAGTGCCATACAAATTGGTAAGAAATACTTCATGTAAAAACACAGTCTAAAAGACATACACCCAGAGGTTAGAAGGGTAGTCTTGCAGACATAGTAGGAAAACAGCCTTCTTTTCATTGCCTACCTTAATCAACATGACAACTTCAACAGTGAGACATAGTTCTTTCCACTGTTATTTATGAAAACCTCAGAGCAACTCAAATGGCAGCAGTAGTTTGTCATTCCTGAAGTTTTACACCTGTACGCATGTTTTGCAGAAATCTCCCCTTAACTGCTTGTGTTTCTTCGTACTCATTATCTTTTTTGGGTTACTGAGCTCTATCCCACTTTAATATTTCATATTACCGTGCAAAATATTAGAAGGAGTGAGATATTTGATTCTTTTTACACAATATTCTTGACCAGCAAATTGCCTTGTGCCACTACTTCCTTTGGATTAGATATTTAAAGTGTCAGGTACATGCTTAAAAAAAAAAATCTTTAACTTAAACCCTCTAATTCTCTGTTTAAATAGTATTTGATTTATTATTGGGTGGATCCTGATGGATTTACTACGTAACTAAGATCTGAGAACGACAAAAATTCCTTACTTTATCCCTTTCTATCAATCTGATAACAGTATACTTGGAGTAGGCTATGTGATATTACTTTTCTGTTTACTTTACACAAAGGTTTCGTTTTTCTTTCATCTGGAAATAATTTAAAAATAATTCCTAGAATCATGGACCAAAAATTTAGGAAGACTTGCTAAGGCTGGAAACCTTGGATTATCTGTTGTTAGCTGACTACATATAATTATTTTTACTGGTAATTCTGAGCACAGAGGCACAGAATCACAGAATGGTAGGGGTTGGATGGATGCTCTGGAGATCACCTAGTGCAGCACCCTTGCCAAGAACAGGTTCATCCAGAGCAAGTTGCATAGGAGAGCACCCAAGTAGAATTTGAATGTCACCAAGAAAGGAATCTACAACTTTCTGGGCATCCTATCCCAGTGCTCCATTACTCTGAGAGAAAGACGTTCCTCCTCATGTTCCTCCTCATGGAGCTTGTGTTGTAGTTTGTGCCTGTTAGTTGTAATTAATTTAGTTAATGTCAAAATGAGCTGAAACAAAACAAAGAGGGTTCAAGACCACTTATAAACTCACAGGAAAAATAAAGACTGGCTTGGATTGGGGAAAAACACCAAAAAACATTTAATTCACATGACACAAAAGATCTAACACCAAAACATACAGAGATCAAACACACATTCTTACATAACTGGGTCAAGCTCTGTTACCTTCCTCCTGACAGTGAAAAGTGTGGAGGCAGGGGCAGGGGGCGTGCGTGTCTAGCTATTCTTTGCGTTGTAGAAATGTGGTGTCAATAGCTCAGTCTGATTGTCCACTTCTCAGGGACAGCAGTTTCTTTAAGGAAAAGTTCCCCATTCCATATGCTCCAAACCATATGCTCTCATTCTCCTTCGGATTCTCCTCTTCCTCCATTGCAATACACCATGGGTTTGTGGGAACTCTTTTCCTCTGCTGCTCTCCAGGTTTCCAAACTCCCATTCTTTCCTCCATCACTGCACTCCAAGGCCAAAGATAGTCATCAGCCTGCATTCAGTCTGGCAACTTGTGCCTCTGTCTTTAAACAAAGAGCTCCACCATAAGAAAGTTACTTGCACAATTTTTATCTCCTCACCTAAATATGCTTTTTTGCAGAGGCACTGACTGGCTCAAATTTTAGAGACAGGTACAATCTTGGAGGGGGGGGGAGGTCTGTCCCCAAATCCTCTTAGCAAAGTTACTATGTTATCATAGCAACCTAAACCCTTGGGCTGCAACCAGTCAAAGTCAAACAACAGTGCCACTGAAAAACACTGTCGGTATGCTCTTGACACCTGGCCTTTAGATATTTAGAAGTATTGATAAGATTCCCACTCAGTTTAAAAAGACTAAAAACCCTCTCAGCTTTTCCTCAAAAGAGAGATACTCCTAATTATCTCTGAATAATATCTCAGCTTAATTCCAACTCTAAACTAAAACTCCAGTAGTTCCCAACTGTAAACTGTGCTCTCCAGTAGTTCCCTGCCTCTTGTACTGGAGAGCCCAGAACTGGACACAGGACTCCAGATGTGGCCTTGTGGGGTGAAGAAGCAGGATACCATTTGCCTTCTTGGCCACAATAACACATTGCTGGATCGTAGTTAACTTCTCGTTCAACAGGACTCCAGGGTCTTTTTCTGTGGAGCTCCCCGGGAGTACAAAATGGACAGATGCGAGAGGATCAATATGATCAAGTCAATGCCGTTTATTAAGCATCAGACTGGCCCTCTGGTACACAGCCGGGCGGTCCATGCGATACAAGTGCATTGCTGATTGGTACAACACATCTGTCCATATGTCTTAAAAGCT
>JAOXOE010000874.1:37684121-37697448 GCA_028565055.1 Phoeniculus purpureus
CTTGATGGCTGCACCCAGAGAGTGGTTGTCAATGGATCCATGTCCAAGTGGAGGCCAGTGACAAGTGGAGTCCCTCAAGGATCAGTCCTGGGACCAGTCTTGTTCAACGCCTTGTTCAGTGACATGGACAAAGGCATTGAATGCCAATAGGGGATTGGCTTAGATGATCTTTCAGGGCCCCTTCCAATCCCTAATGATTCTATGATTCTATGATTCTATGATTCTATGAAAAGAGCATCTTCCCTGGTTGGCTCCCTCACCATTTGTGTCAGGAAGTTATATTCCGCATGCTCCAGGAACCTTCAGGACTGTTCTCTCTCTGCTGTGTTATATATCCAGCAGATGTCAGAAAACTGAAGTCCCCCCATGAGCACAAGAGGCCGTGACTGTGAAACTTCTCCCAGGTGTCTATAAAAAATTTCATCTATTTCCTTATCCTGGTTGGGTGGTCTATAACAGATTCCCACCACAGTATCTCTCTTGCTGTCTTTATATCTAATTCTCACCCATATTGACTCAACTCTATCCTCACCTGCATTCATTTGTATGGCTTCGTATGTCTCTCTAACATAGAATGCTACTCCAACACCTTTTCTGCCTTGCCTATCTCTTCTGAAAAGTTGATAGCCATCCGTTGCAACTCTCCAGTTGGGGGAGTCATCCCAACAGGTTTCTGTGATGGCTACCATATCATAGTTTTCTGCTGCACAACGGCCTCCAGATCCTCCTGCTTATTGCCCATGCTGCGGGCATTGTCTAAACATTTCAGGGAGCTGAGTACACAGTTTTCAATATTGGGGGGTCATAGCCCTTCTGGTTATCTGTGATGCCACACTGCCCCACAGGTATTGGGCTACTATACCCAGGGTTGTCACTAGCAAAGCCTGTTGTCCCCCCTTGCCTTTCATATCTAGTTTAAAGCTCTGTCAATGCTAACTCCTGCCCCAAAATTCTTTTCCCCCACTACTGGAGCATATTGGATCTTCTTTGTTTTCGCATTTCAGTTGAAATGCACCCAATATAGTGAATCTAACTCTTCCAAGAAATATCAGATGTACCATTTGTGAAGTAGATGGCTGGTCTGGGTACATGTTGTAGAGACATTCGACTTCTAGATGGGCAGTCACAGAGTATGAGTCAAGGCAGAATACTGCAGTGGGATTTCTGTCAGGTTTCAGATCCCCAGAAGCACCTTAGCCAGCCTTTTGGTAGACAATTACACAATGGCTGATAATATTTTTCTAAGTCTGAAGATAGTGTTAGTTTGCAAGATGTTCTAACTAGTTCTCACTCGTTCTAATCGGTCTTGGATCTTGCTAGGGAGCACAGGCTTTTCAATCCTTTCTGTTTCCATCTGTTTTGGCACCGTTTTACTACATCTTTCATTGTATATAAGGAGGAGAAAGCTGTAGCACGATAGTAGGCTCCCACTACACACTAATCAGTCCTTGATGGTAAAAGTGGGCTATGATTGCTTTCAGATGAACAACCCCAACAGAAACAAAAATGACTCAAACCTTTTTTCTGGTTCAGTGAATTGCTGGTTTTCTCAAACATGACTGAATGGCTTAAACAAGCTGGAGAAAAGAGCTACCTCTCTCCTGCACGTCTCTCTCACATCAAAAACAGCACTAAAGACATGCTCCAAAGGGAGAGAGACAACCCTGAATCTTGTCCAGTAAAGAAGGAAATTTACACAGGTTTTGCTTAGCCCATGAAATGAGATTCTCAGGGAGGAAACTTGTGTCTGATGTCATCATCATAATACACGGCGTAAAGAATGATTGTTGCTCTTGCCTTTGCAGCAGAGCACCCAGAGTCAAGAACAGCTCCACTTTCAGAGACTACTGGCTTGTGATTTCACTGTACAGCACAATGCTCTAATCTGAAGATGTGCCCTCTTTTAAAGACTAGAGATCTGAATTACCTGGGCAAAGGCACTCTTCAGCACTGTCCTCTAATTACTCCCAACCTAAACTTGATTTCCTCCTGGAGATAAAACAGCTGGTTTTAAATTTTGCATAATAATAATTTTATTAAGGAGTTTTATCTTTACTTCTTATTAGCTGCTGTGTGACCTCTTAGAATCTGCTGTTGTTCCTTTGAAATTCTTGCTGAATTACACATTTAAATCCCTTCACTTTTTGTTATGTCACTTTTCTTTCTAGTCAGCACCCCTTTCTGGTCATGCGAGTTCTCTGAAATTTATTTCTGGGCTGCTAAGTGACTGCTTTCTAATGACTGGGTCAGTGTTTTGGTTTAACCTGGATATAATGATTTTTCTTCTAGTATCAGAAGTTGTGTTAAGTAGCACTTATCCTAAGCTGAAGACTTTTTCAGTTTCCCATGCTTTGCCAGACACAATGTGTACAGGAATCCAGGAAAGAGCACGGCCATGACAGTTGGCTCAAACCGGCTAGATGGATGTTCCATATAACAGAATGTTTGGTGTATAAACAGGAGACATTCATACTGATGACATTTTATCTTTCCAAGTAACCACTGTGCATGATGGAGCCCAGCATTCATAGAGACGGCTCAGCACCTGCCTGTCAATGGGAGGTAGTGAATGATTTCTCTGTTTAGCTTTGCTTGCATGCATGGTCTTTTCTTTATCTATTAAATCATGTTGATCTCAACTCACAAGTTTTCTCAGTTTGGTCAGGCTCCTCCCCCCATCCCACTGGGATGGGAGTGAGCAAGGTGTTGTGTGCTACTTAGTTTCTGACTTGGTTAAACTGTGACAGCCAGTCTTAAGGTCCTTTTTCAATCCATTATTTTCTGATAACAGGCACTGATTTTTCCAATTTTCAGCAGAATCTGCACAAAATACTTTATCAGCTTCCCAAATTAATCCAATTATACAGGGACATCCACCCTTAGGTTTCAATTCATAACACCTAAGATAATCTGATAATATCTAGGAAGTGTTATCCATTGTTCTGTGAACTGCCAATTTGCTCCTTACAACATAACCACTTAACTCTTTAACATTCCTGTTTCCCTATTTCCCGTTATCCAGTCTGCTTCCTTTATGTTCCATTCTTTAATATTGTGCATAATACTATTCACTGTCAGTCACATAAATGACAGTATTTTTGCAAGTCTGACAGGAGCATTCTGAAAGATTTCTTCGTGGAAATAAAAGAAAAAGCAATTAGTCTGGTTTATAACCCCGTGCACTCTGCCTTACAGCAAAATTTTATAAAAATTAAAATACTACAGTACTTCTTAAGGAGAAATGAGCCAGAACCAAAAGTTAAAGAACACACTTCTATTTGGCATATCAAACAATTGAAAAACCTACATTCACTCACCCCTTCCTATTTCCTTCTGGTGTTTCTCCATTTGCACCTGGATAATTCATTCATTTCTTTTAAGATTTTTAAAATAAAAAACAAACTTCTAATAAGATAACTTAATTTGTAAACAGCCTCAAAAACAGAGACAGGTAACCATTCTCATTTAAGTCATTCACAACTAGCAAACCATTGCAATAACTAGGAGGCCACCCTTGCAACAGACCACACAGGTCACTGACGTACAACCGCGTCTCCTTGGAGCCCCTTTGCCATGCTCCCCAGTGACCTTCTGTACTCAGTTCTAACACTGGAGAGACCTCTGAAGTCACACTTAACACCATACCCTCTGCACCATTTTCTCCTGTTTCCCTTCATTCTTACAACGATTTGGATTCAGAGTGGGTAGTTTAGTTTATAAATCTTTACCAAGAAGCATAGGGGAACTGTTGTATGAGTATCCCAATAGAGATGCTGTGTTGGTTTTTGACACCAATAAGACTTCAGCACGGCAAAATAGCTCCAGAAGTAATAATTAAAGTTCTTTGGGAATTTAACATTAAAATGCTAGGACTTCAGGTATCAGAAAAAAAGCATATAGGAGTCCTAAATTTTGAGCTACATACAGTCAAAATCTCACTGAGCTTTGGGATTTGTCCCACATCTTTTGCCTGACTGACCATTAAGCCTCAGGAACTCTAGTGGCTAAAATCCCTTGTGCTCTCCTAACATCAGCATAAGGAGAAAGAACTCTCTCTGATATTCAACACAAGTTTGCAAGAAAGCTTGTTTTCCACATAATTAAGGCTGTTTCGGAAATTCAAGGCAAGAAGAAATAAAAGGAGTATTCCAAATTGTCTCTAATTTCTGCTACATAAACCATTGATGTGCTGTGGAGACAGTACTGTGCAACACTCTGTAAACAAGTCATAGGATGTATAGAAGATAGTACCCCAGAAAAAAACAGCTTTGTGACTATCACTAGTACTAGAATCATCTGATTGAAGGCTATTATTTTTTGGTTGGTTTTGGAGGAAATGACTTGCCAGTTATTACTTGGGATCATTTTGAGGTTATTACAAGTTTAGAAAGATTTTTAATGCAAAACTATTTCTTTGTAGAAACCCAAATGTTCTCTGCTACCATTGCTAAGTTTTGTATCACAATAATGTACAACTCTTCAAGGAATCTCAGTGCTGGTCTTTCATATCAGAACAAAAATAAAGATTATACTGACAAAAAGAATCATTATATGAGTTTTCTTCATTAGAGATTGTATCGCCTTGTAGCATTATCTATGTATTAGCTTACATACGTATTAGGTGACATATGTGTTTTTATGTATTACTTTGTATACATATATACATACACACACACACACACAAATAGTTTTCTATTACTTTACCACAAAGACAATTAAACTTCAGTTTGGGTGGTGAATTTGATAAAGTATGGTGTCCTGCTAAGAGGAGTGCAACAAACAGTCTTCCTGCCTGCCCACTGAAGCAGCTTCTAGTATAGGACCACTGTACTAGTTCACTCTTCCTTGGGGGAGCCAAAGGAAGAATAATCACTTAAAGCATGCAATGATCATAAAATTAAAGTGACATTTTACTTATGGATAGTTGTCTCAGCTCAATGCTATTAACACTGTGACATTTAAAACACTTCTGACAATGTCATAATTGCAGGTAGCTTTTTAATGGTGGATCCACTGCCTCATTTGTGAGCATACATACTAACTTGAATAGCCTGGCAGTGTCCTAGTGCATTTATAAAAGGAAAGAGTATCAAAGCATCTGTGTAATTAAGAATGATGGTCTTATATTGCAGGAGGGCTGCTATCCGTGCCAGTTTGCTAAAGACTGGATAGGGAATGCAGCTCTGTGTTTGTTTACCCAATGAACATCTGCACAGAAATCTGGTGCCATGGTTTGCCAGGAATTTTTACTGGAAGGGAGCAGAAATATTTAGCGGTTTGATTAGTCTGTTTCTTTGCCCCAAGCAGTATATGGAAGTGTGTCAGTTCTTGTTATTTCAGGTACAGTTCTTGTATATCCTTATCTAGGTGCTGATTTGGCAATTCAGACAAACTCCTACATAGCTCAAAAAAGATGCTGATTTGGCAGTTCAGGCAAACTCATACACATATTAAACGGGATCCTGAGCATCTCCTAAAGTTTACTGAAGCTTAACCACTAGTAAAGGTTTTAAGAAGAAAAAAATTCCTCCCACAAAATACACTGGTAGTTTTGCTGTAAAATTCAATCAGCAGGAAAATTAAAACAATCTTTGGAAGTCTATATTTCTGTGTGGTCTTATATTATTGCCATGGGTTAAAATCTCAACCCAAAATTAAGCAGTTAATTTAATTAATGTGCTAATGGGCCAAAACAATAAAGGTACAGTGATGGTTCAGAAAACCACTTATGAATTTGCAGGCAAAAGCAAAACTAACTCAATTTGGGGAAAAAAAGAGACATTTAATCCACTCTACATAAATACCAATATAAAGAATTCACTTAACATAAAAACCCCACATGAAGATACGCACACATAGAGATATACAGAGATTCATCACATGTTCTTACATAACTGAGACAAAACTTCAATATCCAAACCCCAAAAACGGAAAAGAGTCTTCCATCCCTTCCTGCTTCTGTGGAAGTGTGGTGCCTATCAAGTCCATGCACATATCCCTCAGATATCAGTAAGCACACTAAAGTACAGTTCTCTGTTCATTGTGCTTCCATGCCACTCCTCCATTTCTAGAATGCTGATTCCTAGAACCATGGAACCCAAATAAAACCTTCTTTCCACTGATCTCAAAGTTGCCAGTCCTTCACTCCATTCACCATGTATTCCAGGGTAAGATGGCTGCTGCATTCTAGTTCAGTGCCATGTGTTCTCTCTAACAGACCAAAATTAAGATGGAGTGGAAGGAGAACAATGCAGAGCTGGAAACCTGAAACTCCAAATCCCTTCTACCAGCCTAAACCCCCTCCATTCGCAGAGACACATAATTTAAGCTTGCAGTTGTAGCCTGTGGTTTTGAAGAAAACTTTGCCAAAATTCCCTGACTACTGCCATTATCTAAATCAGCAATGTTTGTTTCTTATTTATGGAATCATAGAATCACAGAATGGTTTGATTTGTAAGGGACCTTAAAGATCATTTAGTTCCAACATCACTGTCATGGACAGACACCTTCCACCAGATCAGGTTGATCAAATCCCCATCCAAACTGTCCTTGAACACATCTGTGGAGGACGTATCTACAACTTTTTTGAGCAACCTGTGCCAGTGTTTTTTGAGCAACCCGCACAGTGAAGAATTCCCTCCTTATGTCTAATCTAAATCTACCTTCTTTTTCAATTTAAAGCCACACCCTTGTCTTGTCATTAGACATCCCTGTAAAAAGTATTTCCTTTTCCCTTCTCTTTCCCAAATAAATTCACCTCTGACTGAAAAGACATCTTTTCAAATTGATTACCAGTTCTCAATTAAAATCAGATATTTCAGAAAATAATTCCTATTGACACAGTATCAAGATAGAAAGTCATCCGGCACTTATCAAATACCAGATTTTGGAGCAATGAAAAGACCCTTGGTTGTAATCAGTGTATGGACTTGAAAATGTGTTGCTGAGCAGAGTAAAGGTTGTGTTTTCTCTGTTGAATAAAGTAAAGTTGTTTTGGATTACTACCTCAGTATAGATATTGCTTCTCTCTAAATTGTTCCGAGTTTATATAGGTGTAAAAAGTTGTAATAAAATGTAGTAAGGTGTAATAAGACTCTAGTTCTCACCTTTCAGCATCCTCCACAGATCTGTGTAGTCAGAGTGGGATATCACAGGTCTTTTAACCAAGCAGGACAACAGAAGTAATTTCCATAGCTGCCTTTTCTCTTTAAATGCACGGACATGAGAAATAATGAAGAGATGGAGGTGAAAACACACTGTCATTCACACTCAATACTGTACCTGGAAATGTTTTTTGCTCTTTATGTGTCCTTTATAAATCGGTGTCAGCACTGTCTAGCTAGAAATCTGTGTGCACTAGTACAAAACGCAGATACTGTATTTTTCAGCGGAAATAGAAGTAGGGTAAAATATTTGCATTTTTCCACTTCATCATGCTTTTTCTGACCTACCTTGAAGTGATCCTTCACAACACAGAACACTGAAGTGTAAAACATCTGAGAATCTGGTAAAACAGTCCTTAGAAGTCATCACCCAGATACAGAAAACTTACGCTTCTTTCTTTCCTCATGTGCCTTTCTGCCTCCTCATACTATGAGAGCTTGGGAAAATGCATCACATTAAGCTGTCAAGAAGCTGCTCAAACTGTGGAAAGAAATTGGTCAGAGCAAGGTTCTCGCACTTGCAAAATTTGCTTGAAAAACTTTTTCATAAATGAACGGAGAATGGTATCTGCTTGAGGGCTTGCATCATAGCCTCCTGAATACTCAAGATTCCAGCTATGGACGTATTCATTTATATTTATACATTCTTACTGAATTGCAAGCAAGTTTCTTCCATTCTTAAGTTAAGAATATTACGTTTTAGCGCATTTCTGCCATTTGGGAAATTTAAAATATAATGAATCCAAAGAATTTGTATCTATTTAATTTTATTCTTCACATTTACAAGATATAGTTAACGACACAGTGAGTTTCTGGACAGCATTAGAAATTAGGGACCTGCCACCCCAGATCAGAGTTTTCTGTCAAGAATGGTAAGCATGTCTTTGCACAGCTCCTTACTGGTTGAAGCACAGTTAAATCCTCAGAATTAGATATGTCTCCATCTATGGATAGACAGTGTAAAACTGGCATCCACCACACTACAGTATTCAGCAGCAAGCATTTGTGGTGTTTCTTCCTTCTATTTCAGCTCTACTCACAGTGAGGTATGTCACCGTTACTGTGACATATGTTCATGTAGATCTGCTGTTTTTGCACTAGCGCTGGGTCTTGTCCAAGGATCAGTGTTGGAATTTGATCAGCAAAGATCAGCAAAGTGGGAGACAAAAGCATCAGGTAATTTTATCTCTACAGGACGCAACAATTTTCAGCTCTTCAGTTAGCCACAAGGAAAGCATCTGTAACCGTGTAGGATTTCAGAACAGATTAAGTGTTTGCTACGTCATTCAAATGCGGTGTAATTCTAACAAGTTTCAGTGTTACTTTTCTAAAACAAACCAGAGCACCTGGAAAAGTAAGCAGTGATGTGAATGTTTACAACTCCAAGACACTACAAGTAGACAAGGAGTCCCTCCAGTTTCCATGTTGGTTGGAAAACACCACTGCTGTCCTCAAATCTCATAAAGTGAGAAAATATCCATGGTGGACAGAAGAACCTATGTGAAATAGCAAAATAGGCAGCTGGAACCTACTTACTCCCATAGTGAAAAATCAATAAAATTACATTTATTTTAAAGATATTTACTGAAGCTGAGCATTTTTACCTATGCTTGAGTTGTTTTTAAAGTTATGTGAAGCAATACAAAGTAAAAAAACAAGACCTCATCAGAATCTTTCTACCTTGAAACCAACATGTTTACAATCATGAGAAAAACAATTCTAGAGATATTTTCTGCATTACCAGGACCCCACATCAGACAAAAAAAATTGTTGCCAGCCCAAACTGAACAAGGATGACTGGAAAGTCAGTCAGCACGTAAATCACCCAAAGGCTCCAGGGGCCCATACAGAAGCCTTACAGTACCTGAAGATGGCCTACAGGAAAGCTTGAGAAGGACTTTTTAGGAGGCACTCTAGTGACGGGACAAGGAGGAATGTTTTTAAGATAAAAAAGGGAAGATTCAGATTGGATCTTAGAAACTCCTTGGGTGCTGATGCACTCACTAGAACAGATTGCTCAGAGAAATTGTGGATGCCCCCTCCCCGTAAATGTTCAAGGCTAGATTGAGCAGGGTATTGGGCAACCTGGTCTACTAAGAGGTGCCCCTGCCTATGGTAGTGGGGATGGAAGTGAGTGACCTGTAAGGTCCCTTTCAACATAAATCATTCTATTATTTTAGACACATTTCCTCTTGCAAATTATCCATCTAGTTTACAGTAGTGGGCTTTGTACAGTGCTATTACATAGGAGAGACTGGAGAGGAGATGATGCCGCCTGGAAGAGAAAACACAGGACATTAATTGGTAAATCATGTCCTTTCTTGGGAGGTTTGCACTGACCCATCTGCACCAGAAATGCCAAGGAGGCCCACCAAGCCATTAGGGTATTAGCGTGTTATTGGAAATTAAAAGATTTCATCTTGCCATTTCATCTTTATTCTGACTTTCGTTTTAAATTACTTTGTCTCTTGTGCCCTGTTAAATTGATTTGTTATGCTAAATTTGTGCCAAATAAATAATGAGCTTCCTAATTAGCTTATGCTGAAGCAAGGCAAGGATGAAATTATAGCCAACTGTCTTAGCATCTAGGGCCCTATGAAAAAAATCACGCTGAATATACTAGAAACTGTGCAACTCCTCAACACATTAGATGATACCATGTTAATTTCCAATGCTTTGATGCTGTAAGGAAGCAGTCGTTTTGAATGCTTCCCAGAGCACAGAGCTCAGCTCTCATCACAGCAGTCTCACAGATAGATGCAGATAAAATTCCAGTAACTACTGAAAGAAAAATGTGCATTCAAATATCTCACATGAAGAAACACATGACACACTCCTCTGATTTAACAGTTATTACTTTCTTTCATTTTTACCCTAAATAATCCATAACCTAAGCCAACAGGTAGTAAAAAAATCTAAGACCTGATACTTTTCAAGCTTTTAAGGGGACCTGAGCTCCTGTTCCATCACTGAAATGGAGCCTCAGCCTTGTGCAGCAAATAAATATATTGGAAAATATTGCTTAAAAAGATCAAGAAGGACTCTCTGCCTCCATCTAAGTCAATGGTGAAATCCTCATTGGTCACAATCAGCCAAGTCTTTAGCCTTAAGCTGAAGACCCCACAGATCACCTAATAGAGAAAAGAACCAAAACAGAGGCTGCAATATATCTGACTGCTGCCTTAGATAAAATAATAATTCCTGTACCAGCTGTTACTATTGTTATCGTTAGTATTACTACTTTTCACCATTATTATTACTATTAAAATGTATAATGACACTGCTGGTATCGACTTACCAAAGGCTTACTACTCTGTCTAGGAAACCTGGTGTTTTTACATTATAATATTTCTGACCACACATACATAATCTTTGCTGTTGTTTTCACACATTGTTTTTAACAAGAAATTCAGAAGCAACATCTATTTTTGTCAGGGAAAATAGTGCAGACGAAGCAGAAGTACCAGCAACTTTAATAACTAAGCAAAGAGCCCATCTAATCTATCAGCCATGACAAGTAGTTTCTTCTACAAGGGAGAAGTCTCCTGGAAATACATTATGAAATGTAATTAGACACATGCATTAACTCTTTTGTCAAGAAAGAAATACTTCTTAGCTGACAGTGTTCAACATGAGATAAATAGCAATATGGTGTAGTTAGCAGAAGCATGAATTATAAAAAAGGGAAGCTGTTTGCCAGACTTAGCTAAAAGCCAGTGATACCTAACTAGCAGAAAGTTTCAGTTGTACACGTCTCTATTTGCACCAAATGAATTTAAAATAGAGGCAAGAATTTTTTTACTAGATATTAAATCACAGACTCATAGAATATTACAGATTGGAAGGGACCTCAAAGATCATCTAGACCAATACCCCCACCACAGCAGGATCACCTAGATCAAGCCACACAGGAACACATCCAGGTAAGTTCTAAACACTTCCAAAGAAGCAGACTCCACAACCATCCTGGGCAGCCCTTTCCAGTGCTCTGTTACACTCCCTGGGATGAAGTTCCTTCTTATATTGACCTGGAATCACCTCTGTTCCAGCTCACACCCCCTGCCCTTTGTCCTATCATTAGATGACATTGAACACAGCCTGGCTGCATGCTCCTGACACCTACAATTCACATATTTATAAACATTAATGAAGTCAACCTTCAGTCTCTGTTTCTCCAAGCTAAAGAAACCCAGCTCCTGCAGCCTCTCCTCATCAGTGAGATGTTCCACTCCCTTCACCACCTTTGTGGCTCTGCACTGGACTTTCTACAGTAGTTCTCTGTCCTACTTGAACTGAGGGGCCCAGAACTGGACACAATATTCCACATGCGACCTCACCAGGGCAGAGTAGAGAAGAAGAAGAACCTCTCTCAATCTGCTAACTACCCCTCTTTCTGATCCACCGCAGGATGCCATTTGCCTTCTTGGCCACAAGGGTACATTGCTGGCTCATAGTCATCCTGCTGTACACCAGGACCTCCAGGTCCGTTTCTCCTACACTGCTCTCCAACAGGTCAATCCCCAATCTATACTTTAATATGACTATAAACCTAAGATGCAAGAATTTCTTTACTAGCCCAGACCAAGTGTACATCTAGTTCAAAGTCACATCTCCAACACAGGCCAGAAGCAGGCACTAGAGAGTAAAAGCATCAGGCCATGTGATTGAAATTGAGTACTAGGAAAGTATTTCTCCACTGACAGGGTTGTAAGAACTGGAGCAGGCTGCCCAGGGCACTGACGGAGATCCCATCTCTGAAGATATTTAAAAGACATGAATATGGTGATGACAGGAATGGTTTGTGGTGGACTAAGCAGTGCTTGGTTAACAGTTGAACTCTTAAGGGTCTTTTCCAACCTAAACATTCCTATCGTTTTATGATTTACGGTTGTGTATCAACAAGGATAAAGGGACAAGTTTCTCATATCATATTGAGTCATGAAGCCTCAAAATGTGCAATTCTATCTAGAGCTGATCCTTGAGGAGTGCTGCCTGATATTCTTGTTCTCTCACATTTTGTGGTGTCAAGGAGGGACAGTTAAAAAGATATTGCTTGCAAGCAACACACACATCTTAGAGTTAAATTCAGCGTAATCTACACATACATGTGTGGGGTAATGCAAATGCCACTCGGACAAGATAGCACAAACCGCTACCAGTTTCTTCTTAAGTATCCCAAGTTGACTGTGCACGATAGAAACATTTTGAAGTGCCATTAAACAAGTGCATTTTATGCTTTTTCAAGAGAGAAAAGTGCTGCAGAGCATGATCACAGCGCAGTGGTGCAATGACAAACTGAAAAAGTTTATGCATGTATTAGTTCTAGGACACAAGGAAGTCATCTGTGGGACAAATTTCCCTAATGGATTTATTATCTTTAAGGGGAAAATCTCAGATGATAATGTGCCTAGGAGGTCAAATTAATGTTCTCAATACAAAACGATACAAGCAGTGGGAGAAAACAGGTCTCATAAAAATATAAATTACCTCATAACATATATTCCACATGTGATCTTGAAAAATTAAATCATACCAGGAAGGATAACATTAAGACCTTGTGCACAAACATTGATTGAATTTTTAATCCTTGGAAAAACAAGGAGGGGGACTAGTGAAAACATTATCTTAGACTTCCGGAGGGCAAACTTTGGCCTGTTCAGGAGATTGATTGACAAAGTCCCCTTGGGAGGCTGCCCTAAAAGATGTAGGAGTCCCAGAAGGCTGGACATACGTCAAGAGGGAAATCTTAAGGGTAGAGAAGCAGGCTGTCCCAATGAAACAAAAGATGAGTAGGCAGAGTAAGAGACCAGTTTGGCTAAGTAGGGATCTTTGGCTGCACTTCAAAAACAAAAAAGAGTTTACAACTTATGGAAGGGAGGGCAGACCTCTCATGAAGGTTTTAGTGAAACTCTGCAGAAAGAAAATCAAGAGGGCTGAAGAACAGCTAGAGCTCAACTTAGCTACAGCTGTTAAGGATAATAAAAAAAGTGAAACTAGGTGTTTCAGGGACAACAGGCCACATGAACTGGGAGACTGACAAGGGAAGCAGAATGAGGCCATGACAGTGGGAAAGGAAGTGGTCAGCAACCTGCTACACCACTTAGACATAAACAAGTCTATGGGGCCGGATGGGTTGCACCCAAGGGTGCTGAAAGAGTTGGCAG
>JAOXOE010000874.1:37697548-37719758 GCA_028565055.1 Phoeniculus purpureus
GGGCCGCAAGTGCACACTGCTGGCTCATGTTGAGCTTCTCATCCACAAGCACTCCCAAGTCCCTCTCCTCAGGGCTATTGCTTACTGTCCCTCCACTCACTTCAATGTCCTTTCATGTACGTGTAGTGAGCAATAAGGTCTTCCCTCAGTCTCCTTTTCTCTAGGCTAAACAACTCCAGTTTCCACAGCTGGTCCTCATCAGATTTGTACTCCAGACAGCTTTGTTGTCTGTTTCTGGACACACTTCACACTTCAATGCTCTTCTGGTACTGAGGAGCCCAAAACTGAGCACAGTACTTGAGGTGTGGCCTCACCAAAGAGAAATGAGACTAACACCTCCCTACTCCTGTTGGCCACACTCTTTCTGATACAAGCAAGAATTCCATTGGCCTTCTTGTCCACCTGTGCACACTGCTGGCTCATATTCAGTCAAGTGTCAACCAATACCCACAGGTCCTTTTTCCAACATCAAAATTTCCAATGATACATGCCCAACACTATAGCCTTCCATTGGGTTTTTATGACTCATGGGCAGGGCCCAACACTTGGCCTTGTTGACCCTGGACCATCAACGCAGCATGCCAGATTCTTCTGTAGAGTCTCCTTACTTGCCAGCAAATCAACACATCTGCCTAGCTTAGCGTCATTTGCGAACTTTATGAGGGTGCTTCATCCAGATCAAGATATTAAAGAGCATAGGCTCAAATACTGAGCCCCGGAGAACACTACTTGTGAGTGGTCACCAATCACTTTTAATTCCATTCATTATTATTCTTCTGGCACACCCATCCAGCCAGTTTTTTTATCCAGTGAAGACTACACAGATCCAAGTCTTGAACAGAAAGAACGCCTCTGAACTTTCTGAAGAACTCAGTGTGTGATACCTGTTTGTTAAATGGACTACAAAGTTCCTTTGAGATACTGCAGAACATCTGCAAAATGTAAGCATTTTATACAAATCTGAATCCCGGTCAAAATCTGCACTCCCAAACCTCCTTGAAGTGACAGATTTGGACAAAATCTGGCATGCCAAGAGAAAACCTGTCTGCAAAAAATACCAAGGGAAGAGCCAGATTTTCAAATTCCTTTTTCTCCTCCCTATTTCATGACACAATCAGCTTTGCAGATGATCACCTGGAATTTCCATGACTTCTCCATGGCAGTCATTGAAAAGGTCTAATCATTATGCTGACTGTATTCAGTACAGCTGTGAGAATTACCTGCTCCTGGAGTGTTTCCTCTCCAGTGATTTCTACTTCCATTTAGTGCTACTATTATTTTATTTTCTCAGACCCACAGAAAACGTGTACAGAATGAAAGTACAAAAAGCTTTAATTCTGGTAAGTGCTTAAGGGGGAGTTTGCATAAACACCAAGAAAAAGTAGAAATAACTCATTTCCATTCCTTTGTTTCTGGATGACAGATTTCTTTGTCAACAGCTTAACAAGACTGGACCAGAAGTTGTTCCTCAAGTGAATATAAATGAGAAATGAATGTGGTTTGAGGTGCCTATATAATTCTGAGTTCTGTTTTGGTTTTAGATCAAGTAGCTTATAGACTAAAATAAAACAGAAGCTTGATCCAAAAATAGTTCATGGAAAGTCCTAGTTTTGTGTCAGACCTCAGAAGGACTATCCTCTTACCAGGAATGGTGAGAAGAGGCTGCTGGGGTTTTTCCCTCTCATTAACTTTTCTGATAATCAACATTTTCACCATAGAGTTTTCCTCTGTCATTCTGGCAACACCTTTGAAGGCCACCAGTACACCATTTGCAGCATACAAATATGCAACCAGACAGTGTAACTGAGAAGATTTATTTTCTGGTTTTTAATTACCAGCATTTCACCTCAAAGATGCCTCTCAGGCATCTTTCACTAAAAAGTTACGTTTCTGCTCATAAATCAGTGCAGAAATTAGCAATGATACACATTACTAAAGTTGGTATGAGCTGTCAGGCAGAAGCTCTTGATGACCCTACAGGCCAGACAGTCCATCATCAGAAGGCTCTGTAATCCTTACACCAGCAGGACAGCTAGAAGGGTGTGATGTATCACACATAGCTCTTTTTGGTTCCATTAAACCAGCAGAAGTGTCTATATACATGTATGTGTCTCACATATTTCAAACAAGGGAGAAGAGTCGATGGAGAGCAACCCAACCATAGATTTATGAAAGGCAAAGTAAGCATGAACTGAGGCATAGGATTATCTCACTGCAGCTGATATGTCCCATGGAATGTAAATGTTTGTCCAAAAACTTCTTTGTTCTCACCAGTCAAGAGGTATCCAAAAGATGCAGATAGCATCCCTCATCCCTAATTTTGCACTAGTGTCTTGACCACGGAAAAGAAGAATGCACAACACCTTGCAGAGGTGAAAGTATTCAAGGGGACAACCTTACAGTGTTTACCACAAATCACAGAAACTGGAGCCCCAAAATGACAGGTAATGATCAGGGGAGCAAAGCCATCGTGGCGGCTGAAGTTGTCAGAAATAAATCTTATTTTTTATTTTCTGTTAGAAATAAAGGACAGAATTCTTTATCTTCCAACAATATGAACTTGTGCAAGGCAAAACAAGATGAAAAAGAAACTCTCACTGGTACCCTCGTGGTTACAAGCCATGCACAGTTTGCCTCAGACAAGAAAGCTGTTTAGTAGTAAATACAATGGGCAGCTGTAGGGCCACTCCAGGTCAGTGACAACTACTCTGAGCCTCAACATGAGTTTCCAGCTCCTCCTTCATCTAGTTTTAACTGTCCAACTCTGAAGACCGCACTACAACACAGAGGACAGTGTTGAGGCATAGTGGGAAGCAGTGCATGGAAATACAAAGGCTCTCTCCCCAAATCCAGAATTAAATTTAAAAAATAAAAAACGCCATGACAGTTCATTTGAAAAGTAAGTAAAAGCTCACCCTTTTGACTACCTAAATGCTACCTATTATATCTTGCAAGAAAAAATACCCAACAAAAAGGACATGTAGGTTGCTGTCATGATAACCAAAGAGTAGACTGAAATTAGGCTTAGCCAGTCTGAACCTGTGAACAGGCAACACTGGCAACGCTGGTTGCCTCTTTGCTTTTGTTCCAAGCTCTTTCAAATACTTCTTGTGGGCTTTATTTTTTAATGCATATTTATTTTGAGACAAAATACATTATGTGTCTATTTGTTTATGGGTTGATGTTTGTTTGTTTTTTACAACCCATTAGGCTTATAAACTCTCTTTTGTTTGCCTGTTTCATGTATTTGAACTACAATAGATCAGACAAGATTTGTTGCTTAGCAACTTTTCAGAGGCAGAATCTATTCCAGAGAATATGCAACACTCATACTAGAGGTTAGAAAAATTTATAATAATGTAAGCCAACCAGAAAATGTGTTTCAACAACAAAGATTTCTTCCAAGGCTTCTATTACAGTGATAGGGAGTTGCTGATCACCAACAGAATGTTCTTTTAGCAAAGGGATAAAATGCTTTTACAACGGGGAAAGTAAGATGAAAGCAGAAAAACACAGGTAGATTTGGATTTAAGTAATATTACACTATTCTTTAGTGTTCTCTGTTTCTTCCTGCTTTGCAGCTGTACTCAATGCTCCCACACAGGCTGGATTCCTGTATTTATAGAAAGTATAATCAATTTTAAACCTCCAGCTCTAGGTGAAAGTCTAATAAATATTTATATCTTACCTCCTAAAAACTGCAAAGGAGACTAATATATAATGGCATGATTAAATTAATTTAGCGTGTTCAGGGAACACGGCGCCTGCCACAAAATATTCTACACAACGCTGAAGAAACTATAGTTTACTTGAAAACACGTTCCCTTGCATTGCAGAACAGAAGGTGTTACTTGTGTGATCCTTACCAATTTACAAAACATTTTCTCAAATGAAAGTTTCAGCACAATACTTTGTACCTTGGCACATAAAAACCACGTTCTCCTCTGGCCTTTCTCCAGAGATATTGCTAATTTTCACACTGTGAATACAGCATGCAGCATGTCCCACCAAGATTCTTCAAACCTGGGGATGAACAGAAGTACCTCTGAGTCGTTTTGGTTTGCTTTGTTGGGTTTTTTCTTACATTATTATTCTTGGAATCACTTCTCTGAACAGAATGAGTTAACACTTGGCTGGGTCTCAGCAGCACCCAGGATGTAAGCGTATAACATGTACTCAGAGTGCTTTATGCACTGGCAATCAGCATATATAATAGATGTATATAGAAATTGGATGTCTCCTAAAGACTCTAAGTGTCTTTATGGAACTTATGTACTGTTCTTCCTTTTCAGGACTGTAGAGAAGAACTGACTATCAAAATAAATTGAAAAAAGTCCATCTTTGTTTTAAAAAATATTACCAAGTGAAAAATGCAAAGCCTGCCCTGAAACTTTTCAGTCTCCTTGTGTCCTTTTCTCCTTTATATATCAACAGCGGTCTGCATTCCGGGCTACTTGCACTGGGGCTAATTTGTTTGCCAAGAGCCCTTGCCTTTCAATCTGCGCTTTGAACCAAACACAAGTTTTGTTGTTTCACAGCATGCATTTGCCCCTTTACGAAAAGCCTTTTCCTTAGACCAGATAGGTAAATGACTTACTAAATGATAGCTCATCACTTTCAACATTTGCAGAGAACTGTTGTACCTGGACATTTTTTTGGGGTGCTTTCACACAAACTGATTATGTTGGGCAGTGGAGGACACACATTAAATGAAAAGCTGAAAATGATGGATGAAGTTTAGCAAAAATGTTATTAGCGGCACCAGGTACGCCCAGCACAAACTAAAACTATCTCCTTTTTTTTTTTACATTAAAAAAATATAGTTTAGTTTTTAATATTTTCTATTCCCTAAAAAATCCTGCAAGCTTTGGAGGATAATCAGCTCTCAGACAGCTTCACAAATATTCTTCATTTTTCACTGCTTCTTGCTTCATACGATCATTTCCCTTGGGTTGTACAGCTCACTGTCTGTTTTAGACTAACATGAATGACTACACAAGACCTCAGGTAAGGGATGACACAATCAGTTCTCTTTCCTCTTGTTATTTCCAATACTCTCTAAGAAAGTTGTTTTAAGGAAGGAGAGAGAATGTCACTGCATTAATACAATGGTCAGATTAAGCCACCAGGTGCTGTTTGCTAACGGGGTATTGAGTAGTAACAAAGGAAAAATGAGGTTTAGAGATAATTAATTTCCAGGGATAGCACACTCTTTATGAATAATAGAATTTACCCCATCTCTTTCTGGCAGTACTTTAGATTGAGATTTACATTATTCAAGGTTTTCTGAGGAAGAGTTCATAGTAATTTTTCAGTGAGAAAACCAGTAATTTCTTCAAAGTAATCCACTTTGATGTTTCACCATTTTAAGTCTAGCTAGCTTTTTTATGACTATTATAAGAGAATAAAATAATATGTGTTGCCTGTTATTAGTGCATTGGCTAGATAGCAAATGCTCCAGTTAATGTTCCAGTGCAGTTTCACATCCTTAAATATTAATGAAACATTCATCTTTGCAAGTGGAGCTTTCAATGCACAATCTACTGCTTTAAAATCAGCTGAAGGTGACTCTTACTTTTCTTTCCTTTACAAAAGAAAAATTTAAATACACTGCAGAGGCCTTAATGGTGGGCCAATGCCCCTGAGAGGTCTGACAGCAGAACTGCACTTCAGTTGCAGCTTCATGCACTGATGGAACGCAAACAGAATAGAATTTGAGGAACAAGTAAGTCAGGGAAATGGGAAGGCATTGCAGCACTCCTATCAGACACTACAAGACAAAATCCTACGCTATCACCTCAAAGTTCAAGTCACACAACTCTAACTGATCCAGCTGATGGGAGAACTCTCTTTGCAGAGGCTGTGATCCAGCAAGACAAGAGCCAAATTAAACCATGAGCTGCATTAGATCAATGAGCATAAGTTGTATCTGAGCAGAAAGGCTGCACAATAAAAAGTATTTGGACCCACCTGAAATTATCTGCCCTGGACTGTTTGATGAAGGGGAGCTTAAGGATGTTCAGTCACAAAGCATATATAATGTACCCAGAAGAATGTTCAGTGCAAGGGCTTCTTACCTTTAATGCTATCATTTCTTCAACTTCTGGAGTTCCTGTCCCGTGCAATCACTGTAAGCTCTCAGTGATAAAAATGCTGTAAAGGTGCTTTGTGTGATTTCACGGGCAAATAGGGTATTTGATGGCTATATTGGTGAACACTGCCTTTTTCTGTGTCCAGACTGCACTGACTGAACACACCTGACTTCCACACCTTCTGGTAATCACAGTTACTCAAAGTGTATATGCAAATATTTACTTCCTTTCATTTATTTGCCTAAACCATTCAAAATTACCAACTAAAATAATAAATAGAAGAAAATGAAAACTTCCAGGCTGACACCTTTTTTGTCATATGCTTAAGTCAAGAGTCTTTTTGTATCCAATGAGCTTAATGTTTCCTGGACTCACTGAGCATGATCTGAACAAGCACATTTGAGCTTCAGAAGAACAGTGCCACCTTGGAGTTTGGATCACTTCACCAGCTACAGGCATATTTCTGAACATTGACTGATCTGGGAAACCACGCAAACCCAGACTGAGAAAGCATCTTCTCTAGCAGTTCTCTCAGTTCAGCCCTCTGCCTCATTATAATTGCCAAAAATCTGAGCACTTCAGAAATTTTTCCCCTAAAGGGTTGCCAAGGGCTGTTTTTGTTATTTGGTTCATGTTGTGGCAATATCCTCTGAATTCAGCTCAACTCAGCAGATACCCTTTCTTGCACATATGTATTCTCAGCACATGGTCATTTACAAAAAAGTGGGCAGACACATTAATAAAACAAAATAAGAACATATCATCTTAAATGCATAAATTAAGGAGCGAAAAGTATTTCAGAGTGTTGACAAGTTGTTATAACACATAATCACAGAATGTTAGGGATTGGAAGGGACCCTGAAAGATCATCTAGTCCATTCCCTCTGCCAGAGCAAGATCACCTAGATCAAGTTGCATTGGAATGTGTCAAGGAAGGTTTTCAACATCTCCAGAGAAGGAGACTCCACAACCCTCCTAGGTAGCACTGTACAATACACTGTCACCCTCACTGTGAAGAAGTTCCTTCTCATATTTGTGTGAAACCTCCGATGTTCCAGCTTACACCCATTGTCCCTTGTCCTGTCATTGGATTCCACTGAGCAGACCCTGGCTCCATCCTCTTTCCACCTACTCTTCACATATTTATAGACATTAATGAGGTCACCCCTTAGTCTCCTTTTTTCCAAGCTAAAGAGACCCAGCTCCCTCAGCCTTTCCTCATATGGGAGATGTTCCACTCCATCATTTTTGTGGCTCTGCACTGGACTCTCTACAGCAGTTCTGTGTCCTTCTTGAACTAAGGGGCCCAGAACTGGACACAATACTCCAGATTTGGTCTCACCAGGTTATGTAGGTTTAGGAAGAAATTTTTAGGATGAAAGATTTGTAGGAAGAAATTTTTTTTCATCATTCTCAGCCATTCCTGTACTTTCCAGATTAGCAAGAACCTGTACCTTGTCTGGCTCACTAGGCTGATGTAAATCAGCATTAAGTTTATGGTAGCAAATGGCATAACACGTGTAGAGCCTGAGGAACCACTGGCTTCTCTCTGAACTGCACAGAGACTTTCAGTTCTGAAATTGACTTGCCAAGGAAAGCAGCTTCAGCATCTGTCAGTCTGCACTGGAATAATTACATGGGATAAGGTAATTCCACAAGCTGACACATGGCAACTGACTGCCTGTCCCCAGACCAGCAGTAGAGGGCTGGCAGCATGGACAGGGCTAGCACCTATAGGTCAGCAGATGTGTGTGGGGTCAGAAGTGAGATAAGCTGAACGCCACAGGTTCAAGAGCCCTCCCTAAGGAGGTCTGTTTGCCAGAAGCGCAGTGAACAGCAAGAGTGAACAAGTTGTGTTTGGTCAGAGTGACATGGCACTGCAGTCTGCTCAGCAGTTCAAGCAGGCAGAAGAGTGAGCAGTGAAGGGTGTGTAGGAAGGACACAGTCCACTTCCTGGCTCAAGTGGTGAGGTTAACTAGTGTTCACCACACTCCCAGTGACATAGCTGTGATGTTGACTCAGACAAAAGCTATTGTGACAATGAACACAGTGACCCCAGAGAAAGCTCCCAAGCAAACTGACATCATTCCAGGTATCTGGCTACAGGGAATGTCTGAGTCTCTTACTCGAACTGCAGGGTTGCAGCAACAACATCTGTTAGCAGTGTGAGCATATAAGTGAGATGTTGGACACGGTAGTGGAGCTGAAAGAGGAGGTAGAGAGGTTGGGCAGCATCAGAGACAGAGATAGATGGATGGAGCTGTACACTATCATCCCTGAGGCCAAGGCAATATTTACATTCCACATGAAGTACAGGATCCTCTATGCATTTGCCACCAGGTAGAAGGGGGGGACCAAGGTGTTGGTAGGGAATGAAAAAAGGTCTGTGATTGAGGCTGCTGGAGAACCACCACCTGACCTCACACACCTTCCCAATTGCCCCTGCACAAAAGGCATCGGGTTCTGGAACTTGAGGGTTATCCTGTATAGGAGGATATAGATAAGGGTTCACCCAGGGGTTGCCAGGGGAAAGTCAGTCAGCCAGTTGCAGGCTGCTAATAAGAAAAAGAGTGAAGGTGACTCTGATAGGACATTCCTTTCTGAGTGGAACAAAGAGATGCTGACCAGACCCATCCCACAGGTTGGTCTGCTGCCTCCTTGTGGGGGTCAGGTCAAGGACATTGTGAAGTAACTCCCTAGGAAAAGGATTCTAACACATGGTGGGGGTGGTGGAGAAGACTTTAAACTAAGCTCAAAGAGAGAAGGGGATACAGCTGGGCACAATGGAGACAGGTCTGGGGGTTATGTCCCATTGTTGCGGACGAGGCCGGAGGCCCAGCTCAGCTGCATTAGCACTGATATGCGTGACACGGGAAATAAACAGGGGATCTATGAAGAAGGGAAAAGGGCTCCTGCAGACAGAAACAAACATAGTAGGACAGGAGAAATATCACAAAAGAATTCCAGACCCTTCGTCAGGAGCCCCACTCAAATGCCTGTACACCAGCACATGCAGCATGGGCAATAAAGAAGAGTTAGACATGTGCACATGCCGGTAGCGCTATGATCTCATTGGCATTATGGACACATAGTGGAATGAATCCTGTGACTGAAGAGTTGGAACGAAGGGGTATCAGGTCTTCAGGAAGGACAAGCAGAGCTGATGAGAATAGTGTGTTGCCCTATGTCTCAAGGACCAGCTGAAGTGTATGAAACTCAGCCTGGGAACTGACAAGGAAAGGAGTTTATGGGTCAGGGTAAGAGGGAGGGCAGGAGACATTATTGTGGGTGTATGCTATACACCACCCAACCTGGAAGATCAGGTGGATAGGGCATTTTATAGACAGACAGAAATGTTTTCATGCTCACCAGCCCTGGTCCTCATGGGGGATTTCAACCTTCCCAGCATAAGCTGAAAGCACAATACAGCAGGGTATAAGCTGAGAATATGAGTCGGAACTTCAGAGATATAGAGAAACAGGAACTGCTGGAATTCTCTTTTCCCTGTTTAGTGTTAGACATTAAGGTTTTGTCTCAGTTATGTAAGAACATTATGACAAATCCCCATATGTCTCTGTGTATATGATTTCATGGTTTGTTTGTTTTTGTTGGGAGGCGAATTAAATATCTTTTTGCCTCTTTCCTCAAGTTGAGTAAATTTAGGGGGTTTTTTTCACTTGTAATTCATAAGGGGATTTTTTTTCCAATGTTCCCTGTATATTTTTTCATTCCTTTCTATTAGCACTTTAGTTAACCAACAAGTTTAAAATGTCATTGGAGTTTTTAACCCATGACAAAGGGTAAAAAAGGTGACCCAGGGAACTAAAGTCAGTTTCAGCTCTGTATCTGGCAAGATCATCGAGCAGATTCTCCTGGAAACTATGGTGAAGCACATGAGAAAAAAAGGAGGTGACTGGTGACAGTCAACACAGCTTCGTTAAGGGTAGATCATATCTGAAAAATGTGGTGACGTGTGCTAAGACCAGAAACTGAAAGGAAATAGGTGTTCAATTAAAAGGCATAGATCATTCAAAACATTTCCTTTCTAAATCCATTGTGACTTTAATGTCTGAAAGGTTTTGGTAGCTATTCCAAATACTTCTTAATTCCCATAAGCCTGCAGTGCCCACTCAGACAAAGTTTCCCATACCTTTGAAGGACACGTAGTATTTGACCTAGTGTATAGAAGTGAAAATAAACTTCCAACTGTTTAGAGGTAGGAAGTCTTTTTGTGTTTTTCCAAGAGCATCACAGAGGTGTAAAACAGCTTGAAATTGTCACATTGTCACTAGAAAACTATCTTTGTTTTATTTTGAAGGAAATGGAACTGGTACACTAATTATTAGCCATCTGTGATGGGATCTAGGGAGTCTCACTCTCTCTCTTCCCTTCCTGCTTTTTTACTCACATATTCAGATCAGAATCCCTGGAGCATCAGCCAAGGGATAAAATCACATGCAGTAGGTCCCTGTTGTGAGCTGATATGCATCTGCAAGTGAACAACATTAAAAAAAAAAAAGAGTTGGCTAATAATCACTTTTGTTTTGAATATTATGGACAGCAAAAGAGTAAAAGCCTTCCTGACTGATCCTGTGATCCTTATACTGAGTAAACCTGCTCCATATCTGTAGAAGCCAAGGAGGCTTGCTCAGGGCTGCCAACACCCTGACACCTCCAGCCACCACCATGACTCTGGGCTTTGCACAAAGTTCTATTCCAGCCTTGCATCCTCTGGTGTCAGCAGAGGTGGGTCTTGCTGTTTAGACAACCTATGCCAGCAAAGCAAGGGCTGTCCTCATAATATTTTGGTACCTGCAATGTTTGGGCAAGCTATCCTAATCTATGAACTCTTTTCCCTCATGTCTTTTGCCTGTCAAACTGAGTTGATTTTTTTCAGATTATTGCCAATGCAGCTCAACATAAATTTCATTTAGTGCAAAACTAGCTGTCATACACACAGCAATGTACTCTATTTTCTAGACTAAATAAGCTAAAAATAATTGCTTCTACAAGACCAGATAGAAATTATCCTGATAGTTTCAACAAATATGTCCAAATTAAAATGTCAGTAGAGTCTTCAAAAGTTTTAAACATTTTAGGAAAGAAGATTGATGACAGAAGAAATGAAAGAAGCATAATCTTCATATTCTGAACTTGTTTCTCCAAATAAACCTTAAGATAGTAATCAGAGTAGCAGTAAAAGCTTCTCCTTTGTCAAGCATTAACCATGTGGTCTGAGGAAGTCAGCTTACTTTCAAGTTCATTTGGAACAGCCCTTTTGACAGATTTATCAGACGGCTTAAGGGAAATTGGGGCAACATCTCTACCTGTTCTTATATCAGCATGAGATATCACAGAGTAAGATCTCATGTTGTGTGATGGGTAGTTCACACACAGACAAGCTCACACTTTGTTCTACTTCATCTGCTTCTACACTGACATTGATCTGTACTGGAACCAGTGAGGACTTTACCTGGAAAAGAGATAAGATTATGTCCACCGCATCTCTTGCAGGTGGAACATCAGGCTCCAGGGCATCATATTTCAACATCGTGCTGCTAAATGAAAGCAAGGGATTTTGGTGGAAAGAGAAAAAACAACCAAGATTTCTGCATAGCTGGAACCTGAAAAATTGTGTCTCTGGGAATTGTGAGGGATGAAAAGAGATATAGATCTTCTCTAACTTTTCTCCTAAGCTGATTCACTCCTCAGCGGTATAAATTGTCTTGGGATGTGCAATTGTTATATCTTAAATAGATCTTGCTGTGGATGTAATAGGAAACTTTAACTTGCTTCAAAAAACATAATTACCTGTGAGAATGCAGTGAGCAGCCTGATATTACAAAGTGATGATGCCATTCCCCATCCCTACCCTAGTGATATAAATCAGGGTTAATGACATGAAAATCAGTAAAAATCAGGAGACATAAAACAAGTCAGAAGATGCTGTGGCTTAACAGTACCAATATTATTGAGTGCTTAAATTTGACACAGTGTTTGTTTTTGTGTTAATTCTCATTCTTGATATTCTTTATTCCAGGATTATATTGCTTCATGTAAGAAAATGAATTCACAGAATGCTGCAAGCTGTTCAGTTTCAAACTTGTCTTAGGCATATCATCCTACCTAGTCCTGCCCAGAGTTCTAGAGAGTCAAGTTTGCAATTAACTAAGAGGAGACAGCTCATGCTGAGATGTGTCCTGCTGCAAAAAATTGGTATTTCAGGAGACTGCTCTGACACTTAAGATAAAACAAGTCATTGCTGAAAAAACACCCAACAACTCCTAATTGCAAGATAATTAAATGCAAACATGTCAATGCACACCAAAACAAACCACCCAACTTCACTGAACTTGTTCTCTGTGTAATAAACTCTCCTTTGGTAAATTAATGAGGAAAACAGAGAATTCTCCTTAAAGTTTACATTAAGCTTGTGCTTCCCCATATACAAGTCACTGGTTTGAATTACTGACATTCTTGAATTCCTTTGTTTCTGTTTCTTATAAATGCCTCTAACCTGTTCCCTTACAGAGTTTTTATCACCCACACTATTTTCTGAAGGCCAGTTCTGTCCAGCAGAGGGAAGGCCAAGCTTTAGTAGCATGGGTAGTCATTTCATCAGCCCCCATTGTGTAAGGCAGAGTGAAAATATGGAAGTTGTATGGCAACATGGTATGTCGATCAGACTGGCATATGGTTTGGAAATTAGTTTTGGTAGTACCTTCTGTAATGTATACAGGCAGCTCATGAGGGGTTGTAAAAGCTAGCCTGCCTCTACTCACCCTGAGACCCTTTCTATGCAAGAGATGACCCACAGGGAGCTGCGCAGATACCTCAGTCCTGAGCTGTCCATTAGCCATAGTCCAAACAGGGCAGTGCTGCATCATTCAAAAAACAAAAATCTGAATTGAGCTTGAAAGCCTTCAAAGGATACGCCTTGAGTCACAACTCAAACACCATTCAATTTCCTGGGAAAGTAAGTTAAAGAGAAACTAGAAAGGTTTCAGTATGAGCCCCAGACAACAACCTTGAACTGGAAAGGACCTCCAGGATCATCAAATCCAACCTTCATCCCATCTCCTCAAGTGCTCTATCTGCTTTGTCTTCAAACACCTCCAGGGGTGGTTATTCCATCACTTCCCTGGGCAGAGTGTTCCAGTGCCTAACCACCGTCTCAGTAAATTTCTTCCTAATATCTAACCTAAACCTTCCTTGAAGCAACTTGATATGACCCCAAGATCAGCAAAACAGAGGTAAAAGAACCACAGAAGCAAACATCACCCATGGAAAGATAAGGGGAAATTTCATTACAGTGACAAAGATAAACATCCCAGGTGACCCAACTAGGTATAGTCTTGCCCACTGTCATGTAAGTCAGGGAATAAAAACTAGTATTTGGGTAGGAGTGGAGGAGTCATCAGTTCAACAACTTGCTTGTATGGATATCCCCCTGCACTGACCAGGACACCAGTCAAGGTAACTTATCTGGGATTGAGAGCCCTTATCTGGAGGGGTAAGAGAATATTTAGCATGCTGCAAGTTTGTAACTGAGGACTAACACATATATATTATTTAGCATGCTTTTAAAGTCATTATAGTGTATTGTTGCTTTTAAGTTGTAGTACTGCATTCTGTCACTGTATCTGAGAAAACCTATAATAGAGACACATTAACAAACCTGTAGGTGTAGTTCAAATTCATTGCTAAGTTGTTGTTTGTTTAAGCTTTGCAGTTAAACTTGTAAGCGATGCTCAGATGAGTCATTTGCTTGAACCTTGCAGTGCAGTCTCTTTTTGTCATACCTGGGATAGATGAGTTCTGAATCTGCCTACCAGACAGCTTTATATTCTGTCTCTCCTTTCTGTCTGTGAAATAAGAATAAAGTTGTCTCTACTCTCAAGAGACCCTGATTTTTAAAATAATTTCTGTAACTTGTGCCATTTGTCCAATATTCAAGGATAGAAACCAGTGAAGAGAGGTTTTCAGAAACCACTGGATGTTTCACCTGATGGAAAAGAAAATCATATAGTAAATCTCAAAAAAGGAGTTGCTTGGCTTAGACCTACTCGTGGTTGGATGAATGAATATTCATCCAGGTATTTGCCACTGATGAAAATATCTGTCCTGCCACAGTTTCAGTACTATTATTTCTTAACATGATGAGGACAGCAGCATACAGTTGAATCTGCAGAACTCTCTATAGGACTTCTGAAGGGATGCTGAAAAAATATTTAAGTAACTCAAAAGGGCTCATGCTTGGGCTTACCATCTTATATCATGTCTTGGAAAAAGCAGATGGAAGAGAAGATTTATTCGGGAAATTTTCATTTTGTTCCACAAGTATGGATTCAAAAATGCTAGGAAAGAACATGGAGCAAAAGCTGTAACAAGTTTTTTGGAGACCATGTCCACTTAAATGTACAAATGGCCCTGCGTTTTTAACTACTGAATCTCATATTTTTTTAAATACAGAAATTTAGAAACATACTGTGTTGTCTGTCTGCCAATCTCTTTTCCACATTTACCACATTTCACTTCATTTTCCCAAAGAGGGATCAATGTAAAGCTGTCATTTGCTGTGGTGGATATAGTGCTCTCTTCTTCCAGTTGAACCTGAATTAATATAATCTTGTGACTTAATTACCTTATTAAGGCAAATTTTCAGGCAGTGAAACACAGGAGAGGCACTTTGAGGCAGCCTGCAGGCTGCAGAAGAGGCACAAACAGACAAGGCTTCCATGGGGGACAGCAGCTCCAGACACAGAATATTGTAGGAGCACACCATTATGTCAAACTATCAGTATATAAAAATATAACAATTACACAAGGTGTGGTTTTCTATGGAGGAAAGAAATCTGTCTCTTAGTCCTGTGAGATATACTGCATCCTCCTTGAAAGCTGAACTTGTCAGATCTATCCAGAGTCTTTCTCCACCAGGAGGTACAGCCATGGTTGACTTCTCAAGCAGAAAAGCTATAAAAATCTAATGTGGGAGCTGGATGAAAGGAGATGTGACAGCACTGTTAACACAGCTTAATTGCAGGGAATTTTGCCCTCCAGCCCTCACACGCCTTCCTATAACACAGTCACTCTAATGTGGGGATGCTCTTGAGAGCGGAAGCAAAGATTTCAATGCATGGCTTTATATATATATATATATACACATATATACATACCATCTTAAGTATACATGTGAGTATGTGTTTGACTGTGTAAAACTATTCTTATTAAAAATGCAGTCTCATCCCTCAGTCTGAGAGGTTCAGCATATCTAATTTCTCTTCAGAGCAAACACACAGAGGCACAGAGCAATGAACATCCCCTGCTGTTAGCTGTTTCTGAAAAGAGCCCCTCTTCGCTTTTCAGACAGCTCTTCCTCACAGCAGTATTGCCCGGTAATTTCAAGTCATAAAACTAATATTGAGAGCAAGCTAGAGTAAATACAGCTGCCACACTTTCCTCCCACCCACAGCCATTCCCCACCCTGCCTTCTTGGAGACAGTCCCTTCAGGGGCTCACCCATGCATGCTTCATCTGCCTCCACCCTATCTGACACAGCTCTGGGGTCATTTTCCTCAGGTGTGAATAGGGAGGGTTCAGAAGGATGGGTTACCTGCACTGCTTGTTTCCACCTCATGTCAATTACCTAACACTGTGCATTGAAAAGGCCCTGATCACATCGCGATTAAATGATGCAGTCACTGCAAGGGCCGTTGGAGGATCAATAAGAGGCATTATGATTGAGGAGGTAAGAGGGAAATATCCTTCATGTTTGCTGGAGAGGCTCTATAAAGCACTTTTTTAAGAGGTCTGGTATGAAACAGAGGTGTGTAAAGCTAAAAAAGGAGAAGGTGGTCAGACTGCTATATCACTGCCTAGGGAGGAATGTGCAGCTCTGCAGGTCTGCACAGCATGAGTCCATTTCTTTCCTCTGACTCACATTGCTAGACCAGCATCAAGGGAGGGGAAGAGAATAATTCAGCTGAATGTAGCTCTGCAATCAGCCAGGGAGATGGACAGTGGTAATGGGGAAAATAGGAAGGCTGGTGGTTTAATGCACAGTGACAGAGAAACACTAAATCAGAAAGGACAAGCAACTTCTTCATCTGCCCCAAGCAGTGAGAACCAGTGATAGTGGATTCACCAACAGAGGATGCACCTGCACAGTCCCTGTCACATAGCATCTGGAGACATGTGGCCAGTGCTACTAGTGTCTCTGCAGCAAATGCATGCTGGTAGTGCTTGCTTATAGCAAGTCTCTGAATGTCAGGGGGCCTGCGACTTCTTGCTTTGGAAGATCCCTTTGGAAGTCCTGTCCTGCAAGACCAACTCAGGGTAACACTGTTACACAGCTCCCTAAATCCACACGTACAATGGGCTCTCCGGGTGGTCAAAACAACTCAAAGCACAAGAGCAAATCTCTACTGCTTGCTCAAAAGAAACTTGAACCTTTAGTTAATGCAAAAGGCAAATTTACTGCGAGTCTTTCTGCCTGGTAAGTATGAGTCAGTATCACTGTGGATCTTTATGTGGCGCAGGGCTTTTGTACTTTTTGTTTCTGCATTTTGTACAAAATACAGACACAGATACAAAGGTCATAATCTATTTAGCATCAGCACCAAGGTGCCAAATTTCTGTATCACACATGAACCCAAAAGTCTTGCAAAAAGGAACTGGTGTCTCATGTGAGAGTAACGCAGACTCAAGCAATAGGAAATGTAGCTATAGGGGAGTAGATAAGTAAGGTGAGAAAGTACATAAATAAAATACATACAGAACCAGCAAAAGAAGAGTTAAATTGCAGAAAAACACTTCTCTTTTTAAATAGGTCATACTGATATTTTCCAGTCCTTCTGAAAAACAGAGTAGTACAAAGCAGTACAGCTCTGGAATATTTTACATAGAGATGCTGTGGCATCTCATCCTTGGAGGTTTTGAAAGCTTGTCTAGAGAAAGGCACAAACATCATGCTGGCAGCAGTTCTGCTTTGATCAGGACACTATACTGTGGACTTTCAGAGGTCCCTTTCCACTCATTTTTATGATTTTATGAAAAACAAGTTTCTCCCTAAAGAGAGCTGAATGAGCATCCTAAAATCCCAGTTTCACATTATTCAGTCCTCTTTATACAAGATATTAAATTCAAGGCTTACGTAGGATAACCTCAAACTATGTCTGCTAGCAAAGCTGTTGTTCTCCTCCAACTAGTTTTAACTAAAAACCCATAGAAAACAACTATCTTAACTTGTTCTACCACCGCTCTTCTAGAGGTGAAATAGTGGCTCATGCCGACATCCTTAAGTGATCACTTCCAGAGAGATGATCAGCTCAGCAAAAGCAGAACACCTTTAAATATGAACAATTATTCCTGCAATCAATAGCTGTCAGTAATAGATTGAGCACTCTCTAAATGTGTAATTTAATTTCACAGTCCATTAGCTTCCCCCCTTCTTAGCCTTCCATTCTACAGGCGTTATGTTGTAATCTTTATGTCAGCGCGAAAATAATACAACCTTCAACCTTTAAGTTTCTTATTATTTCTCACCAGATACTGTATGTTCTCTCTGTTTAAATACAATGAAGCTGAAAAAGAGAAATTCATACATATGCATAAACAGAAGGGGATATTACAATTAATTGTTATTATCCTATTTGTGTCTGTGCTGTTGGTCTTGGGGGTCTCAGGCGTGGTCTCTTGACTGACACTGAAGATGTTTTCACAGTCCTTGGCGAGAGTGCCAAGCTGTTACAGACCCAAGCCTGGGAAAATAACCTTGAACATCTTGTTATCCTCTTAGCTCTGCTGTTTGCAGATCAGTTGTTCTCTTCTCTTCTTTCCTCTTTAGCTGTACTTCAGGGCTGGCAACCAGACACTTTTGTTTTACTAACTCCCCACATTATTCTCAGCCAATCTCAAAGCAAATTCCCCTTTCCCCGTTAAAGCAAAATTATGTCTCACAGCACATCCCTTCACACAATTCTAACTGTCACTATATCAAAGACCACAATTAAAGATAAAGGAAAACAAAACAAAGCAGTTAGGTCTTGATGAGATCTCAGACAGCTGTTGTCCAGAGTGGTTCCACCAGTCTACCTCTGTTTTAGCCTCTCCAGTTCTCCTGAGCCTTTTTACTTCCGCTTGTAGCTTTTCAACCTCATCTGGCAGATGTGCCGCCTGGTTAAGCAGATAATCTACCTGCTCACACTGTACACAGCCAGGAATACTTGGAGAGTGTTACATTCCTGGCAGCCTGGCAGCTGCACAGCCTCATGTTCTCAGGGGACCTCTGTTTGAGTTTCCACATCCATATGCAGTGGTGACCGCAGCCTGGTCCTCCTCTGCTGCCACACTGTAACTTTTCTCCCCCTGGCGGCTGAACTGGCTGAAGCGGCTGTTGCTGTTGCTGCTGCTGCTGCTGCATGCAGTCTGAGCACGGCTTAGCCTCCCTTAAAGAGGTCCGGGTCTGCACCCCCCGCGGTAATGCTGCGAGAGTACCAAACCTCAGCGGCTGCCTCTTAGCTCCCCCGAGGTTTCCCATTCAGGGAACCCCAGAAATCTCAATAAAATAGCGTTTGGGGACCAGTGCTTTTGCTGCTGCGTGAGGTCTGAGCACAACTTCCAGTTTCGCCTCCCTTGCCGCAGGAAGATGCAAAGGTTATTGATGTGTTGGAAATCACTGAAGCACCTGACAATAGTCACAAATGAGTTAGACTTTTTCCTTAAAAAAAGGTAATGAGATCAATAGTCCACCTGAAGTGCATTGACACCAGTGACCACAGCATGGGCAACAAACAGAAGGAGCTGGAAGCCATTGTGCAGCACAAAAGCTGTGACATCGTTGCCATCACAGAAACATGGAGGAATGATTCACACAACTAGATTGCCACAATGGATGGCTGTAAACTTCAGAAGGAATAGGCAAGGAAGAAGCAAGGGTAGGTTAGACCCATGTGTCAGGGAATGTTTTGATTCTCTAAAGCTTAATGATGGTGACAACAGGGTTAATGTTAATGGGTAAGAATCAGGGAGAAGGCCAGCAATACACACAGGTATCACAGTAGGAGTCTGCTATAGACCAAGCAATCAGAATGAAAAAAGAGGATGAAATACTCTATATAAACATCTGGAAGAAGTCTCGTGATGGCTAGCCCTTGTTCTCATGGGGTACTTCAACACTACCAGACATCTGCTGAAAATACAGCTCAGCAGAAAGGAAAGTCCAAGAGTGCTCGCAAGTTAACTTCTGACAAGAGTTAGTGAGTCAACCAAGAAAGGTGCCCCCTGGCTTCTTGTTTGGGAACACTAAGGGCTTGTCTCTTTTATTTGAAGCAGGGGGCAACATAGTGACAAAGGACAGGAAAAAGGCTGAGATAATTAATATGGCCTTTGCCTCAGTCTTCAAAGATAAGACCAGTTGTGCTCTTGATATCCAGCAGCCTGAGCTAGAAGACAGGAACAGGGAGCAGAATGAAGCCTCCATAACCCAAGCAGAAATGGTCAGTGATCTGCTACACCATTTAGACACACACAGGTCTGTGGGCCTGGATGGGATCCTCACAAAGGTACTGATGGAGCTGGTGGAAGTGCTCACTAAGCCAATCTCCATCATCTACCAGCAGTCCTGGCTAACCAGAAATGTCCCAGTTGATTGGAGGTTAGTAAACATGACACCCATCTACACGAAGGGGCAGAAGGATTCTGGTAACTGCAGGCATGTCAATATGATCTCAGTACCAGAGAAGGTTATAGAGCAGATAATCTTGAGTGCCATCACATGGCACACACAAGACAAGTAAGTGACTGGGCTCAATCAGCATGAGTTTATGAAGGCAGGTCTTGCTTAACTAACCTGATCTCTTTCTGTGACAAGCTGACCTGCCTACTGGTTGAGGCAAGAGCTGTGGACATTGTCTGCTCACACTTTAGTGAAGCTTTTGACACTGTTTCCAGCACTCTTCTGGAGAAACTGGCCGCTCATGGTTTTGCAGAGCAGCCCATGTTTGCAGGCAAGTTTAAAAGCACTGAACTGTGCAACAGAGAATGTCCAAGGCCCTCTAGACTTTAACCTCTGAGGCTTGGTTTGGCTGCTTCTCAGAGTATTCTGTTCCTGCATGAGCTCCAGGTTTCCAGCTTCAGGCTTGTGGCCATTGCCTTTTTCTCCCCAGGCAGTTTCTGTGGTCTCTGGAGCCTTCTTCCCAAACCACGTGCTTCCCAGAACAACAGCACTGCTTCTGATGTAGGACATTTAACGTGACTTAACTATTGACAAGTGTTACACCCAAAGGGGTACAGCGAAGTGAAGGGAAGAAAGAATAGGTACATAAATGATGTCCATCCTCGCCTTATATTCCTGACCTGCCAAATGTAGCAAAGGAAGATCCTTTAGTGTGGGTTGCTAGACATGTAATAGGTTTCTAGATCTTGCATATCCTGAGGCATGTTGAGATAGATTTTATTTTCATAATGATCTTGATATTTTTATTAAAGATACGTGACCTGCAAATGAAGGAAAAAATGTTACGAGATTCCAGAAAGAAAGAATCAAGACCTGAAGTTGTCAAAGGGAAAAGAAATCTTCTGTGTGGAAAATGCAAAGCATATGCCTGCAGTACAGATGACATCAGAGTTATAAAGGTATGTCTGTATGGAAACCAATGCCTGTGAATGGCAAGGCAGTCAGTACTACTAAACTGATGGCATGGCATATTTTGTGTGAAACGGAGCACAAAGAAATTGTGAGTAAATCACTAAACCACAGCAATAGTTACTAACACATAACTATTTAGTATAGCGTAACTAACTGAGTGGTGATGACTGAGTGGTGCAAATGCATGATATGACAGGAATCACCTCAGTTTCCCTGAACTGTTTCTATTACTGTTAGAAATTGAATAATTTTATAGATAAGCATAACCTACTATAGAACCGCTGGATGTTTACCTTCACAATTACCATCAGACTGGAAATCCTCCTGCAGTTGGGAGATTTCTCCCAGCATTTCTGTTGACTGAGAACTATCCATACAAAATACTGAGATCAGCTCACACTTCAGCTCCTTGGCAAGTTTCAGTTTTGAAATGCAAAACCATGGTTTTACATAAGGAGTCCTTTAATTCTTCAATAGTACTTCATGATTTTTTTTTAGGTAGTTCACAATGCTCTTCACAATGTGTATTTTATGAGGGCATTTTTATTGTACCACCGTCCTGGGGTGGATCAGAATGGGGGTGGTTAGCAGATCAAGAGAGGTTCTCCTCCCCTTCTACTCTGCCCTGGTGAGACCACATCTACAATATTGTGTCTGGTGCTGGGCCCTTCAGTTCAAGGACAAGAAGAACGGCAATATGTCAAGTAATCTATACAAACTGAGTTTTGTAATAGCAGCCTGAAGTTGCATTTCCAGGAAGAACAAGCATTTTCTGACTCTGGCTCAAACTGTGCATAAGCTTTCAAATTAAGTTGTTCACTTGTTTAAGTCTTTGATTATGATCGGGTAGTGAGGTGGATTGTGAACGGGCTGCAGGATAGAAGCCAGAGAGTAGTAGTCAGTGGGACAGAGTCTAGTTGGAGGCCTGTATCTAGTGGAGTCCCCGAAGGGTAGGTACTGGAACCAGTATTATTCTATCTATTAATTAATGATTTGGTTGAGGGATTAGAGAGCACTGTCAACAAGTTTGCTGATAACACAGAGCTGGAAGGCGTGGCAAACACCCCAGCAGGCTATAATGCCATTCAGTGGGACCTGGACAGGCTGGAGAGTTGGGAGGGTAGAAATGAAATTAACTGTAACAAGGGAAAGTGTAGAGTCTTGCATCTGGGCAGGAACAACCCTAGGTACCAGTCTAGGTTGGGTACTGGCCTGTTGGAGAGCAGCACAGGAGAAATGGACCTAGAGGTCCTCGTGGACAGCAGGATGCCCAGGAGCCACCAATGTGCCCTTGTGGCCAAGGTCAACGGCATCCTGGGGTGGATCAGAAGTAGGGTGGTTAGCAGATCAAGAAATGTTCTCCCCATCTCTGTTATGCCCTGGTGAGACCACATCTGGAATCTCGTGTCCAGTTCTGGGCCCCTCAGTTCCAGAAGGACACAGAACTGCTGGAGAGAGTCCAGTGCAGAGC
>JAOXOE010000874.1:37737902-37783399 GCA_028565055.1 Phoeniculus purpureus
CAGAGCTCCATAACCCTCACTAACCTTGTTGAACCTCACACAATCAGCAATGGCTGACTGATCCAGTCTCTCTAGATCCCTCTGTAGAACTTCCCTATCCTCCAGCAGATTGACACACCAGCCTAGCTTGGTGTAATCAGGTCAATACAAATTGATCTGTGCTTAATTCCTTTCCCATCAGTCTGACTGATCATGTGGCAGCTGTTGTCACCAAAAGGCTACCTTGGTTTACAACCACTACAAGTTTACATCACCTTTGAACATGATTTCAGGTGAACTTGGCAGCTCTTTCAAGTCAGACAACTGACAATGGGAGCTGGAAGCAACATCACTTGTCTTTGAGTCCTGGAGTACATTCTAAATGTGGCTTGTCGATCTACAAACTCCAAAACAAAACTGCTTGGACACCAAATACATGCCACCTTCCACCCATGCCTCTGCTTCCAAGGCTGTATCAGCAAATGCAAAGCTAATGTATAAAAATGATGAGCACCAGTCTCCAAATATGCTTGAAAAATAAAATTACATTAGCATGACAGTTCAAAGAGCTTTCCCCCTACAGTTTCCCATCCTAATTTTTACATATGTATGTGATTCTCTGCTACAAGTTCAGGCTCTCTGAAATCACAGAGGTAAAAGAAACTCTTCATGGAGTCAAATGGACTGAATATATTGAATAACTTCTTCAAGTAGAAACAGCAAGTATGCAATAATATTATGCAAAAGAAAGCAGGAGGGAAAAAGGACAGAGGAGAATTAAGGCTGTTCCCTGCAATGATACGATAAGAAAGCACATCAGAAGAAGAAAATTGTGTTAAGTCCTAGAAGTAAATGGAATATTTAAAATGAAGCAAAATAGTTAGAAGGCCAGTGCAGGCAAGTAAAATAAATATAATGATTGCTGATTAATTGTGTCACATGTGTTTACTGAGTGATTAGTTTTTCTTGTTCTGGATTTCTAAAGACTTCTCATTTCTACTGCATTTAGCATACACTGTCATTTGTAATCAGTTCTTGTTCCCATCTGATTGCCACTCGTCAGAACTTTAACTGAGCACGGCTCAGTAATTACCCACTGCAGCACACAGGGGGGATCACCATCCCAGACACACATGAAAGGAGCAGAGGTAAACCTTTATGGGAAACGAAGAGGTTTAATTATTTAAAACAGCAAGAGATTTCTCAGGTAAGAACTTTACTCTTTTTCCTCCTAAGCTCACTGACAGGGGAAAAATATGAATTACCTGGATGCAGCTGTGGATGCTGAATTTGGTTTGTTTAGCTCTTGGGTGAAAACTTGAGCACAGCCTAGCAGCTGGGATTTCACCAGTAAATAGTGTGTTGATAGATTAGTTATCCTTGGAGTCCTCCTCTTTCCTTTCATTAATAAGGTCTGACTGATGATTATTTTTGAGAGTTGTTTACCATAGAGGAAGCAGATCTTGATCGACAGAATGGAGCCAGCGTGAGCGGGCTGAAGGAGCTTGGAGGAAGGCAGCATAACAGCCAAATCTCTTTGGTCAGAGATGTTTCAGATATGTTCAAACAGCAAGAGAAGTTACCTCAGTGTACTAACTGACTGAGAGGCAGGCATGTGTACCCAGTTCCCATTGTGTATACAGGCACGCTAGCCAGGGGCTACAAGAAATGTTCTGTAAGCCATGCACCTCTACCTCACAATCACCAGGCACCATCACCCTTTCCCTATCAATCTTTCAGCCCACATAGTGTCATTATAGATCTGGGCATCCTTGTGATGTCCTGGCTAAAGGACCATGGAGTTGAGGCTTTGCCTCTTAAACTGGAAAGCAATGAAACGAAGCAGCGAAAGAGAGCAAGAGCTGCCTTGGGTAGCCTGAGAAAGAGTCTTGCTTGTCGCAGTGAACATGCTGCAGTGAATACCTGCTGTATCAGCAGAAAGGAGACTGAGGGGTGACCTCATTAATGTTTATAAAGATGTGAGGGATGCGTGTCAGGAGGATGGAGCCAGGCTCTGCTCAATATCATCTGGTGATAGCACAAGGGGCAATCGGTGCAAGCTGGAACATAGGATCTTCCATACAAATACCAGAAGGAACTTCTTCACAGTGCGGGTGACAGAGCACTAGAACAGGCTGCCCAGGGGAGTTGTAGAGTCTCCTTCTCTGGAGACATTTAAAAGTCACCTGGGTATGTTCCTATGCAACTTGGTCTAGGTGATCCTGCTCTGGCAACGGGATTGGACTAGATGATTTTTCAAGGTCTCTTCCAATCCCTGATGTTCTGTGATTCTGTGAAAATAATAGCTAAGGCCTTAATCTTTCTTTTTTTAAAGTATTTTTACATGGACATCCCTATGAAGCCAGAGAAACACAAGGGACAGGAGAAGGAAGTGTTTTATGTCCTTGCTCTTCCTCTTTCCCATGTTTGCAGCTCTAAAAGCTTAAAAATGCCTTGTGGAGCTTACCACAACGTTCCAAAATTAGGGTCTGTTGCTTATAGCACTGATTTCAGACAAGCTGGTATAACCATACAATTAGCATCTTCTCCTTCTGATGTCAGTGATAACTTCTCTGTTCCCTTAGTCAGTGTAAAAGGAGACTATAATCTGCTGTTAGCACACTCAGATGTTCAGTGTCCTATACCGGGTAGAACATTTTGGCAATACCAACACATTACTGTTGATACAGATCTCCTGGAAGTCAGAGATGGTTAGAAAATATGTGGTAGACCAGAAAGATTCTTCAGCAGCTGAATGGATAAAAATATCAAGGGAGGATAGTACAGCTGTGATATGAAAACTAGCACTTTACTACTGTAAACTTGTAGGATTATTATTCCTAGAGGGCTTTCCTATTTGGCTGTTAAGATAACAGAATTAAAGGGGAAATGGGGGAGGTGGTGTATCCTTGCAGCTGCACAGACATAAAAAGATGAGTTTTCTCCCTGCTGTGGGTGGATATTAAATTCTGCTTCATTATATGCAAGCACGACCAAACCAAACGATTTAAAAATGAAAATGCTATGTACTCATGGATGCAATATTTTGTACATTGTAAATTTATTGATTGAGCTGTTAGACTTGTACACACACTCATTAATGGTGAAGGTAGCTAGACCAGTCTTCAAAACACAGGTTATCAAAATAAAATCACTCCAGTTCAGTGAAATGCCTGGATTAACACCAGGTTAAAGAGAAAAACAACTCTCTACCTAACGTTACCCCCTGGATAACAGTATGTCATGCACTGATCCCTGCCACGAGTCCAGAGCTTTTGCTTGATTGCAGCACAGGTCTGAGAGTAACCCCTTCAAAGCAATGAGAAATTGAAGAATCCATTCCTCTCAAACCTTAGGTATTTTGTTTGAAGAGTAATTAAAGTCTAAGAACAGCATGAATCATTTCCTCTGTAAATTGGCCATGTTTCTCCTTGCCAGATTATTTTATACACGGTGTGTTCACTCTTATGAATAGATTCAGGAGAATACACTACGCCTCCAGCAATGGCTTCGAGCAGTTTTGTGAGGAAATGGTTTCCACGTTTCCGTAATCACCCTCAAGACATTTCACTGATTGCATGTGATGGCAATCTGCCATTCAGCACCAGAGGTGTCCCCAGACTGACCAGGGACCAGTGTTTGGAAGCAGATGATTTCCAGGCTTCAGTCCACAAAGAGGAGGTTATTGAGAAAAGGAGCAGTTATTAGAAATATAAATAGGCAGAAAAGATTCAGCCATACTTGCAGAAGGAGGATTTGGGGATCATTTCTGTGGGTATGTGAGAAGAGTGCCAGTTTATATAACTAAATTAATCATCTTTCCATGAATAAAATAACTGAGGTGTTTCCCTTGTCAGGACTCCAGCCTTGGATAGTTTCTGCTGATAACAGAGAACAGTCGTATCGCTGGGCAATTGCCAGGTATGAGTGGTAAGCTAGATCTCAGACGCCAGATCCCATGTTTCCACAAAAGAATAAACCTAGACTGTATCTACACAAACAACACCACCTTGTGTTGGGCTAGTATTGATCAACATTTAGATCAAGTATTTTTCTCCCATTTTTGACCTCTTGTTCCACCCAGAGCTATTTAGCAGCAATGCCGGTGGGTGAGTGGGGAGGTTGCTGGGAGGAAGGTTTTGAGGGAACACAGATACATGAGGTAGGAACGCAAAGGGGTTGTGGGAAAAAGAGGAGGCGGAGAGACAAGGATGCCCAGATGCCATTCTGACAGAGTCTGAGTGTTTCCCTTTCAGCTTTGCATTTTGACCTTGCAGCCTCAGCTGCCTGAGAGTACCTTGACTTTGTGTTGAATTTGGTTTTCCTCTGAGCTCTTGCTCTGAGACTGTGACCTTCCTGCTGGGTCAGTCATTCTGGGGCCACTACTTCATGGCCACCACACCATTTCTGATCACCACCCATCCCGGCACTTCTCTGTCACCACTGGCCTGGCAGCTATCTAGACTAACCTCAGCTGTATTATTTCTTTGTGCATTAGTTCTTTCTCCTTTTTCCTCTCGTTATTCCCCTTATTTTAGCACATTACAGATATAGCCTTGTATTAAAGTTGCCTCATCTCTCTCATTCTAAAATTCTCCCATTAAAAGGATCTATCATGTGAGGGTTCCACCATTGACCCTAAAACCAGGTCACTCGTACACTTGAACATCCTTCACATGCCTTGGAGTCACTTGGGCCTCCTTACCCTGCAGCAGGTCAACACACCTGCCCAGCTTGTGTCATCTGCAAACTGAATGAGCATGCACTCAATCCCCCCCACCCAGATCATGAATAAAGATATTAAACAGAATGGCCCCTAATACTGAAGCCTGGGGAACCCCATTTGTGACCGGATACCAGCCAGATTTGACTTCATTCACCACCACTCTTTGGGCCTGGCCATTCAACTTGGTTTTTATCCAATGTAGCATGCACTTATCCAAGCCCTGAGTTTCTGAAAGAGTGTTGTGGAAAACAGTGTCAAAGGTTTTACTAAATTCCAGGTTATCAAGACAGGGCCTGCTTTTCATAAACCCGTGCTGACCAGGTCTAATTGCCAGGTTGACCTGTGTATACCATCTGCTGGTATTTGAGACAATCTGCTCCATAAGCTTCCACAGAACCCAGGTCAGACTGAGAAGCCTGTAGTGCCCAGGATCCCCCTCCCTGCCCCTTCTTGTAGATAGACGTCACCCTTGCTGATCTCCAGTCTACTGAGGCCTTCCTAGTTAGCCACAACAGCTTGTAAATAATGGAAATTGGCTTAGCGGGCACTTCCACCAGCTCCCTCAGTATCATCCAGCCCCACAGACTTGTGGTCATCTAAGGGGCACAGTAGGTCACTGATGATTTTGTTTTGGATTATGGGGGTGGCATTCTGCTCCCCTTCCTTGTCTTCTATTTCAGGGTATTGGACACTGAGGGAGCAATTGATATAGCTGGCAAAGACTGAGGCAAACTAGGCATTTGGTAGTTCAGCCTTTCCCTTGTCCTTGGTCCAGTTTCCCCCTGCATCCACTAAGGAATGAACATTCTCATCTTTTCTTTTACTGTTATCGTCTTTATGGGAGCATTTTTATATTTTCTTTGATAGTGCTGGGCAGATCAATTTCCCTTGAAAGAACAGAGGCATTTGTATTTTTGTCCCCCTGCCCTGAAATGTGGAGGGTTTTTCTATTTCTCCGTAGAACCCTGTACAGAAATTTTGTGGCATATTATGTAACCCAGTTTATAATTGGCTTTCCTCACAAACTCCCTCTTGGGAAACATTCCTGAAAGCTTCACAAGTCTATGATGACTTTGGAATAAACCTTCTCCAGTTCATGACTTTGCATGAAAATCATGCAGTATGTAGGCAGCTTGCACAATTTTACCAGAGTTAGCAAAAATATTTTCAAAGAAACAAAATTGCATTAAAATATGCTGCTTTCTGGAAGCAAAGTATTTTTCAGAGAACTATTCATTGCAACAAGTCCTTCTGTAAATCCTCTTGCTGTTGTCAACAGACAGGGAAAAATCTGGGTATTTATGAATCAGTCTCAATAAAGGAAAATGAGCTCAGACTTCTGCTTTCCTTGTGGGCATCTTCATTTGAAATTCTCTCTGGAAATTGCATTAGTCTTCTTATAAGATGGTTCTTATAATATACCTAATTATCAGCCTGACAGCTTTACATACAGCTTATATGCAGAGAATGAAAGGAATGATGAGGGAATTTCATGGAAGAACTTTTATTTCCCTTGATAGAAATATGATCTCAACTAATTTGCATGTTAACATTTCACATCGTCCTCCATATCGTATTGGTGGAGATATATCCACTGCCATCTATTCCTCTAAAAACAGAAAATGAGAATCGACATTTTTTCATCTTGCTCCAGCAAAGCAGTTCCAAAAAGGGTGAATTGGATCAGACTAAGGCATTGCCTGTCATGTAGATATTCAGACTTCTACGTACAAGTGATTTCTTTTTGAAAGAGAGTTAAAAGGAAGATCATGATTACTTTATGCATTAAAAAAAAAATAGCTATGACACAACCTGGGACTTACAGACCAATACATGACCTTTTTTGGACCATGCCTACACAACTAATCAGAGCCTAAGAGATGGGGGAAACGGATATTTCTAATAATTTGCTGCTGCATCTAAGCCATTCCTTACCCATATTCTTAAAAATGGCTTTTGAACTGCAATTCTTAGCAGCAGTTGAACTTGTGAGAAGGCTGACAGCTGCTGTAAAGTGGTAGGACCTTCTTGTGCTCATATACTCAAGACTGCTGAATGGCAATCTGAGTAATCAGATTCTGAAGCTATATACATACAAACAAGCTGGGATTTGGGAAGATACTTAACCAAAAGCAGCGTTGTTTCTTTGGTTCTGCTCAAGGACTGAACTTCTTGCAGTGAGAAATGCTAATCTATTGGTGTTATCTAGTCTTTCTACAGGCATAACACATAAAAAAACTACTGTTATTACTTCAAATTATTTAATTCCACTCTTAAAAGCTTCACTTTACCTTAAAGATTGACTAATTCAACTGCAAGTTAATACAACTGGTACTTTGTAGTAAAAACAATCTTCCCTTATTGTTCCTGCTCTGTGCTCAGAAATCTTGACGAAGTGGCACACATCAAATACAGCAACGATCTTTTTAGTTTGCTACTGTTCAAATCTCTGGTGAACCTTCATAAACAAATATTTTTTAATTATGCATTCATTTCAACATATGTTCAGCACACAAGTGCTATTCATTAAAATTTACCTGCATTCAATAATTTCTACTTTGTATTCATTATTGTGCAGTGTTCCCTGATGAAAGGCCCTGAGACCGCAGAGCCTCACCAAATAGCTACACAACAATTTTCTGGCACTAGAAAATACTTGTCTAGGTTTACACTCTAAATATGTGGTTAAATTCAAAGGACTAAAATTTCAGCTTTGTGATCATTATTTTGCGGGATGAAGAAAAGCTTGTTAGATCCCAACGAGCTAATAGGAACTAGAGATCTTTGGGCAAGCATATCATCCTCTTAAAGCAATTTCAACTTCAATTTCAGGCTCTCTGCGAGAAATAAATCTGTAAGGTCAAATAGCCATTGTTAGGTACAGGCTTTTGTGGTCACAGCAGTCTTCTAAAATCTGAGCAAAGAGATTTCTGATAAAGATATTAAAGGGGAAGATCTTTGAATGATATAATCATGGAATGGTTTGGGTTGGAAAGGACTCTTAAAGTTCATCTTGTCCAAATCCCCTGCAGTGAGCAAGAACATCATCAGCTAAGTCAGGTTGCCCAGAACCACGTGCAAACATGAATGTTTCCAGGGATGTAGCTTCTACCACATCTCTGGGCAACTAGCTCCAGTGTTTCACTACCTTCATAATAAAAAAAATCTTCCTTATATATAGTCTAAGTGTCCCTTCTTTTATTTTATAACATCATCCATTGTCTTATCACTACATAGAATCACTAGGGATTGGAAGGGACCTCGAAAGATAACCTAGTCCGATTCCCCCGCCACAGCAGGATCACCTAGACCAAGTCAGACAGGAACATATCCAGGAGGATTTTAAACATCTCCAGAGAAATTTGTCCCTGTCTTTCTCATAAGCTCCTTTTGAAAGGCCACAGTACGGTCTCACTGGAGCCTTTTGCTCCGCTGTCTGCCACATTCTCTGAAGCCTGGAGGAGTACACCCTGGAGGTATCAGTCTCCTGTCTCCATATTCCCTGCCAGATCTGCTACGCCTAATCTCTCCAATTTGCCCAGGAAAAAAACGGAGCTCCTGTCACAGCACAATCACATTTTAATGATCTGGTTTAAAGTCAATTTTATTTTAAATGCATGGGAGGATAAAACTGTCAGCTTTATCATAAATCTACGCAGCTCAAGGGGGAAAAGGTGAGTCTCCCACTGGTGCCTCTGTACATCATACTCAGCCTTACACCTCTGATCTGCTTATGAAGGGGGCTCTACTGATCCCAGGCTCCCAAGCACCAGAGGAAACCATGCTAGCAAGTCCTGTGGCAGCAGGCGTAGGTTCTTGCTACAGACCTCCTACCAGACAGGTACTAATCAAACAAGAGTAGCAATCCACATTAGACTGGGAGAACCAAATGCTGTTTCACTCACTAACAAATTGCACAGAAGCAACCAACCTACCGGTAATTGGTTGTAACTAGTTAAGTAAGCTGAACACAGAGGCTACTAATGATAACCAGTTACTAAACACTTACAGCTATTAATTGCAAACATTTCTGGAGCCTTGTGACGTGATCTCTGGCAGATTATATGCAAAGCCACTGGGAGGAATAGATTAATTGCAGCTTTGCCCTGTCCAGAAGGAAAATGGTCAGGCAAACTCAATGCAGCTTAAAAATGAAAAGGTGATTGTAAGAATTATATTAATCCTTTTAAAAAGAACAAAGTCAGACAGAGGATTTGATCAGCAAAAGTGTGACAAAACGAGAGCAAGTTTTAGTGGTCTTGTCTTAGCAAAATACCCTTAAGTAAAACTTGCCTTAAAAACAGCAAATGAACCACTTTCAGTTACTCAGTATGGTCCCAGTCAATTATCCCTAATACTAAAGCAGTAGTTCAGGTTCTATACACATACCTAAAATTCACAGTAAAAGAGAACCAATGTTAAAATGAAACTACTTTTGAACAACCAAATTCTATTTGAAGTCAAAGAAAACTAAAATCATAAGTTAGAAGCTCTAATGATGCTTATCTCTGGTTTTCTCCTCGATGTCTTCCTGCATTTATTCAATGTACTACCCACATCCTTGTAAATCTGATAAATGATACATCAGAAGAAAGTAGAGATTAAGTAGATTGGACCAGGGTCACAACCCAAGTGTCAGCTGCCTAAATCCTTTTGCAGCACTGACTGTGGTATGAAGAACACCCTAAGGACTATTCTCTTTAGAAAAGAGTTAAACTTCTGTCTGTGTTTAACATTTTGTGTGCGCATTATCCAGAACATCACCAGTTTTCTCAGTACACCTTGTCAATATTCTGGAAATATCTCTTTCTCTTTGCTCCTGCTGACCTAACAGATTATATTTTCTGAAATATTTCATTTCAATTAACACTTAGCTGCAGCTAACATGTCACGGCAACTTTCCATGTAAAATAACTTCTATCCTGTGTTTCACAGGATATAGCCCAATCTCTCACATCATAATAGAGCAAAATCCCTGGAGGGCATAATATTGCAGGTCTTGTTAGCCAGGGAAAAAAGATATGTAATTGGCCAGATGTAATCTTCTGACATTCCCTTGGAGGACTGAATTATCTAACATGAAGGAGCTTAAAGCAAAAAATCGAAGGTGAGGTTGTGTTATTTTTGTTTCCTTCCTTTCTTCCTTCTTGTCACAGCTGAACACGGTTCATGTTTTACTTAACACACTTTCATTTAGACCTCTACACCCACACTAGCCTTCCCAAGCAGCTCCCATTTCTAAATTGCCCAGAAACCTAGCAGCTTCCGTTGCAACCAACACCCTAACTTCAGATAACTGTTACTCTGTGCTTCTGCCAAAACCTGTGAGCTTTAACTATCACGCACAACCTGAATTTCCTATTGCTTACTTGTCTCCTAAAATGCATGGCATTTTATTTTAAAATGTTCCCATTACATGTAAATTTACGGTCAGGTGCTTACTCTGAGGTAGTGTCACTCTGGCAAGATTTCATTACTACTGCTTGTTCTTATAAGCAAAAGAGTTGCCCCCACCCTTTCAAGATCTACAGGGTTTTCAGTAGAGTTTTGTAACTTGTGGATGGCAAAGATTTCAGTTCTCAGAAAATTACTTGTACACCCCCCACCATTTGAAGAAGCAAGGAGTCATCATACAACATGAGAACTTTATATGATAATTCAAATCTTTTCCCCTCCAGCCCACTACGTACTTGGGAGTTATCTTGAATATCAGGATTAACAGATTTTGCTCAGGTTGTTCCTCTAAGCAACATAAACTCCTCTCCTAGTAATGCAGGGATGATAATTCTCTGGTTCTTAATTCTGAGAGATAAAGTAACTTGTCTTTCAAAAAAATGCATGATTTACATGACATTTTAAGTTAAACATCTGGAACATCTTCATAACCATTATGGGTTTTATTGGAGTATAATCTATGTAAGCAGAGTTTGGAGGTCAACCTGAACAACAGACTCACATTACCCATCTACCAAGAATTAAATCCAATGTTACTGGCTCTTTTTTTTTTAAATATTAAAATTTTTATGTGCTACAATAGCTGTTATTTGTTTATCTGCCTCTGGAGATTATTTGTCACATTGGTGTTGCATCCATTGCCTCTAATGTAATTTTCAGTCAATGTAATTATACTGCCCTCATAGTTCTTGAACGAATAAGTAAGAGCAGGATGGTGTGTACAAACCAAAATCTGTTTCAACAGCTACATTGCTGTAAAAAACTAGGTTTTCTTTCTCCAAATCCAATTGCTCTGGAATAATCTTATTTGTGTCATAAGGAGTCAGCAATCATTTGCATTATAAGAAAGACAGTGAATTTAGGCTGAAATGTTCTTGAAACACTCTCTCTGAGCCTTGATGATTCAATTTGAAACAATGCAAGCAAAGTCTGGAGAATTCCAGACTCATAACCAGAGCAGGAATGACCAGCAAGACAGAAGAGCTGGGTCATTTGTCATGTAAAATTTCCTGATGCCTGGGAACTCACAGGACTTTCTATAGCCAATCAGAAAGGAAGCCTTACCTGCCACTTTCAGCACCACTACACCATACTGTGCAAACCCAGGACAGAGAGTATTCCCTGCTATACACCAGCATGTCTATTCTGCAGATCATCTGGACTCTATTTCCTGTTAGCAATCAAAAAAATTATTCCATGCAAGTCAAGTTGTTCTGCCTAGCTGAAAAACACTGAGTAAATGCTTTGAATAAAGCGTCCTCTGCCATGCTTCATTAGGCAGCAGAGTATCTCTAGTATGGAGAAGACGAAACCAAGGATTTAAGACCCCACAGCTTGTCAAATGTCCCCTTTTTTTTTTTTCACTTGTTTCCATAAAGAGATTGAGGGTGTCTTTTCATGAACTGAACTAATTAACTTCTATGAAATGAATAGGAATCTAGTGTCTTTGGCTACGACCATACCAGGAGCAGAGGATATGTTTAAGGACCAGCACATGTAAATAATACTTTTCAATTAACAAGATGTTACGTGACATGTATATTTCTGGTGACAGCTAACTTCTACCAAGAAAAGTTTGAGCATCATTTCAGGAAGAACAAATCCAAAATACAGTAAGCAAAAGTGAGTTTAGCCATGTGAATCATAGAATCATTAGAATCAGCTCTGTTTTCCCACTTACTCAAGCATCTCCAGTTTTCTCAGTGGCAAAACGACAAACAGGTTCTCTTCCTGCCGTTCAGTGAGTCAAGGTGGAAACAGCCACATGACTGGCCATGTGCTGAGCACACAACGGAGGCAACCACATGGCCACATCCAGCAGGGACCACCCTCCTCCTTCTCCGGGCTTTCAGGGCTTTTCCTCTTTAAAGTTATCTCACCATTCCAACATCCCCAGGCTTGTAATTCTTGAGATAGCTCTATGTCGGTCAATGCAGGGAGGAATCTGCATCGCTGGTTTCTTGCTGCACCCTCCCGCCTCACAGTACAGGCCAGGGAAGTGATTTTCCATCAGCACGGCACCAAGCCGCATGCATCAGCACAGCTCATCTCAGCACAGTGGTGGCAAGGCAGAGCATGCTGCCATCATATCCTCACGCCACCCAAGCCTGGCTTCAGGTGGGTAGGACTGGAGTCATTGTGGTGTTGCAGCCAGGCTTGGCCAAGCAGGGTCGAGGCCAGGCAACCCAGAGTCACTCTGTCCTAGCTGGGCCTTTGGGGAGAAAACAAGGGTGGGATTTGCTCACGTCCAAGCAGGGGCTTTTATGGAGTGCAAGGTAGATGGGAACGACCCTGGCACTCATCCCCAAATGAAGACTCTCCACCTGAATCTCCAGGGTGCCTTCACCCTGCCTGCTAGGAGATGGAGGCTTTGCTACAGAGATGGTCAATTAAGGGAAAGAATATCTAGTCTCAAACAGCAGCTAAAACAGCTCAGCCTTCCTGAACAGTGAAATAAAATGTGCTATCTGGGGTGAGGGGTTTCTTTCTGCCTCCTAAGATATTTTTGAGAAAAGAAAGGAAAGGTGATACCAAAGCCTTATTTTTTGCCTAACTTATAACAGAATCAAAATCAGTAATTGACTTATTTAAAAAGAAAATCTTGTTCTTGTATCGCTTCCTTTATTTACAGTACTTTACCAAGTTCTTGTTCTCTCCATTTTGTGAATAGAAAACCAAGCAAAGGCGAAACATCCCAGAATTATCTAGCAGTCAGTGTAGCTGAGGGTAGGGTACGCTCCAACCCTACTGACTTTCACTTCTCTTCTTCTCCTTTCTCGAGGAGTTGATAATCTTTTTTTTCTACAATTATTAATTCCTTTTTTTTTGAGAGGTGTATCTTTCCTCCACTCATGTATCTAATATTGTTGAATCTGAAATTATTTTCTCCAGTCTCTAGCCTCAAGTTTTCCATGTTTGCCTCAGCAGCAAGGAAAGACTAGTTCACCTGTGAACTTACATGTCTTTTCCAGTTATATGAGTCAGTCTAACAAATTACAACACAGCCTACAGGAAATCTGTAGAGGGACATTTTGTGGAGGACTCTAGTGACAGGACAAGGGGGAATGGTTTCAAGCTAAAAAAGGGCAGATCTAGATTAGATTTTAGGAAGAAATTTCTCATTATGAGGGTGTTAAGACACTGAAAGCTGTTGCCCAGGGAGGTTGTAGATATGTTCACGGCCAGGTTGGACAAGGCAACATGGTCTAGTGAGCGGTGTCCTTGCCCATTGAAGGGGGTTGAAACTAAATTGTCGCCGAGGTCCCCTCCAGTCTAAGCCATTCTATGATCCTTTAACAAATCCTCTTACAGCCTTAGGTGAACACTGCAACCAGCCTGCCAGAGAGCCTACTTAACAACTGAGTGCACAGATATCAGCACTGAGGATAGATCTAGACAGATCTTTAATATCATTGATGGAGGAACACAGATATTGAGATGAACCCTGATTGACTGAATGCCACATAAGATTTTGGTCACATTGTCAAGAATTCAGCTCAGACCACAATGTGCAGTCTTAAACCCAGGAATATCTGCTATTCAACAGTGAAATATGAAAATAACCCCTTATCGTTCAAGTCTTTTGTTGCATCTTTCTCATTACAGTTGTGTGAAAAGAAGCGTTGGAAGTGTTAGACTTCTGAGAATCTTAGAATTATAGAATCATTATGGCTGGAAGAGGCCTCCAGGATCATCATGCCCAGCCCTCACCCTAACATCTCTCTAACCCCTACATCATGGCATTAAGTGATACATCTACTCATCTTTTAAATACCTCTAGGGATGATGACTCCACTACCTCCCTGGGCAGCCTGTTCCAGTGCCAAACCACTCTCAGGAAAGAACTTCTTCCTAAGATCCAATCTAAATCTCCCCTGATGCAACTTGAGGCCTTTTCCTCCCATCCTATCTTTAGTAGTTGGGAAGAAGAGACCAACACCAGCCTCACTAACCTTGATCTGTTTCTTCTTCATCCAAGCAGAAAGTCTTTGGCTCTCATTAGAAAGCTGTTTTTCAAAACAAGCAACCAGTAGCTGCATCAGGTAAGGTTGTAACAGCTGGAATGCTGGATAAATGTGATAAAGTTTCTATAAGACTTTTGCTTTATTCTTGTCCTGCCCCTTCTCCGATCATGCTTCACAGCCAGCTCACCGACACCGAGCAAAGTAGAAGGATGGGTTAATTTCTTCAATACTGATGAGTTTTAACAGCACAGGAAAGAGAACAAGTCAATACTGATCTTGTAAAGAGTCTGACCCAGTTGCAGCCTGTGAGCATATAATTGTATTTGCCAGTAATATCTGCCTGAATCATAATCTTGAAATGTCAATTTTTTAGAGATCTCTTAGATCTACCTTAAGAGGTATTTAAAGAAGCATATGACGTATTATGTCCAAGAACATGACGCAAAACAAGCTCATCATTGATTCTTGCTGCTCTTGTTCCTTTCTGTTCAAACAATTGTGCAGCTAAATCCAGTTTTACTGTGACTCATCAGTTGAGGAGACAGCTCATTCTACTCCCCATCTTCAATAGTATGATGCATTTTTCTCATCGCTTTGTATGCACTCACAGTTACCCTCTGTGTTCTGCAGCACTCTCCAGTCCTCATGTCTTAGAAAAGTACTACTTACAAAGTCTGGAAAACAATTAGCATGCAAGGAAATCAATGACAGTTCTAGCACAGTCATCTTCAACAGGCATAAGGAAGACCTCAAATAATGTTTTATCTACAGTCTTTCCCTCAGAGACCACTAAGAATTAGGTTTGGAAGCTGTGCCCACCACTAAAGTCTACCAGAGCACAACAGTACCTCTCAGTTATATAGAACACATATTTGAACACGAATTTGTAGACATTCATTGCAAGAATATTAAAGAATGGGTGATAGTCTGTATGTGACTACCAGAAGAAACACAGGACATCTAGAAGGCTGTGGCCTTCTTTGAACAGCAGAAGCAGACGTACCAAACATGTCACACGATAAAACAGTCAGTAGATAACAATGTGGTGTAAGATTCATGAAAGAAGTTGGCTTGAACCCAAAGCAAAGAAGTGCTTCATTAAAAACTGGTGCTTTTTAAAAGATGTAAACGGAATCTCCAAAAATTATCTTGGTGTCTTCTATCAAGAACTACCACAAAAAGCTGATGAGGACTTGACAGCCTTGGTGGCCAGACATGAGCTTGCACATTTTGAAGTTTGCAAGCATTGGAGAGAGTGCTTAAAAACAAAATTGCTTCAAACCTTGTAAATAAACATCACATTCCTCTTCCAGAAGATCTTGCATCTAATTTTGTTAGTTTCCTTGCAAGTGAGTCTATGAGCTGCTTGCCTAGGGTTTTTCTGAAACGGTGTGAAAACACAGAGCAGGAATACTAGAGCAAATGGCTTTGCAGCAGTGCAGATCCTATTCTTTATGTATAGATAGAAATTATACCACATTCTCTCCATCCCTTAGATAAAGAATACTAAGTAGAAGCTTAGATAAGTAAGAGTAGTTCCTGAGGCTGCTTATGCCCGAGTACCTCCTAAATTTCAGGAAGGTATCCCTGCTTCTTTAATCTACCCTGCCACTTCAGCAAAAAATCTGGATGCAAAATACCTTGGTCTAAATTCTCTTCTGGTAACCTTTTCTAGCTTACAGAGGGGAACATGCAGCATTGATGTCTATGCTCACCTCTTCTTAGCATCTGGCAATGATCTCAGAAGAAAGTCTCCTGCAACATCTAGCTTTGGCACTGTTAGCCTGAAGGGAGTTTTGTCAATGAGATTACTGATTTCAGATGAATTGATGTACAATTAAAACTGAACTAATTCTGAGGACAAGTATAGCAAATGACAATCTCATTAAGTCTTGCACTGAAATGAATAAAGAATGTGCACATTTGTTCAATTTGATAGGCTAAAGTGATGTTATTTAAACGGACATTAAAATTATGTCCATTTATGTCATCACGCAAAATTAAACAATGACATATGTCAGTCAAGAAGATTATTTTCACTCAAAGGTTTTTCATACTGACCATGGTGGACTACTGTGGTGGACTACTCTAAACAGGGTAAAACCCAACCAGGAAGCCTCTTTATTCGTTCTGTTTTTCCACTCTAGTTACAGCTAAAATACTTCTGTAACCTGAGGTAATAATCTGACTCAATGTCAGTAACTTCTTCATGAAAGCAAGCCTCTGCTGTTGCCCTTGTCATTTATGGTGTGGAGAAAAGGCTGGAGCAGGGTATATTTAGCAGCTTTGTGCACAGAAATGTCAGATCCAGAAATAGACAGTAATGGACAATAAGCCCTAAGTTTCTGCAACTGAAGCATCATCCATATACCCCATTGGATCTTCCTAAAATGACACTCCTTGTTTAGCTGAAGTGTGTTTCTGTCTGCACTGGACTACCGTGGTCATATTTGGAGAGTGTCAATAGAGGAGAGCATGGATTATCAATTCTGTATCATTTCAGCTATCACTTGAAATCGAAAAGCAACCATCACAATTTGCCTCAGGATAGGTAGCAGTAATGCAAGGAATGGAGAAAGAAAATAGCCAGACTGGAAGAGTCTACCTCTTTAGGAAAGCTTCAAAGGAAATCTTGATCTGTGGTGGGTACAAGACCAAAATTAAAGATAAAGGAAAAGAAAACAAAGCATTTAGGTCTTGATGAGATCTCAGACAGGATTTGCCAGACAATGGATAGCTTAGGGAAAATGTAAAAGTGTTTATTAACTCTATAACTGTATGCAGAAAAGAAGAAAAGATTAAGCAAGTTGGTGCACACAAACTAGAAACTGTATCATAAATGCCACTATATATTCTGAGAAAAATACAACGGGAGATCACGAAGGTACCGGTCCTTGGTTTTTTTACATTAGAGACCTGGGGAAAGAACAGGTCAGTCAAGCAGAGACAGGTACCACTACCCTCTCTAATATTCATGTGTCACCATCATCATCTGCAGACACTGATACCCTCAGTTGTCTAGATTGGTGAACTCTTCAATTCTTCAGCGCAGCTTTCTCCAGCAAAACGATGATCGAGCAGGCCTGATTCCTCAGCACCTGAACTCGATGCAGGAGACATGCTTTCAAACAGGACCCAGTCTCTGTCTCCATGCCCAAGGTTTCAGGATTCTTGAGTCCTTCTACTTTCTTCAGCTAAGCACGAAGGAATTCTCAGATGCCTTCTCTCTACAATACTCGATCATCCCCAGCTATTCTCAGTGGCAGAAACGACAAATAGTCTCTCTTCCTGCTCATCAGTGTTTTCTAAGATGGCGGCAATGGCCGCATGGCCCTGGCCATGTGCAAGATTCAAGATGGAGACCAACCGCATGGTCACATCAGTAGGGACCACCCCAACTCCACAAATGTGGCCAAGAGGGTTCATGACCTTCATGTCTCCTTTCTCCTCTTTGCTCAGCTACAGGGGCATAGGGAAGAATCCTTCAGCTCACTGCTGGTCACTGAATGGTTGCTCTGTGTGTGCTGGGGGGACGATCGGCACTAAGTTCTTTCTTCTCTGGTCTGCAGTCCCAGCCCAGAGCTGGGCTGCGTCAAAGCTGGGACCGGTCCTACTCGGAGGCAGGGCTGGGGCCGGGAGCCAGCACTGGGCCTGGGTCAGGGCTGGGGCCAGATCCAGGCTGCCTCCCTGGCAGCGACACAGTACCCAAAGCCGCCCAATCCTGTCTTCCCTTCCAACCCTGGTAAGGGCTGGGGGGTGCCAGAGCCAAAGCCCCATGCCAGGAGGAAGACCTGCCAAAAGAGGCAGGGCCACAATGACCAGCCCCTTTTATCTTGACACCCAGCCCACACCCCTCCAGGGCAGTACCTGGGATGATTCCCTTAAAGTGAAATGCACCCTTTTTGTCATGAAAGCACAAGTCTATAAATCTGAAAATTCTGTTAATTTTCAAATTGCAACATGATAGAAAGTGATAATTGCTTGGTTTTATGTTTTTTAAAGAAAACATTGCTGTACAGTATTCTAAACTGTATTCTAACTGCTACAAAACTAAACCAAATTGGATTTGTGTGATAATAATGTTTTCCAGGCATTCAGAGAACTAAAGTCCACATCCCCATCTGTGTCAGCTAAAATATGCTTTTCACCTGTTTCTCACCACCTCCATCCTATTGAAAGACCTCAAGATCAAGAGAGACTGCAATCATCTTGAGTACTCACCTCATTTCACAAGACAGGGAGAAATGCAGAAGTCAAAACAAAGGAGGAGTTTTCTCTGCTCCATGACAGGTTGTTGCCTGGACTTTTGGGTCTGAAATTCCTGCGTGGCTTGAATTCCCTTACCATTGGCCCCCTAAAGTGTAGAAGGCTTTCCTTCTCAGTGTCTGTGGCACTCTGCAGAATGTTTACATTCCTATTCAACAGAGTGTAGCAGAGGCTGGCATTACTCCTGGCTAGGCATTTGCCTCGAAGACACAAACTGTGGTTTAGGCTACAAGTGCTTCCAGCAATTTCACCATTTGTGCCTGTGCGCCCTGCCTTGGGCTTCAGTCCAGCCTCCCACCAGGATATAACTGGAGCCATATTCTTCTGACTCCCTGCCAGGAGAAGACAATGCCCAATGGCTAGGGAGAGAGAGAACCCTGTCTGCTCCCCATAACTCAGTGTATGGCTGAGAGTGAATGATGGCTCTTGCTGCCACAGCTGAGAATAACTGACCAGTTTCTATTATTAAGAGGGCAGATTTTGACTTATTGCGATGTAATTATTTTTCCTGAGAAGTCTTTGTGGTGACATGTAGCCTGTTATAAGGGGTTGTGTCTCTTAGAATTACACCACATAAGATAAATAATCTAAATAAATACCAGGCTCATATATCTATATGGTGTATGTGCCTGAGTGAGAAGGCTGTCTTCAGCAGACTCCCCTGGACAGTTCCCTTCCCTTTGGGGAAGACTTCGCTTTGGGAAGACTCACTTCATCCAGCTTCCCTTGGACAAATTTGAGTTAGAAGAACAAGAACATTCCAACAATCTCTCATGTAGCTTTCGTGTCACATTGTCACCTTCCTTCCAGTCTGCATAAAACTCAAACAAAACCCCATCTGCAAGGTTTGCTTCTTAGGTTAGGCTGCACAGTCTCTGATTTCAGGCTTTTTTGACTCTTCAGTGCTGTCTTGACCTGTGTGAGTCATTGCACAACTCAACATACGCCTCAAGTGTTTTCTCCCATGTCATCAGCCCCTCTCTTATGCAGCAGCTCCCTGTACTCCTTTTGATATCTGTCTCCACTAAATTCAGTGAGCTGCAAACCAAGAAAGGACTCAAGCCTGTGAAGTAGCACACATCTTCAGACATGTGAGTTTTTTCCTTTTAAATTTCATTTGTGCCCTAAGAATGCCTCTATTTTTCTGCTGGTCATCAGCTCAAGAGAAAGCAGAATGAAACAGAGCTGGCTGCCTTCTTCTTGTGCAGCCTGTAGAGGACTGTTGTGCGCAGCATGAGTCTTGAGTGCTAGCATGGCTCAGGGGCAGAGATGGGTCAAGTGGGGTGACACTTTGAAAGGAGTATGGCAATGACCAAGCCATGCTCCATATTTATTTCAATTCAGGGATGACATAAGTAAAAACACTTCCGTCACTTCTCTGTCCCACTCAAGGAACTCTGCTTTTCACATTGAAGGTCAAAACGTAACCGTGACAGAACAAAGCAAACAACCTCAAAACAAAACCTTGTGCTTGCCTCTGCCTTCTGCTATCTGAGCCTGGCAGTAAATGGAAGTGTCTTCTCCTTCCAGTAGTAAGACTTAAGCAGCACTACCCAAATGTGTGCCCTTTTCTATTGTGGCCTCAGTGATTTCACCGTATTCATCCTAATGGAAGCCAGGTGCTTCAGGAACCAAGCCTCACCACACTTGCTTTCAGAGCACCATGGGCAGGCAGGAAAAGTTGATACACAGAGGTCTGAAGAAAACCCACGACCTGGCTGTTGGCCTCTTCCATAAGAGGAGACTCTATCTTGGGCTGTGTCAGGGACCATGGAGAAGAGATCACTTCTGTGTTGTTTCCCACTCCTCTGACATTTTGTGTGGTGTTTCTTAGGGCCTCACTCCCTGGAAACATACTGGGAATACATTTACAGGCACCACATCACACTTGGTGCCCACACCTCCCTGTCCTAGTCCTTATCAGTCAGCTTATAAATTAACACTTCTGACAGCAGGCAGGTTAGCACAGACCCACCAAGGCAGAGTGCAACACTTACATGTCCCTCACAGATTTCTGACATGTAATGGTGTTCCACCTGATGACCCCATTACAAAAGAACAGAGCTTGTGCAGAACTTGACTATCAAGTGCAGGGAGATCTACCTGTCTCCAGTTCAGTATCCACTGCATACCTTAGTACTCTACAATTCTCTGCCTAGCAGATGCACAGTTGTTTTACAGAGCACAACAGGAGAGCAACATGTACATTTGCCAACTCACTAGCAGCAAAATCAAATTAACAACTGAGATAGAACATTAATTCAGCTCTTTCAGAATAAAGCTTTTGCCGGAAGCAACAACAATCACCTGTTCAAATTTTCAGCTTTCAGCAGGTAAGATTTCTGCCTGAAGAGATTGATCTGTGCAAACTTTGCTTCTTTTTTTCTTTTAAAATTGTATTAAAGTAATTTCTCACTTTAGCTTTAAAAATGACTAAATGTTATTACTTGTCAATCTTGTTTAAATTTTTTTCCACTGTCTCTCTGCTTACTTCATCTCTCATTGTCATTCTTTCCCTTTAGGTCTCAATTATTCTCAAGGATCACGTCATTAACGTTATTGTTATGATCCAATAGCAGTACAGATAAATCACATCTTGCTTTTTCCTGTTTGCAGTCTGAACTATCACTTTCTAAAATAAATAAATAAATGCTTACCAAGGGTTCTGCTCTTCCTAACCTTTCTGGTTGTTCTCTTTAGCTTATAAGTGTAGACATGTATAAACAACAGATTTCACGAGCCTCTGAGATCTGACATGATGTTAGATGTATTTCTGCTTTGGAAAACAAATGATTTTGAGACTGACAAGCTCTTTTATAGACTGTATTAAAGAGCATCATGACCTTGTCTGTATACAAGCAAGCAGTCTGGATTTTGTACATGGCACATACGATCTTTTGGGAACTGCTGCCCTATACTGGAAACAGACATGAAATAATGATGTCCTGTTTATGCAGTACCTTTGCAAGCTGTAAGAGCTCATTGTCTGACCTCTTGCACACATCCAGTGCATGAAATATTTTGTCATGTCACTTCTATGTTGCTGCTTCTTAGGAGAATTTACTGACATTTTCTTTGCATGCACAGGACATATAAGATACTGCTGCTTCATGGCTGCGTAGTGAGAAAAGCATGGGTCCCAAAGGAAAACTGTTCCCTCACAAATCATCTTTTCATGGAGCTCCTCCAGTGCTACCACAGAGCTGTGCTGTGTAGTAACGCAGCTCTCCTCTTCCACTTCCTCAGTTTTTATTGGATCTTATCTTTTGCACTATAGCAGTCTGCAAGAGTCCAGAATAGACTGCGACTCTGTTTTACAACACACAGTACAAATCCCTGGCGGGAGATGATCTTTACTCTCAAAATTTCACCATTACATTGAAAACTGACAGGAAAAGTGGGAAACATTACCATCCCTATATCACGGAGCAAGTCAACTTGTGGCAGCGCTGAAGAATGAAACTCAGCTAGAATTTCACCATCATTTTAAGTGAGCGTTGCCATTTATCACTGGCATAAACAGCCTTGCATCTGCCATTTCCCTGACTGCTCGGTTTCATAGCGTTTCAGCTCTCCACATTCTCATGACAGAACAAATATTTTTGCACTACACAGTGTACAAAGTCTAATATAAAACAAAGACAAAAGCAAGAAGCTGTTTAGTACCTTTTGCTTCCCTGGGGAGGCCCAGCAAGCAAGCGTACAATTGCTTTCACTGGCGTGAGGCAAGAGAGAAGGATACAGGAAAATCTGTATTTTCTAAGGGCAGCCAGTTTATGCAGGTCTGTGCCTATGGCCAAGACACCCTGCTTCTTTAGCCAGGAGTCAAGATTTCTGACATGAAGGAACTTGAATTCTGCCTTTGCTTCCTGGTGTGTCTGCAGCACGACAAGGCAAATCTGTGATGCTTTCAATCTACGCAAATTAAATAACAGTAGGAGCAAAACTGTGCTGTTCAGAGGAGAACTGCCCACTTCATTACACATATGCTGTGCATACTCTGGTAAAAAGAGAGACTACTACCACAATGAACACACTGCATTCCCACTGTGGTGTAGCCATGGTACCTATACACATAAATAAATGCTCTGTTAGACTCTCACAGGGATCTCAAGAAGAAATATTCTCTCCAATAAGAAGAAATATTAGTGGGCATGCCTGTGAAGACTTTGCCCTTAAAAATCAGATAGAAATTTACAATCCAAGTAAGAAAAAAATGCAGGGAGGAGTTATTTCCAGAAACTGTGCTGTCTGCTAGGACACCTTATTACCTCAATCCAGGACCCTCTCTATGAGTCTTGGTCACAGAATGATTCAACCCAGCCCAAATCTTCATCTAAAGTTATTTGTGCTCACAGGTGTCAAAGCAGTCCTATTCCTACACCCAGAATGTAGTTCTCTGAATTGCAGAAAATGCAAAATCATAGTTCTGTCCTCACTCTATGCCAATGTAGTGCAAGACATCTGTTGCTGGGCTTGCTGCCAAATCAAGACTCAGTGCAAAAACCAAAGTTGTGAAAAATGCAGCTATGGAAAAGTAACATTTTTTTTTCTGGCCCCTCCATCATTCTCTTTCTTCAGGACCAGTCTATTCTGGTAATCACTGCCATGGAAAGGTGCACATCCTGTATTGCCCATCAGGAATTATGATTTTTTTTTTCCTCCTTGTCATTTCCTTGTTCTTTTTCTGTTCTACTTCCCCATGTAAAACACAGAACCATTCAGAAGAAATAAACAGTGTGTGTGCTTCACAATGAAAATACACATATCATCTATGTACGTCACAAGGAAAGTGAATGCTTAGTCCACAATCCCTTACAAGGTGGGGAGGTGTCTTTCCATCATCTTGAGTGGGCTTTGCAACAATACAGAAGCAGTCAGTGAACACACCCTGGGATGTGTGAGAGGAGAATAGTAAATCGTATCACGGAATCGTAGAATGGTTGGAACCATTGTAAGGAACCTCTGGAGGTCATCTAGTTCAACCCCCCATGCAGTGCAGGATCTCTTAAAGCAGATCACACAGGAACATGTCCTGGTTGGTTTTGAATGTCTTCAGGGCCTCTCTGAGAAGCCTGTTGCCTCATCATAGTGTTTCCTTATATTCAAATTGAATCTTCTATTTCCTCATATTCAAACTGAATGTTCTATTTTAAACCCACTGTCTTTTTGCCTCTCTGAGCACCACTGGTCCCATCATCCTGACAATCACCCCTTAGGTAGCTATAAGAATTTATGAAATCTTCCCTCAGTCTTCTCCTCATGAGGAAGATCTCAGTGTCTCTACACTGGATGCCCTCCAGTAGCTCCCTTTTGAACTGGGGAGCCCAGAATTGGATGCATATTTCCAGATACAGCCTAACCAGGACAGAATAGAGGGGGAGGAGAATCCCCATCAACCTGCTGGCTGCACTCTTCTCAAAGCATCCCAGGAGACCACTGGCCTTCTTGGCCACAAGGGCACATTGCTGGCTCACGGCCAGCCTGTGGTCCACCAGTACTCCCAGCTGCCTTTCTCCAGAGCTGCTCTTGAGCAGGACTCCTGTACTGATACATGCAATTTTTCTTCCCCAGTTGCAAGACTCTACACTTGGCCTTACTGAGCATCATCAATCTTCTCCCCAGCTAACTCTCCAGCCTATCCAAGTCATACTGAATGCAGCACAGCCCTCCAGTGATTCAGCCACTCCTGATCAGCAAACTTGCTGCCCAAACAGCACTCCAAACATTTCCCAAAGCACCTCAAGTATTTCTGCTGACTTAGGCAGAAGTCACACAGGTAGAAGAGAAGCAGTTGAAATCCATGAGGATCCAGCAATTTTCTGAATGTGTCCACATACATTTCCTGTAGGATATGATTTCTTTGTCATGCTTCACTCCATTTTCGTAGCCTTTCCTCAAGATTGGATGAATAAGTTCATGTCTTCCACAGACCCCACACTTCCTTACAATCCTTTTCCAACTGCTCACTTAAGTGCCAGTGAAATTATGTTCCAAACATACAAATAGACAAACAATACAGAAAGACATGCAGAGAAGCCATCCTGAAGGATTGTCTGAACCTGATGGTGTCTTGCAAAACACAGCCGTAATGAAATATATTCAATAATATTGTGATTTAGAGAGAAAGAAATCAATCAGTCTCTCAGGACAGATCAGTCTGGCCCATGATCTTGGGGACTTTGGGATTTGACTTTGTTTGGTTTTCTATAAATGAGTCCATTAATAAAGCAGTGAGAAGGGTTTACTGGGTTGTGGGTTGGGCTTATGCATGGGACTCATTAGGAGACAGACTGGACTGAACATGGTGGAGATTAACCACTAGGTTTAGCAGAAACAAGTCTGTAAATGGAACGCAAACATAGCCATCTTTTCCCGTTCACAAAAGTGTCTCCTTCATGTCAGTTTGGAATGCTCAAGAGAGCACATTTATCAAAGACAAACCCCAAAACAAAAGGATAGGTAGAAAGTTGAGCAGAAAAAGGGCTTAAAACTATAAACACATTTTAGTTCAGAGATAGGGGATGTTCTTCAGACACTGCTTGAACAGTGTATAATTTATGGTTGAAGCTCAAACCAGCACCTGCCATCTGGGAGGTTTGATTCTGCTGGGAATCTGAGGAAGAAAATCCTTGTTAGTTTCAACATGCCTCTATTTTTGAGTCTTTGTGTTATAACATCTGTAACCTGTGTCTGCCTTTGTTTTCCTAATAAAGGTAGAAAACACTGTAGGAACAGCACCAACATTAGCCTTACAAAATATCAAACATGAAGGCATAGTTGACAGCATGTAATTATGATGTGTTTCTATGATTCAAGGAAGACAGTGCTTCCTATGCTTCCCTCTCAGAAATGAATTTTCAGCGGTCTTGCTCCACTGCAGAACCACTTGGTCCTCTTCTTTCATAAAAGCAGTAGAAAGAACAGGCACAAGAAAAATGCATTTCATTTTGCTGCGCAAGTGGGTTTCTGAAGTGATTCTTTCATCCAGAAATTAAAAACAAACAGTTTAAAAGAGAAAATGTTCATTTTGCAGTCTCAAGACAAGCAAACTTATCAAAAGGACAATTTTATAGCAGTTGTTATCCTAGCTCTGACCTCAGGCATGTTTAGACCAATAACCTACTCAATACTGTAGTTTTCAGATGAACACTAATAAACGAACTTCTAACATACACTGTGATAAAACAATTTTCCACTAAGGGAATGTTTTTTAAGACCATATGGTTAAATTTAACTCACCTCCTACACCTCAGGAATTTCTAGAGAATAGCTACCAAGGATCTGTCCATGTAACAACTAAAAAGCATCTACCCCTTCCGAGAACTACGTATTTATGCATTCACAAGCTTTGGTTTATTAGTTATCATTCAAGAAGAAACCATACCTTTCCGTTCACTTTAAACATATTGTTTCTGGTTCCTTGGAACATCCGAAATGTCTTGATTCCCTTTGGGGAAAAGAGAGAAGCGTGAAGAGTGGAAACATTTGCACCATTTCCTGTTTTATTTCCATGGGCCAATGTTAATGGCATGAGCTTCAATAAGGACAAGTGCCAGGTCCTGAACTTGGGCCACAACAACCCCCTGCGATGCTACAGACTAGGGGAGGTGTAGCTGAAGAGCCATCTGGCAGAGAGGGACCTGGGGGGTCTAACTGACAAGAAGATGAGTATGAGGCAGCAGTGTGCCCAGGTGGCCAAGAAGGCTCATGGCATCCTGGCTTGTATTAGAAATAGTGTGGCCAACAGGAGTAGGGAGGTTATTGTCTCCCTGTATTTGGCTCTGGTGAGACCACATCTTGATTATTGTGTCCAGTTTTGGGCACCTCAATACAAGAGAGATGGGGAGGTGCTAGAGCAGGTGCAGAGGAGGACAAGAACTAAGCTGGTGAAGGGAATGGAAAACAAATGTTATAAGGAAAGACTGAAAGAGCTGGGCTCTTTAGTTTGAAGAAGAGGAGGCTGAGAGGAGACCTTGTCACTCTCTACAACTACCTGAAAGGACGTTGTGGAGAGGTTGGTGCTGGTCTCTTCTCACAAGCAATTAGTGATAGAAAAAGAGGAAATGGGTTCAAGCTACAACAGGGTAGCTTTAGACTAGATATTAGGAAGAATTTTTTCACAGAAAGAGTGATCAGGCCCTGGAAAGGGCTTCCCAGGGAGGTGGTTGAGTTGCCATCCCTGGATGTGTTTAAAGACCGTTTGGATGAGGTGTTGAGGGATCTGGTTTAAGGGTGAACTTGTAAGGTGGGGTAGGTGGTTGGCCTCGATGATCTTGGGGGTCATTTCAAACCACAGGATTCTGTGATTCTGGTCAGAGAGCCTGGCATCACATCGTGGTGTGAAGAATGTGAAATATAAAACTGATAATTCACCAGACTGATTGGACAACATGCAAGTCAATAATTTTTTAGTTTTTGTGGTGTCGGTTCAATAGAACTGGTGAAGCTGTGATATAGACATGCTCTGTCATGCTCTATTTAACACTAGCAGTTATTAATACTGTGTAAAAGGCTGTCTAAAGTACACACACATCTTAGGAGGATGCACTTAACCCATTCAAGGCTCTGGTTGCCTAGTTGCAGAGACTAGTTTCCACTGTTCTGCACTAAACTGTAAACGATCATAATAATTTTCTGCCTGTATTCTCAAGAGGCAAAAAATAAGTTGCTGGACATAAATATAAATAAGTATAAAAGTAAGGGTTCTGTAGCATTAGTAAAACACTCAGTTCAGTGTAGCTAAAAGGCAGACCACTGACAATGTTTCAACACCGAGTAAAATTGGAGACTATTAAGCGCATTGAGAGTGCACATTGTGTTAGTGTAAGACAATGCTCCATGAAATCTGGGAAAGAAAGTAGATTTCTTTCTGTGTTCTTCTGTTATTGTGGACCAACCATGAGGAACTACTTATTAACCGTGAAAGATATTACAGAAGAGAGGCATTTTGTGGAACAGAGTAATTTCATAAGCACAGGCATTTGATGAAAATTTGTTGCCTTCAAATGGTATTACACCACTTTTGCACCGGGGAGGATATATCCCACCCTTTTTAAATTGTTATTGTTTTTTAAAGGTTATTCAGTGTCTTCCATCTGCACAGTTGTTCCTTATTCCACCCTCCCTATAGTTATTTTAGGACATCTCTGTTTTCACTTCAGGAAAGCCAAAAGCTCAGTTTCTCTTTTTGCTTAGCCTGTCTGATGGTGATGTGCTCAGCACCATGTTGCCCTACAGATAGAACAGTGAAAGGACAAAATTAGTCCTTCCAGAGACAATCGTCATCTTTCCACTGTGCTTTGCTGAGGTTGTTCTTCCCTGTTTATCTGGCCTTGACTCACTAGATGCCACAGAAAGATAATGAACTGCATACAGGTACAGAGCCAAGAGCCTTCTCCTCTGAGCTGAGGTCAGCTGCACCACATTGTGAAACATCTCATCAATAGTTTCCAAGTGAAGTCGACTTCTCTTTGAGCTGGCGTAATGATGGTCTGTTTTGTTTATCTTGTATTGACTGCATGAGAGGGCAGTTCTGTAGACACAACTCTGTGCATGGTTTTACTCATGAGATTGAAAGGTGGAGTATACCTTTTAATGTTAACACAAGTAGAGGTCTTTCTCCAGGTACTCTGCAAGTAAGGAAGTAAAGAAAACTCCATACATGTGACAGCAGCAGTGGCAGGCTGAGGTCAGGGCACCAAGGCTGGCTCTGATCCAGTAGAAAGATGTGAGGAAGATCCACCTGCTGAGTTAGGAATAAGCAATGGAGTGTTAACACCAGCATTGGGAAGACTTAGAACTTATCCCAGCTAAGCACACAAAAAACTCACGCACTTTAGCAGAACTGGACCTTCTGTTCCTGGCAAACATTTCTTTGACCCTTGCTGTACCAGAAATAATATATCCATTTCAAAACCAGCAACTGTTCAAAAGAACTACACTGACCTGCAGCCACCTGTCAACAGTTCTGCCCAAATTCTTATTTTTTCCTGCGCTTCACGAAATTTTCTAGCCCTTTTTCCAATTTTGTATCACAAATGCTTCTCCAGGAGTCAGACAGTTTATCTGACACTATCAGAGGGTATACAAATACCCACAGCCTCTATAACACTATTTTTTAAAACATAGTGCTGAGCTCACAAAACATGATTTCTCTGTGATACACTTTAAAATTCCACCTCTAAACCACCTCAGGAGTACAAAAATTGAGATTTTTTTCAGCTTAGGGCCAAAATCACTACAATGTAAAAAGTACAGGGAGATGAACTCTCCTTAGACTGACACAGCCCAGATCTCTTCAAGATGCTTCTTCTTATTGTAGCAACATATAATTCTCTCCAGAATAACTGCTCTGCCACACAATGCTTCCTGCTAGCTTGAATGAGCTGCATGCACAATGCCAGATGATGCTTTCTTAACACAGTCTTTTTCCTTTTGGTCATGGCAATGAAGTCAATGAATCTTCAGTATCTTTCATTAAGTGTTTTATAAAGACATAACACAGTGTCACAATTACAGTAACCAAGGCAGAAAAAGAAGAAAGCAGTGCTTGCATTGCGTGTATTGTATTGACTACAACAGCTTGCAGAATTTTAAGTTCTCTCCGTTTTCTTTCACTACCTCCTCCTCGATCTCCTCATTAAGTCACTGAGCTTCTTGTGACCCTTCTGCCCCTCTGCTATGAATAGATGGAAAACCTCTTCAAAGGCTCTGTACCAACAGATTCTGCTTTCTCAAACACTAATGCGCGTGTAACCTGCTGGGCAATGTTTTGTAGAAATAATGATGAAATATTCATGGGAGCACAATGGCAACAAATAAATGGAGCAAAGAGAGACTACAAAGCAAGACTAGAGGTCATTTATCACATTACTGTAAGCCAAAAAATGAAATAACAATGCAGTCTTGCAGAGCCTGCTGAGTGAAGCATGAGCCCTCGCTTAGGCCTATCAGTATCAGATCATTTTCTATTGCCAAAGCAAATCAACCTGCCGGCCTCTGCCTGCTCTTTAGCATGATAGTTACCACTGTAAAACCTCCTGGGTATACCAAAACGGATATCGCACCACAGATTAGTTTCTGTGTTGACAAGGCTGAGTAATAACTCATCGTAAGACTGATAGTTCAAAACCAAAACTCACATGGAAGTACTGCCATGGAAGTTACTCAGAAGTCAGGGTAACCGTCAGGGCACCTTTGTCAAAGCCTGAAATGAAAGGAGAGGCTAGTTTCAGAAAGAGACTTCTTTCAGATTTAGGCAAGCGAAAAAATACCAACGGATATTTTTTTCCAGAAATTGCTAAAACGAACAACATGGGACTACAATTTTTAAGCTGTGTTTTCCACTCAACACAAAGCAGATTCAAAGAGCTAGACAATCAGGATAACAATTTTACGACGGCTTTGCAGAGGTGCAAATGAGTCTAAGCAAAGACCATAGCACCTGAGGTGCAGACCTCAGTTAGCCGCAAAGGTATCAGAGCAGGTAGCCTTTGCCTTCACTTCTGCAAAGTCACATATTTTGATCACAGATTTTATTCATCCCATTTGTTGCTTAAAATCAGACAGTGTTTCAGTAAAGCAAAGACTGGGAAAACTCCATCTACTGCTTAATCAGGGCTGTGCTTCAACTGCACTTTACAAAACAATGGTCTCTTGTTCTATGTTTTACAAAATCATAAAGCCACTTCACAAAACAACAGCAGGAGGCAGGGATCACAGGAGGCCACTCATTCGTGTCTGGAACAGAGCAGATCAGCTCTGGACTTGCATTCTCCAAGGACTGAGACCCTAGGCCCTCAGGACAGGTCCTCCACATCTTGACTGTTATCCTTGAACAGCAAAACAGTTTTCTTGCATTCAGCCAGTCACTGCTATGAGTAACTTTCCCCTGTCTCCATTTCATTGAGTTTCTCCTCATTCATCCTTGGTCAATACTACAGTCTCTCCTAATCACCTTCGTTTCCCTTATGTACCAAGGCTTATGTGTGCTCTGAGAGGACACATGCCATGTCTGTCTCAGGAAGCACAGTCTGACTGGCCTGCAGTTTCCCAGATCACATAATCACAGAACAACTGAGGCTGAAAAAGACCTCTGAGATCAAGTCCAGCCTATGATGTAACACCATCACATTGGCTACACTATGGCACTAAGTGCTACATTTAGTCTCAAGCTACAGCTGTCCTCAAGCACCTCCAGGGATGGCAAATCCACCACTGCCCTGGGCAGTCCATTCCAGTGTCTGATCACCCTTTCCATGAGGATGTGCTTCCTAAAATCCTAATCCTCCCATGGTGCAGCTTCAGGCCCTGCCCTCTCATCCTATCACTAGTTGCCTGGGAGAAGACCCCGACCCCCACCTGACTACAACTTCCCTTCAAGCAGTTACAGAGAGTGATAAGGTCCCCACTCTGAGTCTTCTCCAGGCTAAACACCCCCAGCTCCCTCAGCAACTCCTCATCAGACTTTCTCTCCAGTCCCTTCACCAGTTTCATTGCTTCTCTGGACTCGCTCCAGCACTTCAATCTCTTCCTTGAAGTGAAGGGTCCAGAACTTCCCCGCCGTACTAGACGGGAGGCCTCACCAGTGCCCAGTACAGGGGGAGAATTACGTCCCTAGTTCTGCTGGCCACACTACTTCTGATACAAACCAGGATGTCATTGGCCTTCCAGGACACCTGGGCACACTGCTAGCTCATATTTAGCCAGTTGTCAACCAGTACTCCCATCTTTTCTCTTTTCATCATCTTTTCTCTCCTTTTTTTGAAAACAATGTCTTTCTTACCTTTCTCCAGTTGTTGGGAATCTCCCCCAGTCTCCACAGCCTTTCAAAAATGGTTGAGGGGTGACCTTATACAGACTTTGGCCAGCTCTCTCAGCAAAGTTAGATGCAGCCTGGGATGTTCCATGGCCTTGCATGGATTTAGACTGTGGAAGCAATTCCTGACTCAGCCTTCATCTGGTTTGCTGGTTCTTGTCCTCTTCTTTGAATCCTGTCTCTGGGAAGTCCATCAGGGAAGACGGATGCAAAGATATCACTGAGCACTTCAGTTTTATCTGTGCCTCTTCACGTAAACTGTCTGCTTTACTTGTTTAACCTTTCACAGTTGATGCAGTGTCGTGAGTTAGGAGATTGGACTTTGATAGTCATTTTGCCCAAGAAGGGACAGAAATGACTGATACGAAAATAAAGAACAAGAAAATCTTTGCTTTTATCTGATAATGACAAGATTTAGATTATGATGAGAGTTCATCATCCACTTACATCACGTAACCATTGCTGTAGAAGCGTCCCTTCAAACCGTTATTTAACGAACAAAGAATCGTTTTTCCTATGGAGAAATTATTTCTGCAGATTTGAGGTTTATTTAACAGAATCAGCTTTTCCAGCTTTATTATATTTCCTTATTTTCATTCTATCCAGCAATTTTATCACATCATAGCTTTCTTTCAATTGAGATCCCTGGAGATACTTTACCAGGAGATTGCCATACTCAGACTTGATGTTCCTAGGAAAGCATATCAATGCAACATTTCTGAAAGGCCAAGTTGTTTCCTGTTGTCCCTTAGGAGACAGTATCACTTAGTTCTATCGTTGCTTAAATGTACCAAGAGCTTTTTGGCGCTGTGCCTGAACAGAGCTGTCAAGATTGTAAATTCAAGCTATAACCCAAGGAGCATTCACAATTTTATCTTATTCTGAGCTGCCTAACTTCAAAAGAAATATTGAGAACACAACCAGCCTGCTCTATCCCTGAAATGTGCAGCTGCAGAAGCTTCTAATTTAAAGCGCTAAAAGTACAGCAGCTGTTTTAGAAAAGGTTATAAATGAAACTGCTATCCCTGCAGTTGATGTGGTGAGCCCAGTCCATGGTAAGCCTTTGTGTCAAGGTGAGCCTGTCTAAGAGGCAGAAATGGAGGTGTGTGCATAAAGAACCTACTCTGACAGAAACCAGGCACTCAGTTCCTTGTTGCTGCCGTTACAGAGGTGTCTTCATCATCTTTAAGCATTGGTGGGCTGAAGTCTTATGACCCTATCAATGATGTCTGTAGTCCAAACTCATGGAGATGGAACTATCACAGATACATGGCAAACTGAGCCCAAACCTTGTTGAAACCTCTAGCTCTCCAAAGTCCCAGTTCATATATATGGACATATTTAATTGGAACAAAACTTGATTTTCTTTTGGGGTAGTTGGAGGATGTTGCCTTGGACAGACCTTTTGAGATGTATAGATACTGCCCATTGGTCCTCACAGAAATTCACTCTAAGTTACAATGTTCACACACCAAGGGCTTAAACCTATAGGAATTTTATATTGTCCAAAAGTAAATAAAAGGGTGAAGTAAGTCTGAGCCCTAAATAACAACGCCACCATGTGCCATATACTATTTTTAACAGAGTTTTTGTCTTCTGCGGCAAATAAGACCATGCAGAATCTTTTCATAAACATAGTAATAGGTTAAAATCCAATATTTTTAAATTGGATTCTTAGGTATTCCAATTCAAGTGTGCGTGTCTTTGACTGGGATGTGGGCCAACCTTGGAAAAATCCCAAATGGAGGACTCTGCCTGAATTTTTCATATCAGATAACTCTGAATGAGATAGATAAGGGATATCAATACAATTCCTGGTTTTCATATTTGCACTGTTATTGCAACGCTGTTGAGACCCAGTATCTCCCTGTCTTTTTATTTTAGTTGCCTTAATATGAAGTAGTGTTTGTCCGTGAAATATCATCTGGTCGTAAATACTCTACTACTGCCAGAGTATTACAATATGAAATACATAAGCAAGGTAAAAATAACTGTGTGGATTTTACAAATACTGCAGCAGCAGATGCAGAGGCATATAAGCTACACATGTGTGTGTGCATCAGTTCCTACATTCCAGAGGCTATTTCAAGATTCCTCAAAGATGTGGTGTAAACCAGACTGTTGACACCTCTCTCACCTTCCCAGTGAACACAGTAAGATTCTCAATGGGACATTCTAATGTCCTGCACAGATTCCCCCGTAAAGGTAAATATTCACCTAAAGGTCTTCCACAGCTTCAGCCACTGCATTTAACCCCAAAGTTCATTGTTTCACAAAGAGCTTGAAATTTGTGGCTACCCAGTATAGCATCATGAGTTCTACTGATGCAGCCAAATGAATGCATGAACTGGATTAATCTGGCAGTCATTCTTTATCATTCCTTTTAGCATGACGAAGTGGTAAGCAAACCTCATACTTAAAGAGTAACTGTGTAAGTGCATTTACTTTGCAAATAAAAATGCAAGATCCAAAATAGCATTAATTATACTTCAGTAAAAAAACAAAGATGCAGCAGAAATTTACAAATCCAGTGTCACAGTCTGCTTCAGTTTCTTAAGGGTATCCAAATTCTCAGTAGCTCTGAAAATACCATTGCACAAAGGTTGAAAACAGGATTACAGATAAAATTGTTAATTTCATGGAACTATTTTCTCCTTTCAAGTTATAAGCCTGTCTATCCTAAATCTTAATGCTTCACACTGATTTTTTTTTTCCATTTATGTCCTGAAGTCAGACTGAAAAAGCACACTGAGCAGCACAAATTAATGAATTTATACCCCTGCTGCCAAACTGGTTGTCATAGAAACAATTGTCATTACATCTAGAAAAAGGATTAAGAGTCCAACAGAACTTATCTTCCACATGTCAAGATGTGGAGATACTCCACATAGTAGTGTGTTACAAATATGACCTCTTCTGACAGGAAGATCGAGGTTTGAATTCCAGGTCACAGCTCATGTAGTTCCAGTGGGTGAAGCTGGCTACTGTAATCGTTCCCAAAGCCCTGTGAGTTGGAATTCCTTCAAATGAAGTAATAACTTAAAATCTGACTGTGAATAAAAGACACTTTATCCAGTACCAAAATTCTGTCTGGAGTCAGATACGACAGACACCATACAAGAGGTGATGGAGCAGGATCTTCTGCACGAGCCCAGGACAGAGCACCGCGTCAGCCAGCCTGACAAGGACCACTCCTACTTAAATTCTTGCTCTCAGCAAAACTGGGACTCAGCTTTTAAGACTGTGTAGATCTTCACAACCAGGTAACTCTTTGCATGCTTCAATGATTTGCAAGAAAGATGATCATATAACCATTTGATGATAATTATAGAACAGGGACATCTCCAACTAGATCCAGTTGCTCACAGCCTGATACAGCCTGACCTTGAATGTTTCCAGGGATAAGGCATCTGCCCCCTCTCTGGACAACTTTTGACGGTTTTTCACCACCCCCATCATTAAAAATAGTGTCCTCATGTCTAGTCTAAATCTCCTCTCTTTCAGTTTAATAACATTACCCCTTGTCCTTTCACAATGGGCCCTGCTGAAAAGACTACACTCATCTTTCTTACAGCCACCTTTAAGTATGAGAATGCTGCTATAATGTCTTCCTGGAGCCTCCTCTTATCCAGTCTAAACAATCCAAACACTCCCAGCCTCTCTTTTCTTACAAGAGGTACTTCAGCCCTCTTTTTGCAGCCCTTCTTTGAACCCACTCCAACAGATCTATGTCTTTCTTATGCTGAGGACTCCAAAGCTGGACAAAATACTCCAGGTAAGAGCAGAGTAGAGCAGCAGAATCACCTCTCTTGACATGCTGGACACACTTCCTCTGATGCAGCCCCGGTTACGATTCTGGACTGCAACCACACATTGCTGCCTCATGTTCACATTTATTGCTGACATCTACTTTACTCTGACTAGGCTTTAGATTAACACGGGTACCATGACACACAAGAAAAGTTAATCCTTTTCACAACACCTGTTTCAATGAGTTGAATTTCAATCTATGATCTGCACACTCTTTAAGGCCCACAGACGATATCTAGTTCATTAGAAAAAGTAATTAAGAAGAAGAAGCTGTTGTCTTTTTTATTGAATGCTGTATACGGTTGTCAATATACAGTGCAGTGCAGCAGTAGAGAATACAGCCATCTCCAATTGCCGTATGTCTTAGGGATTTACAAATGTAAGAAGGTTGAGAAGAACTTCTTTTCTGACCCTGACTGTACTTCATAAGGAAGACTTGATGGAAGGTTCTCCATTTCTTCTTGCCTTGCAACCACAGGAATCTACCCTTTATTTGGACACTTTTCACAATTACGAAGCTGTGAACACCTCTTCCGCCAAACACTTCTGAAAACATATAACGCTCAAATCCCAAAAGACTGAAGAAATCTTCCTGCACAGGGTACTTGGACCTACCCCAGCTGAATCCTCTTGTAAAAAAACATGGTGGAAGTGGCCCTGAGAAGGGCCTCAGCAGGACGAGACCTGTTTACGGGCTTAATAGCCACTTGTCTGTGATCCTATCTCACTTCAGCCACTAGATAGAGATGAAAGATTTGAAGCCATATATATGCATATCACAGGCTACCTTTGAAATTTTACCTCTCTTTGCATTGACTTTAGAGCAAATACACTGAAACTGAAGTACTCATTCGGATACCTAAAACCCTTCCCCAGTTTTAGGAGTGAAGGATCTAAGGAATGGTCTGATCATGGGCTGCTCATGCCACAGATACATGCTGGAAGGGAAGGGAAGGGGAAACTGTTAACTGACCAAGGTCTGTGTTATGTTTTGGCAGCGTGCTCACTCAGTGTGCACTTTATAAAGCCAGTGTGTGCAATTGATGGTCACTGTAGGGAAACATGCATTTTTGCTGTTCATGCTCTGCTGATACTGGAAATTCAGTATTGTTAATTCATCTCACAGCCTCTCAGCTTACATGGAGCCTGATCCGAAAGCAATCAAAGCCGTGCTCTTGACTTCAGCAGACTTTCAGTCAGGCTGTTTCGTGGTTCTGTTCGTGCTCCTGGACAAAACTGTCATGCATTGCCTTTCAGGCCAAAGTGAATGTGTTTATTGCAGTGTGATATTCTCTGGAGGAACAAGTTTTGTAATGAAAGCACTGACACTGACCCTTAACTAAAACACAGTTTTAGATGCTACTACTGCTGTGCCTTAACAAGTCTGCTATCAGATTCACAGCTATAAAAAAGAAAAAGTCAGGTCTCTCGGTGCTGTCAGGGAGCATTTCAGCCATGTTCTGCACATATCATTTTTATTCTAACTATCCTTGACAAATTTTAAAGTCTATTTCACGTCTTCTCTGTATACATCTATTGTTGTCATGGCACTAGAACTTCACTTGCTCTTTCAGTCACCAAAGCCATTAGATCTATGTCATCATTAATTTGCCTCTGTGCATAGAGCTGATAGGCTGATTTATAGCTGTAAAATAATTTCTGGCTATCAGCATCTAGGTCGATTCTATTGCAAAAGACATTCACAAATAAGTGTAGCCCTTCTGACTACCTTCTACTACTTTTCTTGCCTATATGTGTCCAGTTCTGGGCCCCTCAGTTCAAGAAGGACACGGAACTACTGGAGACAGTCCAGCACAAAGCCATGAAGATGATGAAGTAAGTAGAACACCTCCCTGATGAGGAAAGTCTGAGGGTTTCTTTAGCTTGGAGAAGAGGAGACTGAGGGGTGATCTCATTAATGTTTATACATATGTGAAGGGTGGGTGTCAGGAGGATGGAGCTCTTCTCAGTGTCATCTAGTGATAGCACAAAGTGCAATGGGTATAGACTGGAACATAGGAGGTTCCACATAAATATCAGAAGGAATTTCTTCACAGTGAGGGTGACAGACCACAGGCCCAGGGTGGGTTGTGGAGTCTTCATTTCTGGAGAGGTTTAAAACCTGCTTGGACATGATCCTGTGTGGCTTGGTCTAGGTGATCCTGCTGTGGCAGGGGGATTGGACTGGATGATCGTTCGAGGTCCCTTCCAATCCCTGATGTTCTGTGATTCTATTATTCCGTGAAGTGTCTCCTGCCAGCCAGACTTATTGCTGATCCATCATTTTACAGATGAAGCACTGCAGATCACTGTCAGTATTGCTGTCACAATGATGAATGAGTCCACTAGCTACAACTTTTCTCAGACAACATATTGAGCCCATCTCTTGTCAGCATTTATAACACCCCTCTCCCAAGGTACTTCTGGGCAGCTCCCGCTTTGCCAGTTGCATTATTTGAACATACTGGAGGGGTCTTTGGAGCAAACACTTTACAATTAGAAATACAAGGAGTGGCTCATAGATAATAAAGTACACATAGGCATTTTTAGCAGTCATCTTTTTAGCAATCATCCAGCTTCATAGGTGGTTAGTGGTCACATACTCAGCCCTTGTAGCCATTGCAAACTGTATTTTAACTCTTTAACCCAGTAAACACATCTTTCATTACAAAACATGTCAACTGTAAAATTATATACATAGACAGGTTTTCTAAACACCCTCACCATTCTGGCGTCTGGTTCTGCAACTTGTTAAAGTACTGCCTTCACAGTAGGACAGGCTTAAAGCCTTTCCACTAGCTTATCACCCACTGCTTTCCTACATCTGCTTGTGGAACATTTAGCAAGATGGAACAACACACTTTTTCCAGTTCAAATCAAGGAGGTTCCCAAGCTAAAAACAACTGAATGCTGGGGGAACTTGTATGTATGTTTGCCCTGTTCCTATTTCCCCCTATACATCCGGTTTTGACTGCTACTGAAGACAGAATACTGCCTTAGATAGACCTTTGGTTCTTCTCAGCATGACCAGTTTTAAAGCCTTCACACAAAAGCAAATTATCTCACACTTGTGCACTAGGCTGTGAGGCATATGTTTATATTTATGCAGTTGTATCAAGCAACACACTGATGCACTGACGAATTCATCAGCATGGCTGAAATATTGGAGTTTCTTTTAACAGATTTATTTTTATTGTCAATAAAAGCCTCACAGAATGTATTGCTGTGCATGTTGGTCTGTGAACCTTTGCTGCAATGTATTTTTTTTTCACTAGGAACAGTAAGAACAATGTTTATTGCTTCTGTTTAGAAATAGGTGGCTTGAGAAACAGAACTGAAATCATGTAATGATATAATTCCAACTACAGACTATTTAGTTGCATAATCCTAGGAGCTCAATGGCAGATCTCGAGTCCCTTGACTCCACTGTAATGATCTCCCACAGCTGCTTTCAAATGCAGCTGTGAATCAGCACATAAAAAAGGTAAAGTGATGCATTTTTTTTCCTTTGCTGCAGTTAAATGGGAGACTGAAAAAGAGGTAACTGCTCAACAGAAGGCTCGATTTCTGAGTTCTGAGGATAATGCAGTGTTAAAAATAGCAGTAGTGAACCTTCATTACTGTTCACATTTGATTTTCAAAGGTAGATCCATAAATCTTCCACTCCCTTGAATCACAGCGCTCAAACCTTGTTGGAAAATTTTCTCACTCTGGAGAGGAGACGAGGGTTACTGTTACCTAACTCGTCACTGCTCAGGCACACTTTAAGTAATGTTTTCCTGCTCTGCTTCACATTGCACACATGTCTTGGGCCAAGGAGAATCAAACCATGTAGCTGAAGCAGGAAAATGTATAGAGACATCCTTCAGGGAGAAAGGAAAATCAAAAATGGTGGGTTTTAACCCTTGTAAGAAAATGAGAGGGACCTATAGCAAAATAGAACTCAAAAACCCCAAAAAAACACAGTCTGCCTATGTGTGGGTCTGCTTTATGCAGGTTGGGATCATTGTCATTTTGTGTGTATTGACTGTGATCTACATATCCCTGACCCCAGCCAAGCAGATGGAAGACACTACCTGTACTCCTACCTGTGCTACCACTGCTGACAGCTGAGGGTCACATCTTAAGCAGCTCTAGCATGAACTGCCAGAACTTTTCCAGAGGCATCTCTGGGACTATAAATTAGGCCTTTTCAAAATGCCAAGGGAAAAAAAATACTTATACAGCAGGCGAAGCACTAACAATGAATGCCTGCCATGCAACTGAAAAGAGACCATTGGAATGAATGCCCCAGAAGGTGTCCTAAGGAAATAGCAAAAGCCAATTAGTGCTGCCTATGCCTTCTCATGGATTTTTGCAAATCTGCAGTACTTACGGTGCCTTACTGTGATAACTGAGCACAGCAGGGTCTTTATCTTCAATAACATTCTTTGAGGTAGGAAAAGTAAAGTTCCCCAGTTGTAAGACTCAAAGAGATTAAGATTGATACTGATCTATGTAAATGACAGCTTTGATGAATCCCTTAGAATCACTAGGACATTGTATTCAGGATCTCTGCACCATACACAAACTTTAACATTTTCAGAAAACAACTTTTCATAACAAGGCAGAAACATCCTCCCTTGAAAACAGGCTGCTTCTCCACTGACTCCTTAATTGTTGTGGTTTTGACCTAGAGCTCAGTGTGTACCAGATGCCTACAGTTAAGAGTATGAAACCCATCCCAGAAGCTGGCCCAAAATGACATATCTATTTTCACAGAGACTAATAGAGCAGTGGTACAGCGTATTCCAACCTGCTGATTGACTGTCGTTCCTCCCCAGCAAACACCCTGCCTGTGCTCCAGAAAAAAGGTGCGTAAAGGCACATAACATGTGGAGCATAAAGGAGGGCCACAAAGATGATCCAAGAGCTGGAGCACTTTTGCTATGAGATTAAGCTGAGGGAGCTGGGGCTGTTCAGCCTACAGAAGACTCTGGGGAGACCTTATAGTTGTCTTCCAGTAGCAGAATGGAACCTACAGGAAGGCTGGAGAGGGACTTTTCACAAGGGTATGTACAATAGGACCAAGGAAAATGGTTTCAAACTGAAGGAGCATAGATTTTAGGAAAAACTTCTTCAGTACAAGGGTGTAGAAACTCTGGCCAGAGAGTCTGTGAATGTCCTCTCCCTGTTCAAGGCCAGGAGATAAGCTTATTGGTCACTACCTAAAGCAAGGAAGGTTGACACTCCCTTCTGTGTTCCTTACATGGAGTTTCACTTGTTTACTTCTAGATAATGTGCTTTTTTGAGTCATGTTATTCTTCACTGAATGCAACCAAAACTGCAGTAGAGACAGCATCAGAAGATAGTAAATAAAACCATCCTGCTCCAGGTACAAATACTTCTAGCAAGAACAAAAAAACCACAGAAGGGTTGCTTTCCCCTAGCACTGCACTAAATTCCATCTGTCTGCGGCTACTTGCCACTGAATTACACAAATAGCACATTTCCACAGGGTAGCACCTACTAAGGCAAGTTACAACTAGATTTTCTTCTTTTCATTACATGTCTTGTATACCCTGTCTGCTGGTAGTTGCTCTGTAACTCATCCCCTTGTATCACTGGCATGACTTTCACATCCCAGACCCTGCATAACATTCCTGAGATGCCCTATGTGTCCACGCTAACCACCCATTTCAACCTCAAAACTCACATTATTTGTGAAGCACTAAGAAGCAACCTCTTTTCAATCTATACTGCACTTTATATCTGTCTTTGACTGTCAGTCTCTCAAAGGACCTGTAGAAAAAGTACAGTAAGATTATAAGTGACTAGGGATGTATAAATAACATTGCAATCGTAGATTATGCAGCGCTTCTCAAAGAAAATGTCCCCATAAGGTCTACGTTGTTGTCACAGGGAGTTAGTAGTTTTCTGTGTCTTATGGGGGAAAGAATGTCATATGGACTCTTACAGAATCATCTAGACAGCAGGTCTCCCGTAACTCACATCAGCTCTGTCCCCATCAAAATAAGTGTTTTCTTATTGCTACTGCTGTTGTTTTTCCATAGGGGTACGTATCCATCACTGCAAAGGTCATTAGTAAGGGCTGAAGACATGCAGATACTGATGCTAACATCAACATGAGACAGTATAGATGCTATGAGATAAACCAGCCAAGAAGCTGTTTTGCTGTATTGGAAGGTGATAAGAAAAATAACTGTGTCTTTACCAAATCAGGAATGGAGTTCCACAAAACGTGTCAGGATGAGGGTTATAAATTTGGACCATCTGGTTTGGGAGAGATAAGCAATCTGGCTGGTGAGGCACTAAATTAGGATTAGGTGTTATAAATCTGACTACGTAGCTTTGAGGTGCAAATTAGAGCATAGAGTTACAGATATCTAGACTGAAATTGAAAAGGACAAATTGTTTAAGCAACCTTTTGAACTTTTTTGGTTAAGAGCGCACGCAGATCAAGTGATGAATATTAACTTCTCCTCCCTGGGTGGCATAAAATCACAGTTAATGGTCCATGCAATGTATGATGTCAAGAGCGGTACATGCTAAGGGGAGTATGTAGTAGACAGCTGGGAAGTCTGTGCACTCTGAGTACCTAAGCCAATGGTGAAAGAGAGAAAGTAATGTGGCTGGGAAGCTAGGATTAAGTGAGGTGGCACCCTCCAGCCATCTGAGTGACCCCATGGGAATATTTGTCCAGTAGATTCTCCCTTTATTCAAATAATATTCCATTCTGAACATTAACCTCTGGTAGCATGATTTTCCACACAAAGGTAAAAGACACTGTTGATCAGGTTCAGATTCAAGTTGCATTAAAAGGAGTTGAAGAGTAGAAATCATCTTTTTTCTGTTTTTAGGGACATGGACAAAACCTGCCAGAAGATGCAGGATTTTGAAGGAATTTATGAGATTAAGAAAACATCCACCTTTTCCCATTTCCAAAACTGCAGGAAAAGACCCAGGGAACTACAGGCCAGTTGGTCTCATCTCTTTGCCTGGCAAGGTCATGGAGCAGCTCCTCCTGAAGGGTCTGCTAAGACAAGCAGATAATAAAGAGGTGATTATTGGCAGCTTTACTATGACAAATCTTGCCTGACCAGCTTGGTGGCCTTTTACAATGGGGTAACAGCCTCAGTGGACAAAGACAGAGCAACAGACATCACCTGCCTGGACCTGTGCAAAGCATTCAACACAAAATTCTGATCTCTAAACTGGAATAATAAAGATTCAGTGCATGAACCACTCGTTGAGTAAGGAGCTGGCTGGGTGGTTGCACCTAAACTGTTGTGATCAGTGGCTCAGTGTCCAAATGGAGAGGTGCGACAAGGGGTGTTCCTCAAGGGTCAATACTCTGAGCAGTGCTATTTAACATCTTAACATGGACAGTGGAATTGAATGCACCCTCAGTCAGTTTGCTGACAATACCAAACTGTGTGGGGAAGTCAACACACAGGAGTGAAGGGATGCCATGCAGAGGGACCTTGACAGGCTCAAGAAGTTAGCTCATGCAAACTGCATGAGGTTCAACAAGGGCAAGTTCAAGGTTCTGCACCTGGGTCGAGGCAATCACATTCATGAAGACAGACAAGAAGAAGTGAAGAAGATGAAGTCCAAAGGAGGAAGGGGAATGGGGTGGGGGAGGTGGAAACCCAAAACTACAAACTGTTTGCAGAAAGCCCATAAACTGAGCTCGTGGTTTTCAAAACAAGCAATAATTCAAACTGTAACACTGACAGAACAATACCCCATCACAGTCCTGCAGCTACGAGAGGGACAGAGAGATCCTTCAAGAAGAATCTCATGAAGTGTAAAGATAATGGAGGATTAATACTCCTTACCACAGAGTTCAAGCCAATGTCACACAGAGTGGTATCACAGACTCAGTGGTTCTGCCTTCCCTGAGGCAGGAATTTTATGGTGCTGGGCTCTAGGGACAGTAGCATAAGACTAATGACAGTTCAGAAGGCCAGCAAGAGTGTTGGAGTGGATAGACAGATGTTACTGTAAATCCTTGAAAAAACATGCCGACAAGTCCCAGCCTGTGGTTAATGGCTCAGTTCCTGAGTGTGTGGGAGTATGTACACAACTCCTGAATAAAGGAGTCCCCTAAAGCAGGTAAGCATGACAGCAACCAAACGCTGAGCTGAAGTGCTTGCATTGTTCACAGGAATAGTGGTAATTTAAGCATTTCCTCCCTTGTGTCCTACAGCATCATTTTAAATTAGATTTCTGCCCCCAAAACTGCAACAATAAAAGGCTCTGCTTTGCAAATGTTAGTCCAAAGAAGATGTGGAGAAATGGGTCATGACACCTTCAGCTGCAGAGCTAATCCATCATAATGCGCTATAGCTCCTACAAATTGCTGCTCCAGGCAGATAATGGCAGGCATTTCGAGTCATCCCCAGATGGCTAATATGTGGCAATTGTTTGTAACCTGCATATGCTGGACCACCACAGCTGCTCCACTGAGCGATCTTGTGATACTGATGGATGATCTTTTTGACTCAAAACATCAAAAGTGTTTAGTAGAGAAGTATTGGCACCAAAATCATTCCCTTCTCTTTCTTTTCTCCCCATCCCCAATTCAAAGTCAGAAATAAAATCATGCTGTATCAAAGCTGCCTGGTTTTCTCATTCTTGGAAGAGGTATTTGTGCTTTCATCTGACAGCTCAGATGAAACATTTTGTCCTATGTCAATAGAAAGGATGGTTTGCACACCAACAAGCAGCACACAAGTGAAATGACTCTCACCCTTACCAGGAAGCAGAGAGGTTCTCTTTGTGATGAGTCATATTCTCTGTACTTAAACCTAGGATCTGGCTCTTTCTGTCTCATATGAAGGTGAAAACACTGTTTGCTTTGTTTCTGAAAGCTGCTTCTTAATATAGTCTTTAAGAAAGCAATAACTGTGCAGACAGCAGACGTTAACGTCATGCTTGGTACAGTTTTGTGCATCATAACGCCTTTCTCTCTTGAGCTGAAGACAACTCTGTTTTTAAGTTCTGCCAGGAAACATTTCAAGATTGCTTAAAGTAAAACAAACTCATTGCAGTTACTGAATTATGTGTATGCATGTGTACATGTATTGCTGTATGTTTTCATTGCTATTTCCGAGTTTTGGACATTTTAATAGCTCAGACAATGAAGTTTCTAATTCTGCAGCAATCTTTGATCCAACTCTAGCAGACCAAGTCAAGCATTTAGTGTTATTCATTCTCCCCTCTTTAGAAGCCATATTGCCTACTAGTACTGCATTTGCCTCACCTTCTGTGCTCCTTTTTAGCCTCCCTTGTGCATTATTTGCCCTTAGTGTAGTCAACAATCTGTATTCTCACTGATTCAGTGATTTTAAGGCTGAAGGGACTTGTTAAATTTTCTGATACAATAATCTACATGAATCAGTTCAGAAAAGCTCACCCATGTCCTTTCACAATGTGCCCAGTGACACCTGTCTGAGGACATCATAGGACAGAGAATTCACCACAGCCTTTTTGTGATAGTCTCCTTTGGGTGTCACTATTTTAGAACAATAAAGGAAGACTTAATTCAGATTTTCTCTTTCCTACCTTCACTTTCTGATCATAAAGTCACCATTTTATGATTCTTCTCCAACACGTTTGCATATTTGTAGTGTATAACCTTCCCTCTTACATACAATTGTGTGTAGTTCAGCACAACAAGAAAATATAAGACTTTCTACTGTTCTGAAAAATTCAAGAAAGATGCTTCAATATGAGGAAGATGGCCTATGTTATAGCACCCTGCACTCAAAAGAGATCATTCTCGCACCCTCTAGCAGGACACAAGATATCAACACATCCAGCTGTTATAACGTGTAAGTGGAGCTAATTAAATTTTGAGTCAGGTAGGCACTCATCCAAATCCGTGAACAACGTTGTTGAGTATGGTTGAGCAAGAGTAACTGGACAACTGTTCATTTTATTCCCTAATAAGGAAGATAGATTGCCAGCTATTGTAATTCAACATAGCACTGTAATCTTCAGGGAAAGAAAAATCACCTACCAAGTGTAAGGTCCTGCATCTGGGTTGAGGCAATCCTAAGCACAATTACAGGCTGGGCAGCGACTAGCTGGAGAGTAGCCCTGAGGAGATGGACTTGGGAGTGCTTGTGGACGAGAGGCTCAACATGAGCCAGCAGTGTGCACTTGCAGCCCAGAGGGCAAACTGGATCCTGGGTTGCATCAGGAGAAGTGTGGCCAGCAGATCGAGGGAAGTGATTTTCCCCCTCGGCTCTGGTGAGACCCCACCTGGAGTACTGCGTCCAGTTCTGGAGCCCTTATTACAAGGGGGATGTGGACATGCTGGAACGTGTGCAGAGGAGGGCCACGAGGATGATCAGAGGGCTGGAGCACCTCTCCTATGAGGACAGACTGAAGGAGTTGGGGCTGTTCAGTCTGGAGAAGAGGAGGCTCTGAGGTGACCTTCTTGTGTCCTTCCAGTATCTGAGAGGGG
>JAOXOE010000874.1:37783956-37806898 GCA_028565055.1 Phoeniculus purpureus
AACCACCTCCCTGGGCAACCCATTCCAGGCTCTCACCACTCTCACGCTGAAGAACTTCCTCCTCACATCCAGTCTAATGACATTAACGTCTATTGTATTGCACTAAACCACAAACTTTGTCTTTTCCACAGCAGCGTCTTTCAAACTTAACAGCCCAAAATACAGCGCACACGCAGAGCAGGTCTATGTCACACCCACGTTTTTCTTCGTGGTCCCTTTTTCCCTTCTTTTTTTCTTCACTTTAATCAGACTGAGCCAAGCACCATTTGTCATGATAAATGTGATCTCTGTGGACGAAAAATCTCAAAGAGAAGGGAAGGGAAGGGAAAGAAAGGTGGGTTTTTGCCTGCAGTCCTCTGATATCAGACTTGTAAGTGTCATGAGCTTTTTGGCTGGTGGAGCAACAGGGCAGTGTTTGTAATTCAAGACATTAGTCATACTGTTTAGGTGACAAAACAGTGAGAAATTGTATTTTGCAGGAGAAACAAGGGGATTAGACAATTGTTAACAGTGAAAGGAATTCTAGCTATTATTTCAAGATACCAGATTTAATACTGGGAGGGAAGAGCTTCACCAGTCAGGGGTAAACTACTCTATCACAGTAACTTTATAAGAAGGAAAAAAGTTTCTTGCTGCAATGAAATTCCTCGTCTTAAAGCCTAACTGAACTGCAAATTTCACTGGCAATGTGAGGAAACTGATCTCTGATTATCCATGACAACAATTTGGCTAATGTGAGCACTTTTAGGAGCCCTCCTGCAAATAGTTTGCCAGCTGCTGACATGCCATGCACAGTGAGAAAATTAGTCTAATTGCTTTGTCTGCAGCTGACATAATTCCTGGTAGTAAATGCAGTTGTGTGAAATGTGTGTGTAATTTAGACCACGAGCATAACACTGAGCACAAATCCAAGTGTGGACATACATCCACACCAACACCTGGGCACCTTCTGTCTTTGCACATCACGTCTGCTTACCCTGAGCCTGCTTTACTCCCCCAGCAAGACTCAGTCTAAGAAATCCTGGCCCTTGCCATGTTTTAATAGGTTTGGCAAAGCATTATGCTGCTGCAACAAAGATCTTGCGACACAAATTATGCACAACATTCACTCCTGGTATTGTGGTGAAAGATTCAAGGTGACCTTTTTTCCTTTTTAATTTGCTCATTATAAACTTACTGTATGAGGCATTGGTATGCAGCCATGCGCAACTGCCCCTACGCACTAAGGAACGCAACGAGCTTCATAACTTTGTGAGTAAAAATCTACACTGTAAATAAATCCATTATTGGCAAAGATATACAGAACAACAGGCACAGTGTAAAATATGTGTTATCTTGGTGAACAAATAAGCAATTATCAAACACTACAAGTGGCCTGACTAGTGAATTTACTTTCAAGTAATTCAGGCTAATCATGAACGTTCTGAATCTCCCTCTAGACTGAGGACCACTGTAAGAAGAGGTCCTGTCATTTGACATACTGCACACTTTCTCTGTCCTCCGAGCTCTTTTCTGAGCCAGTAATTCAACAGGATGTCAGGGAGCAAATACTTTCCTGATGAGATTCAAAACTGAGGTCCCGACCCTCTGAGATAATTAAACATCCTCGAGTGTTTTTTGTAAGAGCAGGTTTGTTTCCTGGCTAAATTGCACTTCAGGTAATGACACAGCACCTGATTAAATCACCTCCCTGGTTCAAACAGGACAGAGTTTCCATCCCAGGTGTAGTTTCCATTGGAAACAGACACATTCTCTTTCTGTACTACCTGGCCAAGCAGCATCAACATGATCAGCTTCACACCACACAGCATTTCACCTCACAGAATGCAGGTTTGCAAGCCACCTGGCACTGGTCCTGTTTCACAGCTTGTGTATTAATTAAAAGACACTTCTACTCAAGGCCAGACACTGAAGGTTTAGTGTTGGCATTGAGATGATCCAAAGCTGCATGGGCTGCACAAGGTCAGGCCAGGCTCTGAATTTCAGGTGGCTAGGGAGAATATCATTTTGTCTTCTTAAACATCTGTGAAATTGTGTGCCTGCATTAAACTAACTTGGAAGGCTGCAGAGACAAAATAAATGCCAGGTAAGGTCAAGTGATCAGCACTGACTTCCTGTCACCAGCCCCAAATTATTCCAGGAAGTACAAACCGTAAGTAACTATCTCATGGTCATGCACTGGGCACCTTCAGAGGCCCTAGTTGTCACGAGCAGGGTGAGGGTCTAAAGAGACACTGTGCAGAGTAACATGGATATAACACGAGCAGGTATCTGCAGCAGGCTCTTCCATCTGTGTCAGCCAACTGCTACAAGACGGTGCTTACACACACAAGGGTGTTTAGCTCCTTGTTTTGCACTGCAGGGATGCTGGAAATCTGAGGTTTTTTCTAGTCTCTGTCAATAAACCCATTATAAAAGGCTGAAGACCACTCCTACTCCTGTACCACCTGCACATCTCTATTCATCTTAATTCCTTCCCTTTCTCTGTCTGGAATCCTCCCTCTCTTCCCTGCCTATCTTCTGCCCTATCATACTTTTTCCCCTGTGTCAGCAGGATTTTGTATTTCTGTTCCTCCCTGCCTTCTCCCACATCTACTTTTATTTTTTTCTCAGCATTAAATTCCTCTCAGATATTAGCTAGGAAGCACTTCAAAGAACAAAACAATTATTCTACAAAGACAAGCCTAGATAATGCCCAGTACAATAGGCATGGTGTCCCAGTATGAATACTAAACAAATACCATTCACAGGAGGTGATGGACTGTAAGGATCCACTTGTGACAGAAAATAGGTTGACTTGCTCCTGAAGCTGGTGTCATGAACCTCTTCAGACAAGAGCTTTCCTGGTATTGCAGGTATGAAGGTAGTAGCCCTTTGTGTTGAACTCCATGGCCAATTCTGGGGTACATAGGACAGATATAGGCCCTATCAGATGCCCCAATAATGAAAAGAAATCTACAGCTATCCATCTATGTCCACTTTTACATTTAAAGACAAATACAACCTCTCAGCAGTCTTTGTTGGACAAAAGCTGTAAGTGTGGTCTCACCATTCACTTTAACTGCCAAAACGGAAGTGGGAACTCGATAAACAGTTTGGTGGCAGACAGATTAAATCTAGGTAATGTGTCCCAATAATGTCACCTTCATTCTCCTTGCTGACTACTGTTACTATCCTGCTTCATGAAGCTCAGGCAAAAAGATTGATCATAAGGAGAAAACAGAAGAAAATGTGGAATTACTCCTATTGATCCTACTCTCCCCATCTCACAGAATTGCTTCATTTACCAGCAGTCTGGAACGCATTGAGCCAAAAATCTCCGAAGGAAAGCGTTTTCATACCATGGCAGACTGCCACAGACAACACACAGCTCATATGTCAAAACATCATGAGGTGATGTGGGGCTTAAGGAGGAGGGAACAGTGCTGTTCCTTGTGTAAAAGCTGCACCAGATCACCTCAAGTAAACAAAGCCAGCAAGGAGTTTCAAAGGCAAACATGCCCTCATGTGCCTCATGTGAGTTACAGGCATTTTCCACTGAAGCTACGTCTACAGGAGCTTCGTCTATCTGGTGGGAGAGTACCAAGCCCAAACAGTGCAGTGTGTGTTCATACTTTGAGACGCAGAGCGCATTTCTTTAATCCTGTCTCAAGTAACATTGCTTTCTGATTTTTGTCCCATATATTAAATAATTTATGACCAAGAGACCTGCTGGGCTGGCTGACTGGCTGGCTGGCACTCCCAAGTTTTGTGCCAGGCACATAGCAAGATTATTTGAGTTTCTTTTCTTCTTTTCAATATTCTGAAAAGAAAGGGCTTGGATTCAATTAAAGCTGTGTGGTTTCCTGCTTGTGCTTTCATTTGTTTGGGGTATCTGGGTTTTTTGTTTGTTTCTTGTAATTAGGGTACTACAGCTTATATTGCCTTTAATCACAGCGTACACGCTCTGTAATTACTCCGTAAATACATGCGTATGAATTGTTTGTGTGTGTGGAGGTGGGGAGCAAGAAAGTGGATGTAATTATGTGTACAGGGAAATGTAATGATTAATTATCTGGAGTGCATAATCTTACCAAGAGGCTTGATAAAGTGCAAGCACAACTGTCTCTCCTGTGTGTTAATTACTTACAGAGAGCTTGATCCAGCTGTTTGTACTCATACAAATTCCTCTAAAGGAGCATCCATAGGCTGAAACCTGTGAGTGCTTTCCCTGAGCAAACAGCTAGCATTCATGTGTGTTCACCCTGAACACATGAAGCTCTTTAAGCTGTGAGATTTTATCTACATATAGACCAGTTTAGCACTTCAGCCTCAGCACAGCAAGGATGAAATAAGGGCTGTCGTCATTGCAGCTCTTCAGGTTCAATGGAGGCAGAAGAGAGCTGTGTCCAGCTAAGAGCAGCTTCCCCTGCTGCCTAACCCAGAAAGTCTGAATCAGTGCTGCATTTCTGAGTGGTCTGTGTAATAACCAAGCATGGGAACAAAATCCTCTTTCTGCACTGATGACAGAGGGGATGGAGCCAGATTTTCACAGAACTCCATTAAAAGCATCAAGGGAGCTTTCCCAGCAGGCAGCATGGAGGAAAATTCTCCATTTTTCTCCCAGAGTTCAAGGCATTATCAAACAACACCTTGCAAAAGTGCAGCAGAATGTAGCCTGAAAATTTTCAAGGGAAATGCCACCGTATTAGTGAAACACTCACTGCTTCTCTTGCTCGAGGTGGCAGCAGCAGAAACTGGTCTCCTCTGCTCGGTGCTGAGACAAGCAGTATGACTAAGTACAGAGGTGCTCTGCAGCAGGGAGAAGAGCAGGAGCAGAGACAAAAAACCCCTAAATTCACTGAATGTAAGGCTGCACCACGCAGACATGGTGCAGTGATGCCAGAATGATGTGTATGACTTCTTACTGCACGTACAAGCAACAACAGGACATTTCTTTCTGGTTACCTCTACTTAGTGCAAAAGTTTTGCTTTTCTAGTGCTGAGAAACTCATTTCCTGTGCTCTCAGAAGTCTTTCAGGAAGAAGTACCTTTTTCTGGCTCAATCTCACTGTCACCAGAGGCCTCATTTTGCTACCAGCTGTGGTGGCAACCAGAGCTGGCATTAGGGTCCTTTGTTGAGAGCAGAGGAAGTAAGCCTAAGCTTAATTCATCGCTCTCCTACTTCTGATGACTTTGGGATCAATTAGTGGCCATTCAAGATGGTCTTTTTCCCCTCCCACCCCAAGACTGAAGGTTTCCTGTCGGTAGGTACCAGACACAGAGTGCTGTAAGCCTGGTTGGTGTGCATACACATGCTTCCACACACTTTTCTGGTGTTTTTCTCAGTGGCTAAGCCCCTTTGCCATGTTGAAAGAACAGCAGAAAGTAAGATTTTAATGTTTTAGAAGATTTAAAAGCTGATTATGGCAAACCTAGACCTGCAGAAAGGCGAGTGTGAATGACACAGCCTGTCCTAACACTCCACTCTCACGTGGCCGTAGTAACATTTCAAGAAAGTGAAAAGACCTGAGAGGAAAAGAAGCCTCCAGGGGCCTGTCTTGCACAAGGACAGGCATTGGCAGCATCTGCCACACCGGGGACATGCTTCTGCAGATATCTGCAGATATCTGACTTTCTATCACCACTTCACACTGGATACCAGTGTGTTGTATGAAGATGCCATTGTTTGTTTCCAGTGTTTGTGTGAAGACGTTTCAGTTCTCTGACGGAACGCAGCTCCGATTTCAATGAATTGAAATGATCCTGTTTTATTGTTTATAATACTGAATTCCTCTCTTCAAACTTTTCAGCCTGGCCTTGCTCTTACGGGTCATGCACCAGGAGGCACGATGCCTGTAAGTTTGAAAAATGTTTGGTGTCAAACCAAGATAGAAAATATTCTTACTTTGATTACAAGCCCATGTGGGAGTCAATTTCAGTCAAAACTGCTCACCAGACACCAATGGGTCCCAGCGAGGGTAGTATGGAATGGTTTATAAAACAGCATCAGGGGTTGGGTTAAGTGAAGCTGAAGCTACATTAACAATTTTCTTCAAACTCTGTGTGAAGAAGAACACGTCAATGTCTCAGTGAAGCTGTATTGCAACGTTCCCCTACTTTTTTATCATTTCCCATCTGTCTTATAGCAGTTGCTGGGTGGGAAGTTACAGACTAAGACTTCTGCACTTCTCAGTAATCTGCCTCTTATATTGAGGCTAATGTTTCTTTTTTAAATGTTTGTTCCTTCTTGACAGTCTGTCCTGTAAGTCTATGATACGAACACTGGAAAGCACCAACAATCGTTAAATGTCTGAGACCAGTGCTACTGCCTGTTTTTCCAAGTGTTAGAGAAGTCATTTATTCTGGTGCTGCTGGTGGCATTCAGAACACTCTCAATCAATAGATGGAATCTATTTTCACAGCCCTGATACCCCATGGCCAGATGGTCACAGCTGCAGTGACACCAATCAAAATGGTGTGAGGTCTAGTGCACAATCATATGCCCTTTCCCTGAAATCAAGCAGGACACAACTTCTTTATGCTCCTACCTGAAAGGAAGATCTACAGGAACATATACATCGATAAAAAGTACAGCATCACTACTAACAGAGTCCCTGTAACTCACTGGAATTTGTCTCAGCCTTGGAAGCACTGAAACAGTGTTAGTGGTTTGAAGTCAATGTTGAGGGCACTGTTACCTTTCTCATGCTAAAGGAACTTTGAGGAACTGCACTACGTGATAACCATGTGAAAAAATGTCCAAATACCTATGTAATAGATTAAATAAAAGATAGTGTGTTGACTATCTAAGTAAATAAATTTTACTTTAGTTTTCTATAAAAAAATAGGTAACTACAATTCTTCCATAATATGTGATTATTCATCGTATCACTGCCATGGTGTAGGTTGCACAGCTCCAACGGTACAATCACCCAGACTATCTGCATTGGAAAAGACAAACATAACAAGAACTTTGTGTGGAAATTTAGCAACTTTCTCTTCACCAAGGACTTTCTTCCACTCCCAGAAGGCTAGACTAGCTTAAGGTATGAATGAGGGTTGTAGGCATTGTCATCAGATTTTCAAAGTTACTCTTTCCCCATCAGAGAGCAACTCACAAGGTAAGTAGGTGCAGATATGAAAGTCTTTGGAGTTTTTTTCAGTAGTGTGCAAACTCCACTGCACAAATCAAAGTAAAAGCTTTAATTGTGTGACTCCATGTGAAAGCTTGTATAGTGAGCCTTCATTAGGTTCAGGTTTCTTAGATAATAAGTGAGGATTTGTCTGACATCAATAACACAGGTAAAAAACACAAAATCATTTCACTTAAGTTGTTCAAATCTTCAAGGTTGAGTGTGGGGTACAACTTTCTTGGTTAATTAATTCTGCAGATCCATTTGACTACCTTATACAGTACATGATTCAATAAAGGTCAGAAGCATCGGTAGGGCTGCAGACTCATAGAGGAGCTCTCTGCAGTCCAAGGTTCACCAAACACCTCTAACCTAGACAGCAAATTTACATATGTCCCAGGGAAAAAAAAAAACCAGAAGACTCTTACTCCCATGGCAACTTCAGTGGGCAAAGGCAGTATTGGTCAATCCCACTTTTACAAAAATTGCTCAGTAAGAAGCAGCTGTAGGATTTTGGAGATCTTACCAATCTGTGGAGTGTTTTCACTGTTACAATAGCCAGCTCTGCACACACCTATTTTTCCATACCTATGGATCCCTGGTACCCTTGCAAAGGTCAAAAGGCTTCTTTCACCCATAAGTTGGCATTTTAAGCATGATTATCCTCTTCACCAATGAGACAAGAGAAAACATTGAAAAATTCTCTGGGACCACAGTGATTTGCAGTCAAAACTGGTCAACTTAATGCCATCTTTCATTGGTCTTCCCTCCTAAACAGGCATGGAGAGGGGACAAAAGGACTGCCCAGTCAGAACAGCAGTTTCCTGCAGAAATCCTGCATCCACTTTCCTCTAGTTTAAATATTTACAGAAGGCAGGATGCAACCAAGATCCCCAAGACTTAACGCCTCTCCAGCTCTGAGGCTTTCCATGAAAAGTTTCAACAAAATGCATTTTCTCCATGGACTTCACAGTGGTTAGGTTGACACACACAAACCCGTGGTCACTGTTTTATGACACATTTTAATCTGCTGTGTTGTTGTATTACATTATTGAAATATGATAAAGGTATGCCTGCATACATCATAAAATATAAACAGAATTTACAGCAGGGCAGAAGGTAAATACCTGTTGTGTTCCAACCCTGAGCCAAGGTAACTCAATTAAAATATTTGTCAAATTCAATTTTCAGTTGCTAGAAGCAATTTGGTTTATTTCAGATGTGCAAGAAATCCATGAGTAGCCACTGCAATATATTTGTCCCCAGTCTTGCTTTGTAGCAGATCAAAGAACAAATATTGCAATAGAAACGAATGTCAAGGAAGGAGAAGCCCATCAAATAGAATTGATTAGATGCGCATCTGTACAGCTTAAGCACTGTTTTGCAGATAATTTTTCTGTTTCGGAAGTTGTGTACACACTAGATGCAGCTTCCTTTGGACTCCTCACTGTCCTTCAAACTCCTTTCATTCAGCTTTAAAGCATCATTTGATTTTGGTGGGCTTTGAATCAGGCCTCACAAGCTGAAGGCACTGTAATTAAAAGACTTCTACATTATAATTGGCATGATTATTAGTGAATAAAATCAAGTCACATGTGCACCTCCTCAGTAGAAACGAGTCTGGAGCAGTTCTTGGACTAACTACAAAGGGTCCTTGCAGCACAAAATACCGTGACTTTTTCTGTTATAAGACTTTTTCTGTGATACTCCTGGTGTTACACTTTATAACAATGGAAGTAGCTCTGATAATGAAGTATGGAATAAGAACATGATCCAGTGCTACTCTCCATTATTATTCTGTTGCATAGATATTAGCAGCAGGACGCACGAGGTTTACAAATGTTACTCAGTTTTAACAAAATGGTTTTACATTCAATTTCATGTTTGGGTAAATGGTGGCCCAATGTGCAAAGATCCCTTGAACTTGCGGAGCAGATCCCTTGCACCCTGAGCAGCCTCTCTGGAGCTGTCCTGAGCTCTGGAAAGGGGAAGTCATACAGACTAGGGCAGTGGTGCTTTTAGCAAAAGCTGTATTTAATCACCTGAAAGCAGATTCTTTTGCATTAGTCAAAGACTGTAGCTCAGTTTGAGGAGGTTCACTCTAGACCTCTTCCATGGCTGATCTCATTTGCTTTAGCAACATGAGTTGAGAGAAGCAGAATTTCATCTCTTGTGTTTGCTCAGCTCAGCTCTGCATTAAGCACTGTACAACAGATATGGAAGAAGGAGATGATGTGAGTTTTTGAGCTGTTTATGCACATTAGAGAAGAAAATCAAAGCACCTACTACATGCTGTTGTTTAACATCTCATGTCAATTTGCTTAGATTTGCCATTGTCTGGTAGAAGACTTAAATAAGTATTCATTCACACTGTGGAATGACAGCCATGCTCTACTTGTGTGTTATGACCCACATGTTCCCGGCAGCACAGTATGTAACACACACACCCCCAGCAACAAGTGAAAATACCAGATAAGCAGTAGGAGCGTTTGACGTAATACCAGATCCAGGAAAGTCAAAGCTGTGGGAACAGACTATTTCATTTCAGTGAAGAGCAGCTGGGTTTGCCTCCTCCCAGCTGAGCCATCCAGCTCTGCACTAGGTTCTGGCTGTCCTTTCCCCACTGCTCTCCCAAATCTGTGGTTTGGTTTTCACATGGATGACTAATTCTTTGGTGGGAGGGGAGTGTATTCTGACTCCAAAGCCTCCTCATCCGAGTAGTTACAAAATCTTTTGGCTTTCAGGAGCAAAAGATTCAGACCCCACATGCTGAGGAGGAGGAGGATTTCATTGCATGGTGAAAGGAAGATAGGGAAACTTCATAAGGAAAATTCTCACGGACAAGAATCCAGCATGAATCTTTAAAGACAGAGTCTGCACCTAAGGCTTCTTCTCTACCTTTTAGGAAGGGCATTAATGGGGAATTAGAGTGACTCCAGGCTTGAGTGCAACACCTGAAGTACAACTGCCAAAACTGTAAAAATGTTTATTTTTTAATGTTTCCGGTTTTTATTTTCCTTTGCACAGCAGTTGCTGCCTAAGCAAAAGCTGGTTCTTTTCTTAAGTTTGTATTGGGAGAAGAGTCTCCAAAGTAAGTTTCATGTGACAAAATTACTAGAACTGCCTGAAAATCTTTGAATTCATGCCATTTCAATTAAAAGGTTTTCAAAAAATGTCAGTTTTCACAGGAGCCTTGTTCATTGAAACCACAAGCCAAAAGACAACATCCACCTTGTGCATTAAATAGGAGAGGGAAAGAAAGTAGAAGGGGTAATTAGCATAACAAAGAAAATGGAGGAAAGAAAACCAAGAAATGCAAGACAGGAGAAAAGCAGGTCTTGCCAAGAACAGGATGGATAATAACATTTTCTTCTCTGCTAAAGCAAACACATTCTTGGCCGTCACACTATTTCAAAAGTAAAATGGAAATGGGATCTCTTATTTGTTCTTAGCCTTCCAGGATTTGGGAGAGTAAGACAAATAGTAGATTAGCTGCTGAGAAAGCTCTGTAAGGAGCTACAATGAAGAGGGGAGAAGAAAGCTTTTGCATGCAAAAGAAATAGTTCTTACTGGTCTTACATATCCTCTGACAGTTGCTTGTCATCATTTACTGAAGGAGTTCCTGCTTTTCTGGGCAGCAGTAAAGCCAAACAGCACAATAAATTGGTGTAATATATCAGAGGAAGAAAATTTTGGCAGTGAACCAAACTGTTTATAGTCGAGCTGGTAAAGAAAAGAAGTTAGAACCTCATCCCAATTTATTGTCCCTCCCTTTCCATTAGAGACTGATTTTCCAGCAGAGGAGCATGCAGGGGTGAACTCAGCAGCCATAAAGTTGCTATTGTTTTAGCTTTGACTCAGGATCCTGGAAGGTTAGCTATATGCTGTGGCAAGGTGGGTTATGAAAGACTGTGGTTTTTGCCTCCCAAGCAGATCAGAAGAACAACAAACAATGTGCCCAAGGCACACCCAAAAAGTCTTCATATCATTAGAGCAGAGGAGAACCCCAAGCTAATGCCCACATGGAAGCTGTGCTGAAATATTAGCATGATTAACATTGATCTGACCAACCGCTTCTCTGGTCTAATGATGCAACTGAACTGAGATTGAGATCCATTCTTCAGAAGTGCCAGTTTTTGTTTGTCTTTCATATGATATATCTTGCATATTAACAGAAGAGCTCATCTGCATGCTAGCCTATAACACGCAGGTGCGCAGAGGTTTTGGTTTATTCTTCTAAGGTGGAGCATTAACCAGTACAGACAGGCATATTGCATGTTAAGTCGTGTTGCAGATAAAACAACAGCAGCATGATTTAACAGAAGGATATTAGTCAGACTATCTATTTTTACTGCACCTGCACCTCTTTCTTGAGCAGTTCGAGGAGCTAAAAGGCAAAACAGGCTGCAGAGCTGATCCCTCTGCCTGAAGGAGCAGAGTGCTTTGAATTGTTTCAACGATGGTTTGGTTCATTTTATTTCATCACAGTAGGGAATAAAGCCCTCTGCACCAGGGAAAACGTAACAGGGAATCACAGCCAGGATAATAAGCATGGTTTATACAGAGGAAATGATTCATTTGTCTCATTTCTATTGAACCTCCTTGTTTCTGAGCCATAGAAGGGGATCCGAGTTGAAGCTGCAAGGGGGACAGGCGGGGCCTGGAGCCATAGCCTCCCTCCAACTCCTGCGTTAATAAAAACACAACTCTTGACAAAAAAAACACAAAACTCCTGAGCAGTCATTTCCGTAATATTTGAAGCTGACACTTCATGGACCAGTGTTTCCTGTTGAAGAATTAGCTTGACAGCTAGCTGCATCCCACTGAGTTATGTTTTAATCACTTACAATGTAACTACAATAAAGGGGACATTTGCTGCCTTCAGCATACCAGTTCTCTCCACTGTGCTTCATTCATTAGGACTAGCATCTCCTCATTAGCTGCAGGGAGACCCCTGGAGTCACATTAATCCTGTTAATTCAGCCAGTCACTGAGGTTCTGCAGGATGCAGCTGCTGACTGCAGGATTACAGAGATGCTCTTCTGCTTGGTTTAAGCTCAGCACGAGTCCAGAGGAGAAAGAGACAAACACCTCCCCACTCATGCAGTTCTCAGAGGGCTGCACAGAGACACAACGGTTGCCTGCAGGAGATGGGAACAGTCACTGCAGCACTCACAGGCTCAGTAGCTTTGAGATCATTCCTCTGGCCACTCATATAGAATCCATTTTTTTGGCCAGTGGGGTGGAGAACATGTGGCACAAGTGTGCTGAGACTGACCACTATTGTACTCCCACTTCTGGAAATCAGGGCAAAGGGCTGTGGGACACTCTCAAGCAACAGCACAAGCTGAGACTCAAGAATGTGCTCAGAAAACCCAATGTTTCCAGGCTGTGCCAATGCACCAATCCTGCAGATGAACTAGGCACGTGCAAGGGGGCCAGTACTTCTGACCGCAGCAGTCATGTAATCATAGAATCATAGGGTTGGAAGGGATCTTGAAAACTCATCTAGTCTGATGACTTGCAATAAACAGGGACATCGTTCACTAGACCAGATTGCCCAGAGCTTCAACAAGCCTGACTTGAACGTCTCCAGGAATGGGACCTTTACTACCATTCTAGACCACCTGTTCCAGTGATCCACCACCCTCAGAAAAGAACTTTTTCCTCCTGTCCAGCTTAAAATCTATCCTTTTTCAGCTTAAAACCATGACCCGTCAACTTATTGTTCCATGCCCTTTTGAACAGTTCTTCCACAGCCTTCTTATAGGCCCCTAACAGTCATTGGAATGCCGCTGTAAGGTCCTCCCAGAGTCTTCTCCTCTTCAGGCTGAACAGCTCCACCTCTCTCAGTCTGTCCTCATAAGAGAGGTGCTCCAGCCCTCTGATCATTTTCATGTCCTCCCCTGGACACACTCCAACAGGTCCTCATCCTTCCATTGTCAGCTAGACAGTGTTCTCTCACCACACTGCTGTTGTCTGATGTTTGGTGAAGATATCAAATGTGTCTGGGCAGCTCTTACTTCAGAGACACTGCTAAACCAAGGAAAACAAGCAAGCCTGTGGTTTTTCCAATGTAGTTTCTATCCATCTTTAAAACACTCCAGTTTGCAGTGTGAAGCAGCAGCAAGAAGGGCCACTTTCTGCTTTCAAATTAAAACCCAGTGAGTAGAAAGGACATACTTCAAGGCACTGAACAGGGACCTGAGTACCTGAGTGCAAGGGCAGTTAGAATTGCTGTTTATTTCCTTTTCCTTTTGTCTGTACAGAATCCCAGTAGTGAGCCCAGCTCAGGGAGACTGCAAGATCTACAAGGATGGTTTCCGTAGTACAGCCACACTGACAGCGGATGGATTTGTTTGCTATGCTGCAAACCCCTGAGGGCAGTTCAGTCAAATACACTTGAACCTTCCATGGATCAGTGCAGACGCAGGATTGCCATGCACCACATCTAATAGCTCCACGCACGAAACAGAGAGTGTCAGCACCCACTGGTGAGGCTGCCCTCCTCTCGGGAACGTGATGGTATGAACATCCTCTAAGGGATGTTGGAGAGAGGGGAGAACTAATAGGAAAGGGAATGGAATAAAGGATCCTGCTGTGGCAGGGGGATTGGACTAGATGATCTTTCAAGGTCCCTTCCAATCCCTAATGATTCTATGAAAGGGCAAAGGCGAGAGAGGAAGAAGGATGAGCTGAGATTGAAGAGAACCTGAGAAGGGAAGAAAATGGGAAATGGAACAGCACAGAGGAGAAAGAAGATGAACCCAAAGTCACAGGTGAAGACAAAAGTCAGCTTTAGGGACTGAGTGGCCACAGTGACTACCCCAACCAAAGTCCCATCTCAGGAGCACATCTAGGTGGGTGGTCTGTTCTACATCTCCAGGGTCATTCAAGGGGGACATCCTGCCCAGGCACCCTCTCTGCCCATCCTGTCCTGGGAAGTGCCCAGTGCAGACTCATAAGAAGTGATGAGCTCCTCTAATCTCCCCAACACTTGTGAGGCACTCCAAGACCACTGTGTTAAATAGATAGATAGAGAAATGATGTATTGTATTAATAAGCTGGCTGGATGGGAAAGGTTTGCTTGGCAGTTTGCTTTCTTTGCTGCTGTTCAGCTGTGGCAGCATGAGCTGGGGCTTGTATTGATTGTTCCGGTGTAATTTAGCATAAGTGCAAAATGCAAGTTGAGACATGGCATGTACTGTTCAGCAGAAACCGTCAAAAGAAAAGGAAATTGCTATAAATTAAAAGTTCCAGTCTCTTCAGTCTTTGAGATGGGGATTCTGATTTGTTTTAGCCATGGCAGAGACAGAGACGGTAAAAACAGAACACTTGTTTGAGGGGGATTCACTTGGAGCTTGTGTCAGCAGCAAAGGTTTTTTTTATCTCAATGAGGGCAATAAGACATTTAAAGTATTGTCAATATTTAACAGCTTAGGCAAACTTTGTAAACAAATAACATGGGCAGCCACATATTGAAGGTATCTCTAGTTCAGGATCCTGTCTCCGGCACAGCTCCAAGCTGAAGCCCAGAGAAGAGTGAGGACAGGACAAACACACCTAGCAGATCTCCCAAAATGTGTCCACATCTCTATTTTCAGTGTTGGAATCTTCCTGAGCCTGTTGCAGATATAACTTTGGCTACCTACTTCTACTCAGACGGTTTCAAGGAGCACATTTGAGTTCAATTTCCTGCCAGCCTGGCACTTGCAATGCAAACAGTACTTTCAATGCAAGCTCAGATTTATCTAAGGTAGAAGAGTTGTCTCCCATCCATCTCAGCTCTCTCTGCATTTGATAGATTAGTGCTTAAACAAACTCTACAGACTGCGAAATGCCATTGAGTCAAGCAATGTTTAGAGAGGAACTGAAAGCATATTTTTTCACTGAGATGCATGACTTTAAAATCCACACCCACCCTTGAAAATTTTATTATGTGGATGCAAAATCCTTTACCTTTAGTTGGGATTTTATTACAGAACTTTCTTAGCAGCAAAAAGGAGTTTGATGTGCTTTGGTTTATTATGGTTTAGTTTTGTCAGAACTGCAAGAGCCATCATGAATATGGAAAAGGGATCAGATTTTATTTTGGTTTCTGCATCAACAATTAAATTATAAACCAAGAGCAGAAATTCACACTCGGCAGAGCTTCGCAACGGAGACCAATAGTAAAATTAAAAATAAGTAAAATGACAGAAAGTAAAAAGACGTTAATACATCAAAGGTTTTTGTGGCTTCCACTTTACTGTAGTCTGAGAATTTACTGGATGCAATGAAATGAAATGAAAGAGAAATACTTTCCTACCTGGGCAGTCCTGGCCCAGTTTTAGTGGTCTTGTGTCAAAATCAGCTGATCTGTCTAATCCCTTGTGTTCTGCCACAAATCCAAGTGATCTCTAAATTAGCTTACTAAGGAAAACAACGCAACATTCTCAGAGCCAAAGCCCACAGAAAGAGCAGAAAGAACAAAATCTTCCCACGACTTGTCACACCACAGCAGTGGCATTTCTCAGTAGCAGCAAAGAAGTGAGGCTCAGGGTAAAATTAACCCTGCTGTCCTTACACTGACAAGCGTGCCAACCTGGCACAGCACTTTCCCAGAGCAAACAGCCTGTGTAGGGCATCTGGCTCCCTTAGAGGATACATTGACTTGGGAGGCACCAAGAAGTCCATGCCCAGCTTCACTGACAGCAGCTGCTCTCACCTTGGGGGGATGCCTTCAAAAGCTCCCTTAAATCAGAAGACTATGTGGATAGTAAGATGAGCTGCAGCAAAGCAAGGCGAGTCAGCTCTGTGCGGCTTTGGGGGGATATTGTGTATTTCCAGAGTGAAGCTTGCGTATGAGATAGGGATGCTGGAGTCGCAAAGAGCACTCACTACTTCCCCAGGCATGCCTGGAGCCCTGGCAGAGACACTGCAGGATTTTGCCGCACTTCATCCAAAACGAAAACAAAAGAGAAAAACCCGAACACATAAACAAACTCCAAGCACAGTACGAAACTCCAAAGCCCATAATCCTCTCCCTGAGAGAAATGAAGCGCGAAGTAAGTCCTAGGGGCATGAATACAGAGGCAGACACTCACTGCCTGCCACCTGTATTACTTAGCTGCTCCACTTCACTGCAGTCCGCACTGATGCAGCTCTTCAAACTTCATAGTATTATCACTCCTGAGCCTTTGAAAAGCCTCAGTTATAGGAGTTGTATGATAACAGTAAAGCGAGTTCCCAATTTTGGAAAAACAAGTGTTTCTGGCCTCCCCTGATGCTGAGAAAAAATTAAAAATATTAATGAGGAAAGGGGACAATAGCTAAAATGTAGATATTTCTTTTTCAGTCTCAGAACTGGGTCTCACAAGTTTTTACTGCTTACAATATGCCATATAGGCATGTTGTTATACAGATTTCCCTCAGGCTGATCTAGCATAATTATACAAATATCTATGGTGTTGATTTAGTTTTTAGGAATTTATTCTTTAGGAAAAGCTAATAAACCAGGAACAAAAATATAGGTAAAGCTGTTTTCAAAGTCATAAATATGTTTATAATAGAAGAGTAATACAACCTGCAGAAAAAATATGGAACTGCTTTTGTCCAGTCAATAGGTCAGCAAGTGAGACAACATAGGTTGGATTTCTCCTTTACCCTTTGAACTGTTACCAGATCTTAGCCAACCAGTTCTCTCCTCCTCCTGAATTGGGTACCACTTTCCTACTTTGCAGGAATGGGCACAGCAACCCCCAAAACTGCTAAGGCTCTCACTGGGCAGCTGACCTGGAACCCACATGACCATAATGCAGTGTCAAAAACAGAGAAATACAAAGTAAAAAACACAAAAAGAAGATAAAGAACTGGCAGCTGGACTTCCATGCGTGAGGCTTTCTAACCATATGGCTGCATACTCTCCACAGCATTTCTCTCCTTTAGCTGGAGAAAATGCAGGTATCTCCAGATGCTCAGTGACAGATCACTGCTCAGACTTTGGGGAACTTGCTCCTCACACATCACTGCACTGTTCCATGTCGGCATCATCTCTGAAAAGCCAGGCCACCTCCTGTGCTACCACTGCTTCCCTGTGAAGCTGGGACAGCCAGTCTGTAAAATGAAGTGTAAGTGAAAATGAGCACCATTAACTTTAATGCAGCAGTTAAAGTCTGCTGCATTAGGACGAGTGAGACTGTAACTCTCTTCCCAAGCAGTCTAAAACCATCTTTCTGGTGCTGTGGACTGAAGACATAGCGTAAACACTGTTCTCCTCTGTTCTATGCTTCATTCAGGCATTGCAGGTTAGGATGGCAGGAACATGTGGCAGACGAGCACCTTCCCAAGAGTCTAAGGCAGGGATTACTGTGGGGTTTGAATAACAGGAACATCTCATGCAGCACTGGCAGCTTGGAATCACAGAGTCATAGAATCCTTCAGGTTGAAAAAACCTTTAAGATCACAGAGTCCAACCACTAACCTACCAAGTCCAGCACTAAAACAGCTAAGAAACATCATCTAATTTTCTACTGGAACAACCACACTTACTTGTTTGCTTAGGACCACTGAATCTGCCTTTGTTCAGTGAGATTTGTGGGTGGATTTTTTGTTCTGATGCTGTTCTTTACTTCCCTTTGTGACACTTGTCAGTTACTCAACAGCTGACAGCAAATGCTGCTTTATTGATTTATTTCTCAAAACACTACAGACCATGCCAGAAGATGGATGTGAGCTTCTTGCAGTCAAAACATTTCTTTTAAACCCAAAAAAAGAAGAAAACCCACAATTGCAGTAGCCAATGAGCCAAGCTCACTTCCCCATCTATCCTAAGGTACGTGGATATTGCAAAAACGTGTGATTGGTTTTTTCTCTTGGTTAAAGCTTGCCATCTGGTGGAGTGAGACCAGATCAGCTGCTCCACTTCTCGAGGAAAATAGGGGAAAACACCCTCTTTCTTACAGAAACAACAGTCTGGTTTTCCTACAAGACAGAAGCTGGATCAATCACACATGGCTGACCTTGTCTGCCTGGAAAGCTAAATACAGAGCAGAAGAATGAATGGTAGCACATCAGTAGATTTTGAACCTTGACGGCACAGAAGCTTTATTTAATTTGATCAGCTCACACAAGAGGTTTTAAATTGCCCTCAGCAAAGACACAGTGCCGTTCTCTCATAGATTTTTTGAAAGCTAACATTATTTATGGGGTATAAGCTAACTATGTTTTATGATTTCAAATGAAATGAAAGAGAATCTCTTGTGACCAAACAGACTGGATAAATATAAATACTGTTACTTTATCCTTGAATTAGCCTTCATGAGGCTGCTTACCAGCCAACCTACGAGGAAAGGGAAAAGAAAGGACTGACAAAGAGCAGCGAGTGGGTGAGGAGTGGAGCAAAAATAGAGGGGGAAAGAGAGAAAAAGGAAGGGTGGACGGGAAAGATAGAGAGGAAAGGAAGGAGAAAGGGCAAGGAGAGATAAAGACCATCCAGATCCTTCATACAGATTTCAATTTGACCACACCAGTCTTAGTCCCTTGAAGCAACGGCTTGAAAAAAGTAAGTTATGGAGCTGCCAAGGAAATATAATCATCTTTTCATCACTTTTCATGTCATTCTTCATCCTGTGAAAAGAGCAGATAAAATACACCAGGGATAATCCACAGCTATATTTCCCTCAGTTTCCCTCAGACTAGATGCAATTGACGACTGAAGTGAAGCTAATATGCACAGATCTATTTCTAGAGCAAGCATTTTGAATCCATGAGGCTTCTTTTCCTTTATTAGAGAAAGAGCAATGATAAAAAGATTAATTACTTGCGATGCAAACTTTTTTCCTCCTCATACCACTGTGAAGAAATGGGAACAGCATATGAAGGGCCTTACACCATGTGCTGAAGCTTGAAACGTTATTCTACTAAAAGGAGGGTATTTCTACTGCAGGCTCTTTTAAAGTGAAAGCCTGTTTCTACTGAAGCCAAAGCCAGAAATCTCCAACCAGGGTGCCAAGGAAACGTAAGCATTTTGTTATGAGACACCAAACAGCCTCCCTCCTGCCTTGTTCCTCACCTTAATCACACTTCAGCATTATTGACTGATGCTATACTTACTAATCAGTGTATTATTTTGGGGAATGAGACCTGACTGTTCATCACTTCTCTTAAATCATACAGCCATCCACCACTTATGAAGAACAGCAAGAGCTGAGGGAAGGAGGAGTAGAGGCTATGTGAGACTCCTTCGTTCCCCTGTTGGTGCCACAGCCAAAGCACCTCCAAAGCAATCCTGTTAAACCAGCTATGGAAATCCAGGGCAGCTTGCAATCTCTCTGGCTCAGAGGCCCATTATGGTCGTAGTTGCTACTCATTTAAGCTGCAGTCGGAATGAGAGGGTGAATTATTATAGAAAGGTAACCCTTCGTAAAAGTGTCCCCACATATCCTCCTCAGTCTGTGTGCACGTGTGCTTGCTTAATTCTCTTAATTCTCTCAAAAGCATCTGTAGAACAATTTTCTTTACCCTTTCTAAATTTCTGACACTGCTACCCATCAGTACAGCTCTGCAGGAACATCGGCCAAAGCCCAGAACCAATAACTCCTGTACCTCTTTTCAGACAGCACAGTCTTCACCCTCATAAGGTGGTTTAACCCCCAAAATAGCAGACATCTCTTAAATCAAGATTGCTACAGGGTGCTTGGACACAGAAATACTACTGCCTGAAGGCAATGGGAAAGAAATAGGTCATGTAAGTTGTTCCTCTTATTAGTATGCTCTATGTGACTTCAGACATTTCCCTTCCAAGCAGGTAGCACTGATGATAGTTGAGGACAGAGAGCTAGGAAGACTGTGGTGAGATACCCCACTAGTGCAAGGAAAGAACAGCTATGTTATGCTGTTGCCTTGGATTAAAACACTAAAAACAGCCCTTGTGTGTAAAACATGTGAAATCATTACATACAGTAATGAAAAGCACAAAGTTTTGGTCCATTTATTTTCGGATTTGCTACCGACATGTCCAAACTATGCCTAGTGGTCACGGACGTTGTATTTTTAGTTCTGTTGGTACACCCCAGTTTTTCATCTTTCTCCAAGATAGAGTACTGGGGATTTTGTGTCCGTCAGCTCCTTGCTTACTGTTGTAGTTTAAATTTTATGTGGTGTTTAACTTGCAAATTGCAGTAAGAATTTTTGCCACTCTGCAAACAGAAGGGGTTTGAAGCGTCCAGTTTCAGGTTTCCAGCTCCTCATTCTTCATTTCGCTTCTCATCTGTGTTTCAGAGAGAGCACATATCACTGCGTGCTCAACCCATCAGAGCCATCTTGCCTTGGGAAAACTGTGAATAGACAGTGGCACCTCAAGGATCAGTAGAAAAAAGCTTTTGTCTGAAATCCATGGTTTATTGAAATGGAAAGAATTCTTCCCTTGATCGTGGCTGTAGGAATCAACATGCTGGAAATGGACTGGCGTAGAAGCACATGGAAGAGAAAACTGGACTTTAAAATGCCTTCCGATGCTGAGGGACATGTGCACGGATTGAGTAGGTTCCAGTTTCGTCAAGACCCAAGAACTGCCAGAAGTCTCTTCCCTTTGAGAAGCTGGAGATGGCGGTTTAGCTCAGTTATATAGGAACATGTGATTATATGTCTTTGTGTGGTTTTTTCCTTATATGAGGCTAATTCTTTTGTATGGGGCGTTATGTAGGGTGAATTAAATACGTCTTGGTTTTTTTCATAAATACAGTTAGTTTCTGCCTGCAATTGATATGTGGTTTCCAAATCCTCCTTGTTTTGTTTTTGTTTTGGCCCATTAGCCCATTAACTGAATTAATTGGTTAATTTCATCTCAGAATAAACCCCACGACATCTTTCTGAGTTCTGCACCACCCTCAGAACTCATTGTTTCAGCCATGAGACCATCTGCGTTAGTTCAATGCGGGACTCTGGAGCTGGGAACGTCTTCAGTGAGGTTTTCCTGCTGACACAATGCCCACGAAAAGGTAACATTTAGGAAAAGAAAGGTCCAAATTTATTTACTAATGTAAACAACCAGAATTTATAAGATCAAATAAAAAAAACTTACCTTGTAACGACACTGACAGAAAGGAGATTTAAAACTACAACAAAATTTGCCCCTCTCCTGTGAAAAAGAGAAGTAATTTTAATGGTTTATGAACTGTCTCTCTTGGGGGCCAATGTGAGTGCTTACAACTTTCATTATTTTACAGCATTACTTCAGAAAATAAATTGTCTTTTCAGGCTGCATGAAGGATCAGGAATTACTACAGACAAGAGGCCAAAATCCTTTTAAATTAATATATTAATTATTATCATTGATTATTAATAATAAACATTAATTATTTCAAACTGAAACAGATAGCAGATTTATATAAAGATTTATGCATAAAAGCAGTGAAAAAGTAAGAGCAGTATTGTAGCTCTCTAGAATGACTAGCTGAATAACGATGCTAGTTAGGTTCCCATGTAAGTGACACGTAAGCACAATAATATCGTCGAAGTACCACACAATGCCAGAGTGGTTGAGGTTGAAATGGAACTCCAGAGGACATTTACCCAACCTTCTGCTCAGGAGGGACAATCTGTAGGATGTTGTCCTGGACCAAAAGTTGGATATTCAAAATATTTCCAAGGATAGAGACTCTGCAATCTCTGTTGTGCTCATCATTCTCACTGTAATAAAGGGATTTCTGATATTCACAGGGAAGGTTCTGTATTTCCATTCGTGCCCGTTTTCTCTGGTTCTGTCACTAGACATCACTGGAAAAAGCCTGGTTCCTCCTTTCATCTGTAATATCTGTGAGATTTCTTTTCTCTAGCCTAAACAGACTCAACATTCTCATTGCGCCTAATCACTGGAAATTACCATCCCAAAGTTTAAAGCTCCAAAGAAACTTTTCAAGGACACCTAACTTTTGCCCTTGAAGGTTAGCTCTCACAAAGCATGAGAGTTTTGAAATCGATAGGTATCAATGGTATCAATGAGATACCTGGGGTAATTCACTGTAGGGTCTAGGCACATTACTTCTCTCAAAACTTGCAAATTTCATAATCTGACCACCTCTTTAGCCACCTTAATGCTTTTCAAATTGTATACTTGGAGGACTAAAAGTTTTGCAGTAGAAAATTAAGTAAACTAGTGATACCAAACAAATATTGAAAGGGAGATGCCAAAAATAAGTGCTTGAATTCAACGAACAACATAGAACAAAAACAAAGAAAGCTAAACCCTTCTAGTCTTCATTGTGAACCTCCTTTCAGATAGTTGCAGAGAGCAAGAAGGTCTCCCCTGCTTTTGTCTAGGCTAAACAACCCCAGACATTCCTCAAAGGACTTGTGCTCCAGACTCTTCATAAGCCTTGTTGCCCGTCTCTGGACATGCTTAAACACTTCAATATCTTTCTTGTAGTGAGTGGCTCAGAACTGAACACAATATTCAAGGTGAGGCCACACCAGTGCCAAGTGCTGGGGGACAATCACCTCCTTATTTTTGTTGATCATGCTATTTCTGATACATATAAAGATGCTGCTGGCCTTCTTGGCCATCTGGGCACACTGCTGGCTCATAATAAGTCATCCACCAACTAATAACCCCAGATCCTTTTCCAACATGCAGCTCTGCAACCACACATCCCCAGGTCTGTAGCCTACTATGGGGTTGTTATGACCTACATACAGATCCTGATATATAGAATCACAGAATCGTTAGAGATTGGAAGGGACCTCGAAAGATCATCTAGTCCAATCCCCCCACCACAGCAGGACACCCCCAATCAAGTCACATAGGAATATGTCCAGGCGGGCTCCAAACTTCTGCAGAGAAGGGGACC
>JAOXOE010000874.1:37811729-37829215 GCA_028565055.1 Phoeniculus purpureus
CAGGTGCAGTGCTGGACAGCCTTAATCTTGGTTTATGTTCATCCATGGCCTTCGTCCCAGGAGCTCCAGCACGTTGTAGTCTGCTAATTTAGCAGTGCTGTCTGAGCACACTTTCTTGCATAACCCAACAGTCAACTACCCCAGCTTATACACAGAACATGTTCTATAGTACTAAATACCCTTTGACTAGTTAGGATTAGCTGTCCTGTCCATGCTCCCTCACAGTAACTTGTGCTCCTGCACAGTAACAAAAGGTGTGAACTAGCAAAACATGTGAAGCTGGAAAGTCAGTGATTCCTTATCAACTAGAATCATCAATAACTTATCAGTAATCATTATCAACTAGAAACATCAATAACTTAGCAGTCAGCCAGCCTCAGGGCTGAAGCAAAACCACAGCACTTACCAGCTACTAATAAGCAAGATACTAAAAAGAAAACAGAAATAGCTCCACCCCAACTGAAACCAACACCTATGGAAAAAATATCCACCACTGAAATGCTGAGTTTATTTACAACTGCTAAAACCTTGTTACATGGAGCAAAGACCATTTCACTATATCACAAATAACTTTTACTTTCATAGAGTTAAGAGAACCAACTGCACCATAGTTTTAAGTGGCACAAGACCTACCGAAAGTGACACAGCTACTAATACATTGATATTTACCTGCCCCAACAAGGCCATAAGACGAGATGGAGGTACGACGCTCACTTCTCCAGCTAGAGCTTGTGCAATAGCAGCTCTCCGCTTCTCTTTGCTGCTTCCATCTGGATAAGCCTAGAGGGAAGTTGATGTGACCGTTACAAACTTTTACATAAAACCATTCGCTCTGCTGAACAAACACCTTTCAGATTCATTTTCTACTAGGCTTTCAAAACAACCCATCTCTTTAATCACTACCCTTGAAACACAGGATGTGCTTTCACTAAAAACTGCAAGTTGTAATGTCTTGTTATTATACAGTTTTGTTTACAAAATATATGCCCTCCTATATATGTAATACAGCAAAACCAAGGCACATCTTGTGGCAAAATGTCATAAATTCCCACCTACAGTATACTTCAAAACTACTGCCCTACTGCCTCAGGTGTTGCACATCACAAACATTTTATACCGTGTTTGAAACCATTACACCAAGACGTGGCACATTCTCACTCCTATAGTAGAAAAAAAGGTGTTGTGAGCAATTAGCAAATTGGGGGAGCACCACGAGGTCTCCAGGAAGAGTATGCATACCTCACGAGGATCAAAGTAAGATCTAGCCAGAAGATTTTCAAGGTGGATGTATCGCTCTGGCTGAGTTTGTTTTAGCATGATCATGGGATCTGTTTGTCTCAGGAGAGACCTGGCAGCACCCAGTTCCCGAAGCTCAATTAACTCCAGCACAACCTGTGTCAAAAAACAAATAACCGCATCAGTAAAGGGCAAGTGAAAAACACCAGAGAGGGGTTTCTACCCAGAACAGAAAGTGTTTGGCACAGGCTGCACTCACTCACCTGTTCATAGAGATCAATGAGGGTCTTGTCAGGCAGCTTCAGCGACTGTATGGCTTGCAGCACCGTATCCCAATGCCCACTGTTGATGTCGGCCACAAAACTCTCAATGCTGTCCACGGTGTTGAGTGACACAGTCGTTTCCTCCTGAAGTGTGGCAAGGGCCCGGTGGAGGCTGTTCTCCTTCAGGTACTGCATGATCAGCCGGATAACACTGCAGAGGAACGGTACAGTCACGACACCGGTACCACGGGCCACTCTTCTCCGCAGCGGCAGTCAACCGCGGCGGCTCTCCCCATCCCACCTGGTAACCAGGGGCGGCCCAGCGGCCACCACCACGTCCCCCGCTCACGGGGCGGCCCAGCGGCCACCACCACGTCCCCCGCTCACGGGGCAGGCCCCGGGCTTCCCGTGACCCGGCTCAGGAGGGGCCACGGCCTCTTGTGAACCCCCACCAGGAACACGCCATCGCCGCCCCAACGCCCTCCCCCGTCACCGCATCGGCCTTCCCCGCCGAACTCACTCTGAGGACTCGATTTCGATAGACATCTCGACTCGCTCCTGCCGCTGCTAGCCTCGCAATCTGCCACCCGCCGTCTACGCTGCTTCCGCTGCGTCTGGCCTCTCGCTACGCTGCTTCCGCTTTTTGTAGCGTCACGCTCCGCCTCTTCCGGTCCGCGCCGCGAGCCACCATCACGTACGGCGACAATGACGTCACATGGGGGGGACGGAGACGTTGGGGGGAGGGGGACTGCCGGCCGAGGTACGCATGCGCACTGGGACTGACACAGTGCCGAAGTCCCGCCTTGGGTCCCGCGCCCCCTGGCGGAGGCGAGCGGAGTCTGTCCAGAGGGTGCAGGACCGGACGGGAGGTGCTGCCATGCCCGGAGGGGCCCAGGGGCGGTGCCACGTTGGAGACCGGGTCGGAGAAGGGCGGACATGAGAGACAGCTGCCCTTTAAACACACATGGGATGGCCATGGACGTCTGCGCGTGCCCCTGATCAGCTTTCGATGTCTGGACTCTCTGAGGCCAAAGTCTCACAGAATCAGAGAATCACTTTGGTTGGAAGAGACCTTTAAAATCATCGAGCCCAGCCAGTACTGCCAGGTCACCCCTAAGCCATGTCCCTCAGCACCACATCTGTCTGCCTTTTAAATCCCTCCAGGGATGGGGACTCCAGCACTGCCCTGGACAGTCTTTTCCAATGTTTGATAACCCTTTTGGTGAAGAAATTCTTCTAACACACAACCTAAACTCCCCTGGTGCAGTTTGCAACCATTTCCTCTGGTTTCCCCGCTTGCCACCAGGGAGAAGAGGCTGTCCCCTTCCCTCCTTCCAGGTAGTTAGTTGTACAGAGAGAAGTCTCCTCTTAGCCTCCTTTTCTCTAAGCTGTACCTTCAGTTGTTCCTCACAGGACTTGTGCTCCACACTCTTCATGAGCCTTTTTGCTCTTCTCTGGACACACTCCAGCACTTCAGTGTTCTCGTGGTGAGGGGTCCAGCACTGAACACAGTATTCAAGGTGTGGCGTCACCAGCGCTGAATGTGATGGAACAGTTACCTCCCTGCTCCTGCTGGCCACAGTATTTCTGATACAAGTCGGGAGGCTTTTGGCATTCTTGGCCACTGCTGGCTCATAGTCAGTTGACCAGCAACCAATATCCCCAGATACTTTTCTGATACACATCTTTCAAACCATGCATTCTCATGTGTGTAGTGCTCCGTTATGATCCAAGTGTAGGACCTCGTTGAACTCCATATACGTGACTTTGGCCCATAGATCCAGCTTGTCTAGATCCCACTGTAGAGCTTTCTGCCTTTGAAGCCCTGGTCAATGTTGAGGAAAAGCAGAGCTGGTGAAGTCCATCCTGTTGCAGGTTCTCATAGTTGCCTCACTGGGAGAAGCTCCAGGGCCTGGGTAGCACCAAGAAGATCATGTTCAGGTCTCCCTGGCATGAGGCACCCTACCCAGTCCCAGTAAGTACCAGATCCCAGTGCTAGACTGCCAGCATATTGAGAGGTGAAACTTGCTGTACGCAGCCCCTCCCAGATGGACTCCTTTCTTACTGTTTGTTTAGGCTTAGTGTACCGTTTGCTGGATGAGCCATGGGAAATAGAGCTGTGTGTGAGAAACTGCTTGCCTTTGCCAATGAAAGCTGTTCTTCGCTGTCTCTGTTCTCAGAGTGCCTACAAAAGTAACCCAAACACATAAACTTGAAAAAACAGTGACTGAGGCACAAAGCTAATGTTTTGCTTGCTAATGCTTTCTCTCTGTGATACCAACTAATTTTTTCACCTGCTGTTGTAGAGGTGAGGTGATCACTGGTGGAAGGTGTTGACTAATAATTCCAGGCACATTAGTTTTCTGACAGGTATGTTTATGTCTGTTGAGGGCTGTTTTGAAAACAACTCTCATCCTGACTGTAACAAAGTGAAGCTGAAAAGTTTTGTGCTGGCAACACATAGGAATGTGGTTCGATCATGTTCAGGGGGTGCTTCCCTGCCTGCCCTCCCATCCATCTTACTGGCAAGAAAGCAAGGTCCCTGCTCCTGCGCTGTTACATTGGTATTTCTCTGAATGGTGAATGGACACAGGATCACACTAACAGGCTGGATGGTTGCTTGTGGTGTATATCCCCTCTCAAGCCCTCCCTGAGGGGGACAGCCCAGAGAAACCTTTCTGTATGGTGAGCCAGAAGTCTTCATGAAGCCAGAAGAGAGTGCCAACACAAGTGGTGTCAGTGTAAGCACACAAGAAGCTGACTTCAGCTTTGTGGCTAGAGACAGTGTCACAAACGGATTTGTACACTTCACTCACAAGAGAGAAGTAACAGCACATTTATCGATATGCATAAATATATTGATTAGAGCAGTGTGAACAGTAAATACAACTTTTAACAAGATTCAATGGCAAGGAACACCAGATTATATACTGCTTAGAGGACAGGGTCAGACAAAGCTGTTGTGACAGACCCTCCCCTTTAAAAGGATCATATGTACACAGTTAGGCATAAGTACATCCTTAATGAAATGCAAAGTGTTTGCATGTCATTAGCCACTTGCCCACATCTGCTGAGGCAAGGAACCCCTCAACCTTTTAGAGGAGTATCAAGGGGAGATGCTGGTTTGCAGCCAGCTGTCATTCAGGAGAGCTCAAAGGGCTCTTGGGCTGCTCACAATTTTTGGGGATGATTGACTCATAGTCAAAGCTACAGACCAAACTTATCTTTAGCTTATTGCTCAAGTTAAACCTTGGCTATTGTACTATTGTTTCCCCTGAGTCCATATTGAGCAGGATGCCATCACCACACCCAGAGGCATCATTATAACATCATTATTGCCAGAAGCAAAGCACAGGACATATGGGCCACGTTAATGGGGTGTGAAGCAAACCTTCATACACAGATATAGGCAACCTGATCTTGTACTAGGAACAGTCCTGCATCTGGATACCTCCAGAGCTCCTTTCAGCAGGAAGATGCCAGCTCTGGAACAGCATTACGTAAGGGAAAAAGTGGTTTCCATCTTATGTTTTGTCTCCACTAGGAAGTGGATGCAAAGAGAGATGAACAGTCTTGCTGCAGTTAGGCAGCACAGATGTTCTGCAGTGAAAGAGAGTTGAACCCTGTCCTCATCAGTCCCAGACCAGCTTTAATTGAAAGCTCAGCAAGTGTCTTGGAATCAACATTTTTATGGGAAGAATTTTACCTCTTTTCCTATTTAAAAAAAACTCACATCATGTTTAGATCACTCGCAGTTCAAAAGTACTCAGTTTTCTGCTGTCCCCTTTTGCATCATCCTCCCTGAGAAAGCGCCAAGCCAGGAGTGAGCTGGACTCCAGGTGCCAGCTGGGGTGCATAATCACAGGCCACAGCATAGGGTGTCTCTACATCCATGAAGACCTCACTTTCCCTACCAGATGGCTGTCTGGCATCATGTGTGGCTGTCCACTGCCTCATAAGACACAAGATTTAGTTTTCCTTGCTCCAGAGATGTGCTATGGCACCAGGAGCACCAGATCTGTGGTGACATTGATGTCCTTTTTCTGGTGTGGGAAAATAACAGAAGGTTGACAAGGAGAACTGTAAACACACTGAAGTGACATGCAGCTTGGGTGTCAGAAAATACACACATCATTCTAAATGTTGTTTATCCTTGTGCGTTTATCAAATAGGACATATGTGTTGAGGTAACACAGGTCTATGAAGGACTCAGAAACACCTCACAAAGGTGAGACCTTATCAATATTCCTGCCCTGCTGCATACAGTGGAAAACTACACCTGCAAGATTCTCTGATTTACAGGAGAAAGCAGCAGGTTTGAAAAGTTTTTTTTTTACTCCCTATAAGGACAGATCTTCAGCCTCCACCTGGGTGCTGCTGCAGAGATCTCCCAGTTTGTGAGGTAATTAAAATAATCTTACTTTTGCATTTCAAACATGGTGGTGTGGTTGTTCCAGTGTCCTGCTTGTGTCAACTCACACAGCTGGTCTCTGGTCACTCTACTCTAGTGACCTGCAGTAAGGTTTCGGTTTTCTCAGCTTTCAAACCACAGGGCTCGAAAATGAGTCCCTCTGTCAAGGCTCAAAAAAAACTACCTCCCTCCAAGGCCAGCATCTTGAGAGGCTGCACAGGGGAAGCAGCCTGTGTCATTTGTCTGTCTGTCTGTCCTTGGTAATACTAGTTATGGGTCCCAAAAAAATTTAAACTATCCCTGAACCCACATCTTGCAGTGTGAGATGTATGACTTGAAATCAGTGTGCAGTTCTAGAGTCCTTAAACCTGTGCCAAACCTCACCTGCTGAGATTGTGTGCTGGACCATGTGAGGAGATGCAGATTGAGGGGAATTATTATCCCTTTTGCTGGATCCATCAGGGTGCAGAAGCTGTAGGAAGACAGCAAAGAGCTGGAAGGTGGGAAGGGGTGGTGGGCACATGGCGTGCAGGCAGAGCTGTTGGGACCTGGGCTTGGTTCTCCTGGCCAAGAGGAGGCAGGAGGGGGTTGAACATCAGCTCAAAACTGCTGGAAGGACAATTACAAATGGCTGAAGACTCTTTGGTAGCCTCAACTGGTGGAACAAGGGGTAAGAGCCATGAGATGCTGGGGGCTTTCAGTCAGCACAGCTCCTTCACTAGCAACCCTGGGACAAGGTACCAGAGAAATGGGGGTGGTCTCTGTCTCAGTGAGGGCATTTTAGCTCTGGGCACAAAAAGCCTGGGAATCTTGGGCTCCTCAGAGACCCTTGGTGCTACAGAGGCCCTGCTAACTGCAGAACATGATCTGCCTTTATCCAACCCTCAGCAGCACTGCAGGGAGGATTGGTAATTTAGGCCTGTCTTTGAGAGATATCCAATGAAAAGTATCTTGGACTAATTAGGCTTTAGGGCTCAGGAACTCAGTCCCGGTTGCCTGGCCTCTGTTTTGACCCCTGTTTTCTTTGAAGTTCTTGGAGAAGAGGGGAAAGGAAATGAGAGGAGAGGCCCTGTTTTTCCTGTAAAATGCCTCATTCCTTATAAAATCGTTTGGCAGAAATCTCTTTCAGCTGGACAAACTGAGTACTTTAATACATGCCTGCAGTCATTTTCCTCCCTTGTTCTATTCCTCTGGCTGCTCAGTCACTGCCCTGCATCAGTAAAATTGCTAAGGCTCAGGCAGAGTATTCTCTTGGAAGTGGTAGCAGAGAAGATCTCCAAAAACATGTTAGGGGGCTCTGAGTTGCAGCAGCTGTGTTATTTCCTGGAGGAGCTGGAAGTGCACACCTCTGCATGATACTGCAGCGCCAGCATCAGCTCAGCTCTGGGTTTTCAGTCAGACTTTCTGGGACACACAGCTTCCAGCCTGTGCCAGCCCATGGAGAAACTACATCAAACATCCTCCCTCCAACATTAACATTGCATGAAGAGGAAAGCAACCCAGGCATGGGGAGGGAGAGTAAGGTTGTGTCTCATTGTCCTGAGCAATAGGGATATTTCAAAGCACAGGGCAGCCTCAAAATAAGGCAACCATATACTCCCTCCTCTAACTGTAACATAGAATCTCCAGGAGATCTTGTTAGAAAGCCATCTCTGGAGGTCTGTAGTCCATCTCTCTGGCCCAATAGTAGGTCAAGTTGTACTGGGCCTTATCAGTTCTGTGCACCTCCAAGGCTGTAGACTCCAAGGTCTCTAAGATTAACTAGTTTCACATGGAAGCACACTCTCATGCCAGGCTGAAATGTTCCATCCTGCAGGATTTACCTTTTCTCCACATCCTTTCCTTTTCTGCACCTGAGAAGAGGTGATTTTTCTATAATCATCATTCAGTGAGGACCCATAAGGATCCCAGAGTTTTCTCTCCTCCAGACCCTCCCCTCAGGGTATCTTCAGGGCATACTGTGCTGCAAATCTTATAAAGACCTCAATGTTCTCTGCCCTCCCCTCAGGGTATCTTCAGGGCATACTGTGCTGCAAATCTTATAAAGACCTTGATGTTCTCTGCTGGACTATCTCCAGTTTATCAGTATCTTCCTTGTGCTGAGTAGGAAGACCTTGATGTTCTCTGCTGGACTATCTCCAGTTTATCAGTATCTTCCTTGTGCTGAGTAGGCCCCAGATGGAAACCACAGAGTTGAGTCTTCAGGAGCACTAAGTGTTTAGAAAAGATCACCTCTTATGTGATGAACTTTGTGAGATTGCTTCTGACTAATTCCCCCAAGCTGCCTCTTCCCAACTGCCCACACAGTTAACCTAAACTAGGGGCTTTTTCTCATCTTTTCCTGGGACAGGTTGAAGCCCTCCTTTCCATCATACATGTGTGAAAAGAGTCTTGAGAACTGCACACAATTTTCTCTTCTCTTGACTGTATCTAGGGTGAGTCATGGGAGGACCAGTTTTGTGGGAAGGAATATATATAGTGTGGTTAGAGCTGGAGCTTCTCTTCTCCTTTTGAGATGTGAAAGGACAGCCTGGGTGCCATCAGATATTTTCTTCACCTACATTCAGTAACAGGCCAATTGCTGTCCTTAAAGCTGCAGGTTTCACATTCTTTTTTTGTCCAAGCCTGTCACTGCTGCAGGCACAAGGACCAAATCTGTCTGTAGCAGAGCCTGAGAACTGTTTTGGTTGAACAGCTGGTGATGAGGAGTCTCCAGCTTGCTCAACGCCTGGGGATCAGAAAGGTTCTGTAGCAGCCTGTGAAAAAACTCTTAGCAAACTGTCCACTGCTTTAATCTCAGCCCTCTGATTCTGCTCTGGGCATTGAAGAAGCATTGGTACGTTCTCCAGGCTGCAAAAAAAAGCAGGCATAAATCTGTGTGACTTTGTGCTCCACATGCACCCCCTACCTAACCTGTATTTCCAATAACTGCTGAAGTGACAATCACACTGTAATGGTTATCTGAGTGGATTCAGAAAAGATAGATAACAACACAAAAGCCAAGGACTCATCAGAACAGTGCATCAACCCAGCCACAATGCTCGTCAATCCAAATTGAAAGAAACCGCAAATGTGGTCGGTCTGTAAATGTGATTATAAGACTGTTATCTTACTCCAGAAAGATCCGGGCAGGCCAGAGCCTACAGAGGTCTCCTGCACAGCAGCAGGCTGCACAGCAGGGTCTCCCCTTGTGTAGTGATGTCTCTCCAGAGAGTTCCTTTCCTCAATAGATTCCCAGTATATGATTAACAGCATGTTAAACTTTTAAATCCTACCTAAGTTATATAAATACATGATCGTGCACATATAATCCTTTAGACATACACTGTTGAGCAAGTCTGGGACTGGGAGTGGATCCAGCTACACATAAACTCTTCTCTGAGAAGGAGTTTAGAAAGCAAAGGGGTCCTCCCTATCACCATCCTCTATGCAGTAAATGATCAAGTGAACACCATTGCACCCTGTTACACCACTATTGAATTTATTATCAAAATTTGCTAAATCTCTAGTTTATACAATATTATATATTATTGTTTCTTTCATATAAACTGATGTAGTCCAGACGACAAGAAGTATCACTGTTTACAGAGGCATGCAGTGATTTTGAGTCCCAGGTTCTTATTAGATGGGGCTTGTGACAATTGGCATAACTGGGAATTAAAAATAACAAGAGGCCTCACAAAAGATGGAAAAGATTAAGGAGTTATCTGCAAGATTTTAGGTGATAAGATTCAAAATGTCAGCAAGGAACTCCCTGCATGTGTGGAACTAATGCACCACATTAACTGCAGCAGTAGTAATGGGCTAGCAAGATGCACCAACTGGAAAACAAAACCTGCAGCTCTGGGGAGGACATCACAGCAGGAGCAGAAACTAGGTCAAAAGTAAACAAATTTAAATACCCGCAGCACCTCAGGAATGGAGGAATGCATTATGGAGGAATGCATTGTCCCTGGGCATTCCCGGGGCTGCAATTCAAGGTCAGCCTGCTGGCAACACCTGGAATCTGACTGAACCATTCAAGAATGGAGATAATGGTGAAGCTCCTCCGGACTCAGTCCCCAGAAAGGCAGACAGCCCCTTCCCTCTCTCAAGGAGGAGCTGCAGGGTATATATTCAGAAAACCGGTAATGCCAGGAAGGCCTGTGTGGAAAATGCCTGGAATTTATGACAGCCCCCACGTTTTAATTCGGGCTGGTCCTCAAGGACAGTTAGCGAGGTTTTTAATAGAAGCGGGGGTGCAGATTTCAGACCCAGGAATTAAGATGGTGTGAACAGAGGAGCGATGTCTGTCAGATCGCCAAGGTCAATCCGTGGTTCCCGAATTCCGCAATTAAAGATCATAATGAAAATAATTTAGGTCTGGGTGTTGTAAAGGTCAGAGTCAGTCCCGGGGTTGCCGAACCGCAGCGTGTGTTCCAGCCCCGGAGGGAACCAGGGATGCCAAACAGAAATAAATCATCAATTCCGGACGTACCGCAACACCCCAGTTGTGCTGCGGCACGGAACGGGGTTTCCCGAGTCGCAGCTCATGTGAAAAAACAGCAAATGATCTCCCCCAGTAACTCACCCGTCTGGCCAGTTCGGAAACCAGACAGGAGGTGGCGTTTAACTATCGATTATCGACTCCTGAGTACTGATCCCTCCCCGCCGGCACTGCCCACCCGGCAGCAGCTCCGCATTCGAGGACGGCAGCGCTGGCTGTAAGCGGATCGTCCTTTAGGGCTCCCTTGAGGGGTCAGGTAAAGAGAAGTTTGGTATCTCTTGGGAGGAAATGCAGTGCACCTTTAACAGACCCCCACAGGGGTATAAACAATTGCCCACAACGGTGCATGTCGCGTTTGCTGAGCTTCTACTGTCTCCCCCCCCGAGCCTCCCCAAGCCGTGAAACTTTAACAATCACAGGCAGATGGAGGCTGGAAACACCTCAGGACATCATCTAGTCCAACTCCGCTCCTAGACCAGGATCACCTGGGGCAGATCACACAGGAACACATCCAGGCGAGTTTTGAACGTCTGCAGAAAAGGAGACTCAACAGGCTCTCTGGGCAGCCTGTTCCAGGGCTCTATTAACCTCCCTCACCATGAGCAGTTTTTCCTTCTGTTTAAATTTAACCTCCTGTGTTCCAGTTTGTGCTTATTGCCCATTTTCCTACTGCTGGCACCACCAAGAAGAGTGATTCCATCCTCTTGACACTGTCTCTTTAGATACTTAATAAGCAGTGATCAGATCTCCCTTCAAGTCTCTTCCTCTCCAGGCTAGACAGCCCCAGCTCTTTCAGCTTGAGAAGCAGTCTTCATTACATGATAGGCACTGGAGGAGCTTCCCTTGAGAACACGGTGGGGAAGAGGTAGCAGCAGTGTGGCAAGTACAAAATAAACCATAAATTGAGATTGCATCTAGAAAATACTGGGAACCAAGTATCTAAACCAAAATGTTTAGGTCACTGGTGGATAGCAGGCAGTACAATGATTCCTCCAGATACCTTGAGAAAAATCAAATAGCTGCAAATGTCACAATCAAGGAAAGAGTTAACAACAACTAATGGAAACTTTAGTATATTGGAGGAAGCATGTACCTGGGTTTCTTATCTTTTTGCATCCATTATAGACACTCCCATGGAAAAGCAAGACCTAGAAGTGTAAATTAAAACATAGAGAGGCAGTCAAAACTCTAACTGAAAATTGAAGACTATATCAGTCACTGTGACCAGTACACCCCGTGACCCTATAACAGCCAAATGGGTTTCATCTAACAAGCTGCTTACTGCAACCTGTTCCAAATGACCTTTAATGTTTGGAAAAAAGAAACAGAACAATGATACTCTCTGAATGGAAAGGGAACTTTTGTCTTTAGTCCCAGCTGTTCAACAAGTTGAGAAAATACATGAGGACAGCCTTTGCAAAGCAGGAGACCATTCATTTTACTAGAAGCAGTGCTAAAGCAGATGGTTCACCCAGAAGTGGTGGCTCTGTCAATAGGAAAGCTTGAATTGGAAATAGATCTCCAGTTTGGAGAAGCAAAGATTGGTAATGATTACTAGAAATAGCCAGGAAAACATCTTTAAAGATGGAGTGGGTAAAAGTGCAGGCTAAGGATGATCAATCAGCCACAAACAGGAATCAAATGATACTTGAGCTAACTAAAATTATGGAAATCACCCTAAATCCTGAGTGGCATTGGTGAAACAATTGTTACATTAAAACATAGGCTGGAGTATAGAGTCTCTTTTAAGAGTGAAATGCATCACTCGTCCCTGACAGCTGTTTAGCGAAGGAGGATGCTGGACAGAGGCCAGGGACTGTAATGCCTGCACTGGGTTCTGCAGTGATATTTTCTGCCATTTGCAGTAAGAAGCAGCAGATGAAGCATATGGGGAGATACAATGCAAGCTGCAGGTAGACAGGCAGTTGCTCGAGTTTCCATGTAGGACAGTTTTTAGACTCTAGCCTGCAGCATTTCCATATAGCACAGTGCCTCTACAGAAGCCACAGATTCAGCTATGCACAGGGATGCATTAAACCAGCATAGCACCCCAGCACTGTTTTGACAAGTGTGTTTGCTTTGCTTACCTGCATGGGGTTTGAAGAACTAAATGGCTTGCTATATGGATGCATGTAGAGCAGAGGAGGCCTTTTCTAAGCAAAACAGCATGATGTACTTAAGCTGTATCATCTAGAGGGGGAGAGACCATGTCATAGACTTATTTCTGAAGCTAGAACTTGCAGACTGTTGGAGTGATTTTAACATGTGAGTCATGTCAAAACTGCTTCAAGGTTGGAAGTGAAAAAAGGAATTAGTCAGAAAGGGCTGTTATTCACAGGCAAAAATTGATTCAAGACATTTGCCATTCATTTTTTAGGACAGCAGGCAAGGGAGAACTGTGAGAAGAATAATTTAGATGTAACTAGAGACTAATCATGAATAATGACACTCCCTGGTGATGTTAAATAGGATTGGTTATATTTAACTTGTAGTTTTTGTTTTGTTTCCAAGTCATAATCTTTGGCTTGGCTCTTGGATGTTTTCACAGATTAGGAGAGGTGCAATAACATGAGTGGTAGTTTTTCCTCTTGGCAGGTGGCAGCTTTTGTTCAGCATTAGCCCCAGTCCCCATTCCTCCCTGAGGATCATCGTCACCCAGTGAGATTCTTGGACTGCTCTCCAGGGAACAATGGCCTTCCTGCTTCATCATCAGTGTGAAATGCCTTGGCCCCTTACTGAGGCTTCGCTCTGGGGCAAAGGAAACCATCTAAGAGCATGGCAAGATTCTTCTGCACCCAGGCTGCAGACACACAGGGCTGAGGTTAGATGTGGGGCCCACACTTCCTTGTGCAGCAGAGTAGGAAAGCATTCAGGCAGCTGGGATTTCAGACTCCAGTGGCATGAGCAAGAGCTCTCTCTTCAGGACATTCCTCTCTGACACACCAAACAAGACAATTTTGGTGCCTCAAAATGTCTGCCCTTCTTCTCTGCCTCTGGGTGTCTCTTGGCAGGTCAGCACAGTGGGACAGCTGCTCTCTCATTGCATGAACAGCATCCTGCTGGAGAAGGGTGGTTTTTCTCATTTAAAGAGGGTGCAGAATGACCACTAACTCCTCTCACCCAGCTGTACTGGAGCCTAAGCAGGGGAAACTTGTCAGGCTTTTTTTCTCAGAGGGCAGGGAATGGCTGGGCTAATGGAAAAGACTGCCACTGGGACACAGAGACCAACCGTACTGCTGTTGGTCTTGTGGAGGCTGGTAGCATGATGTTCTCTTGCTGGTCTGTGCGTAGCTTGACCATAACAAACCTCACAGGCTCACTTTGGAGATAAACAGAATCAGCTTATTAAAAGTGTTTGGAGTTGTTTGGTTTTATCATTTGTTTTAATAGTATCTGCACTATTAGCACGCAGCAGGGCAGCTGGATGAGATCCCTAGTTGTCATGTCTCTGAGAAACAATTCATATCTCAGAGGGGCTGAAGTCAAACTTTGAGGCTTGGAAATATTTGCTGGGAGCCCCCACATAGGTTTTTTGTAGCCAGGACCCCAAGCTGAGTGACGGAAGCCCAGCTACTCCTGGAAAAGGGAGAAAGCCACCTTCTTGACATTCAGAAAAAGTAAAGCTGCCTGAGTTGTTTTGTTTGCCTGCAGAGCAACCTGCAAGCCAAGAGGGGAAGCCACAGCTGCAGAGGTTGGTCAGCTTTCTCGTGTAACAAGACAAATTTAGCAGGCATTTGCACCTCAGTAGGATTTTCTTTTATTTGGTGAAACATGAGAAAATGTAGGCTTTGCTTTTTTTTTTTTCCAGTTGTATACCACAGACCATGTTCTGTATTTCATTGAGTAACTTAGTAAAGCACCTTCAGACTGCTGTTTATGACCAAGTCACCTCACCTGAGTGCTTTTGGACCTCAACAGTACTGGTGTTCCCAGCTTCTAGCTTCTCCAGTTCATTCTCCTCATCGAAACCAGGGCTGAGTGTGCTGAAGCAGCTCAGTTCAGAGGTGGTAGGAGCTGGAGATGGCCCTCTGGTAGTGGAGGTGAACAGTCAGGGAAGCTCCTAGTGCATTATGGGCAGTGCACACCTCATGCTTTCCGCGTACAGAATGTCTGGGGAATGGAGCTGAGCCCAGAGTGGTGAGAATCCAGAAGCACAAGAGCCACCAGGGTTCTCTGAAGGTCTTCAGCTGTGGCACACAGTAGGTCTGTCTCCAGAAATGTCTAAGAACACCTGTAAGGATCGAGAAACAAGGAGGTACATGTGTTGGCAGAAGACTGCCTGTGTGTTAGGTGCTAGTTGTTTAGTGACCACTGCCCAACTGGTGAGCATGGTGTAAATAACTCATTACTTGGATGGGGCAGCCACCGGATGCACACTAAGGCGTAGGGTGCCCCATCCCTTCTGCTTCCTCTTGGGCCCATTGCTTCTGGCATATCTGAAAAGGTTAGGGTGGGTGTTGTTACACAACTTGCTCCTTTCTCAGTCAAAATGGGAGCTTTTTGGCATTGATCGCAGTCCTTCGGCTTGTCCTTATGTTTTGCTTCTGCTAGGCGTTGTTTTCGCTGGAGGCCTGAGATCCTTGGCCACAGCATGTTTCCAGGGTTGCTCTTGCCAGAACCACAGTGGTTTATGCTGTATGGCTTTCTGACTATCGTACCATCTCATGTTAGCAGATGAGGGGTTGCTGAAACACTGGAGCTGTCTCCACCCTGAGCTGTTGGTGCAATGGCAGCCCGTGGAGTTAAACATTAGCATAAGTTACTTATTCACCCTAAAGGAAGATCTTTACAGATTGTCCTTATTTTGTATTGTAGTCCCAGCAATACTGTAGCTCTGACAGCAGGGGTTAGAAATTTGATTTGTTAGGACATTGCAATGTCATTATGTTTGACGCTTTTTCAGAGTTTCCTGGATGTTGCTTGAAACAGGATAATCACTTACTCATGTGCAACCAGCGACCACATGGAAGCCGCTCACAAAAGAAGCGGCAGCCTTTGCTAACAAAAGAACTCCTTTCTGTTTTATTTTTCCAACCGAAGTTCTCAAAACGAAGTCATTCAATTTCTCGCTTTGTTCTGGATTTTGTGTTTGCCCTCACTTGAGAGCAACCCTGGTTGGGGGATGGAAGATGTGGGACTTTGGTCTTAGAGTAAGTATGAAGTTTTCTTGTTGGTAATTATTCCTAGTCCAGGAATGTCAGAATGAGGAAGATTTTTCTTCTTTGGACTCATTTGTCTGGTGCATCCACATTACCATAGATGGAATACTCCAGAGAAGATACAAGGGAAGGATTTCAGTTTAATCAGGTCCAGGCACAAATTTTGGACTAACAGCTAATACAGCAGAGCATCAGCAAAATCTGTCTCCTCTTTGCACTCAGATCCAAGAGGGCTTAAGAGCTATCCTGGTGTTTTCAATACAGAAAGACTTGCTTATTCAAGAACTGCCTCCCCTCTTCTCCTCTTTTTCTCCCTAATACAAATCAGTAACCTTTAGTAATGCCAGGTCTGAAAAACTTTTCTACTTTTAAATGTGAACACAGATGGGTGTTTGTTTTCAGGGGTGTCGTCAAACAGGAATGCGTAATCAACATGAGGAATTAATTACACCCAGCACCTCCATCTGCTCTGGCATCCCTGGGAGCCCGGAGCAGAGCTCAGCTTAAGAGCCCAAGTCAGGGACAGACCAGGGATGAGTTAGCTTCCCTGTCGGGAGTGAAGTTCTGGGGTAGAGTGGCTGGCACATGGTCACAGCTGGAGTGTAGAAGATGTGGCTGGAAGAAATTCTGACATTACATTGTGATGGAGTAGGTCTGGAGGATAGGCGGAGGTAGCTACGTGCTGTCTGACTGTATGGGGGAGCAGCAAGGAAACTAGAGTCTGTGGTGTGGCTGGAACGGAAACACAAAAAAAAGAGCTTCCTGAAGCTCAGACCTGCCTTGCTGGTCTCTTGCTCTTCCTGGCCATCAGCAGAGAGGTTGGTGGGGTTGGGGCTTCTCACTGGCCTCTGAGGCAGCAGTGCCAGGGTGATAAACTCCCTTTGGTTGCTGCTGTGAGAGTGGGTTGGCACCATCTTTGGCTGACTCTTCCTGGGGCTGGTGAGGGTAGTTCACAGAAGGTAGTATGACGACATTTCAGGAGGGATTACTGTGGTTTCCATGGCACCAGCAGGCGTGAGTCAGCATCTTGCTGCTGCAGTGGCTCCCGTGCAAAGCTGCATGTCCCCAGCTTTGCTCTGGCTCAGCATGGTGAAGGGCAATGCTAGGGCAGAGGCAGGGAGCATGCACAAGGTTTGATCTGAGCTACCCTGAGAGCAGGAAATATGTCAAAGAGGAGATTGAACTAGTTTTTCTAACAGCTAAATGTGGGGATTACTTATGCAGAATGGAGGTTGCCTGTGCCCACCTGCAGGACGCATGCTCTGCTTAGCGTGAAGCTCCCTCTCAGCTTTCTCCAGGCCTGTTTCCTAGTGCTCTTGCTGTGTGCTGGCTGGGCTGTGCAAGTGTGCAAAGCACTGTTCCAGAGGCACATGGGATCAGATCCACAAGCAAGAGTGGCAAGAGAGCTGAAATACAGTCTTTCTTTAGGCACAGAGTTCACTGTCTTTGCGGCTGCAACTTTAGAGCAGGAGCCATTGTTGTGCACCACCAGCAAGCACCACTCATAGAATCATAGAATCATTAGGGAATGGAAGGGACCCCGAAAGATCATCTAGGCCAATCCCCCTGCCACACTGGAGAAGTTATAGGATCAGAATCACTCTGGGTTGGACAGGACCACCTCATCATCCAGTTCCAACCTCCCCATCATGGGCAGGGACACCCCACCCTAGACCAGCCTGGCCAGAGCCTCATCCAGCCTGGTCTTAAACACCTCCAGGGATGGGGCCCCAGCCACCTCCCTGGGCAACCCATTCCAGGCTCTCACCACTCTCACAGTGAAGAACTTCCTCCTCGCATCCAGTCTAAATCTACCCATCTCCAGCTTTGCTCCATTCCCCCTAGTCCTGTCGGTACCCGCCATCCTAAATAGTCCCTCCCCAGCCTTTTTGTAGGCCCCCTTCAGATACTGGAAGGCCACAAGAAGGTCA
>JAOXOE010000874.1:37829315-37866362 GCA_028565055.1 Phoeniculus purpureus
CTGTAGTGTTGCTGGGGGTTGTTGTGACCAAAGTGCATGACCCGGCACTTGGCCTTGTTAAACCTCATACAATTGAGGCACAGTAGTACAAAAACAACAGAAACAACAGGTGGATGTGATGTGTTCCTGAATTTATTCAAGTACTTTTTGTCAACACCAGTCTAACATGTACCTCAGGTTTTCTCAGATGCACTTAAAAATGCAGGAAGGTCCATGTTCTTCATAATCTCTCCTATAAACCCATAAGTCCTGGAAAGAGTGGAGTGATGCCAGAATAGACCCGCCAATCCAGACAGAAGACTTTCTTTGAGGGGATGCAGCTACAGTAAGACTGTCACTGGGGCACATCCTGGCCAGATCCATCTGGAAGCGGTCGACAAAGCCCTCCATCATAGTGCTGCCCCCACACAGCAGGATATTCTGCACCATTTTTTGGTTGATTTCAGCATCACACGTCTTGAGACAGGCAACCGTCAGCTGTGGAAGTCCTGGTTGCTGTGAGCCAAGTAAGGCCGGTTTGAAGAGTGCTTCTACACAGAGGAATCTCTCCTTGCCTACAGTGATGTGGCATCCATCCGGAAGCTGATACTGTGTTTGTTGTTTCTGTACAGGCAAACTCAAGTCCTGTGCAAGGTCTAGAGAAGCATAGCAACACTTCTCTTTGAGATCTTGTACAATGTTTAGCTGGTGTTCTGTGAACACGTTTCCAGACTCACTTAGCAACTTCATGAGAAAATGTGTGATGTCCAAGCCAGCATAATCTGCACTAACAACACCACTCAGAACATAACCTTCATTGATGGGAACCACACGTGAAATGCCATGGCCACTCTCCACCACAACAGCTGAGGTTCTTCCATATGAGTACATGGATAAGACGGACTGACAGGCAGCATAGACAGCAGGTATATGAAATCCTTCAAACATCATCTCAGCATATCTCTCCTTGTAAGTTGTGGAGCACAAGGGAGGCACTGACACCAGAACAGCATGCTCCTCTGGCTGAATTTTCATCTCTTTCTGGAAAATACACTCCAAGGTATCTTGCACACAGGCCCAGTCCACCACTAAGCCGTGTCTTACTGGGCTAAGAGTTGAGGGTACACTGCTTTCCTGAAGCTTGCTTCCAATAAAAGTTTCTGTTTGACCGCACCCAGTCTCCTGTATGGGCTTAGCAACTGTAGATGAAGCAATGTAGGAAGGCCATGGGTCCCCCGCAAAGCCACACTTGAAGTAACCTGTGCCAATGTCCAGGACTACTGTCTTAGTTTTCTTCATGGCCTGGAGGCTACCCGTAGTTGTATGTACACGGCTGTGTCTCATAGACTTCAAACTGCTTGCATCCAGCGCTGCTGTTCTTACAGGCTTTCTGCAGGCAGCTGTGACATCATCACAGAACGAGTGCTGAACATGCTCCTTGGCAGCACTTCCCTGCCACCACTCCACTTGGAGCCAGCACAAGCAGCAGACACATGCCTGGAGCCCTGATAACAGTGATGCTACTGACTTGTCACTTACACACGTTTGAAATTAGGACACAGTCAATGCCTCACCTTTACTGTACACCACTCCACCACAGGAACACCTTTGTTCCTTTCCCTCAGCAGGTCACCATTCCCCTACCAGAGGGTGTGCACTCATAACACTGCAGCTACTGCTGCAAGGGAGCATGGAAAAAGAGAACATTCCTCGCCACAGAATATTTATAGTGAGTCACTAACAGCACCTTCCTTGTATAACAATAGCTCCATGAGCTTTCTTACTGAAAGCTATTTCACAGAGGGCACCTTATAGTCCTAGCTTGAGTTAAAATAGTACTAATTCTATACAGACATGTCACTTATCAGCTCCATCTCTTCTAACTAGCTGCACTTTCTGAAATTAGTGGCAGAATTATCTGCTTTTACAAGTGATCATAGAATGGTTGAGGTTGGAAGCCCTCACCACTATCATAGTGAGGAGTTTCTAAGACTCAATCAAAATCTCTTTTAGTTTGAAACCCCTCCCTTACTCTATCACTAGAGTGGCTCATAAAAAGTCTCTCTCCTGCTTTCCTGTCAGCCCCCTTTAGGTGTTAGAAGGCTGTTCTAAGGCACTTCCAGCATCTTCTCCAGGCTGAACAGCTCTAGTTCCATCCACCTCTTTTCATAGAAGAGGTGCTCCAGCCGTCTGATCATCCTTATGGCCTCCTCTGGACTTGGTCCAGCAGTTCCATGTCACTTTTATGTTGGGGGCTCCAGAACTGGACACAGTACTCCAGGTGAGGTCTCACAGGAGCAGAGGAGGAGAACCACCTTCCTTGACTTGTTGGTGACTCTTACTATTGATACAGCCCAGGATGCAGTTATCCTGGGTGCTCTCACATACTGCCAGCTCATGTTGTTTTCTACCAATACCCCCAAGTACTTCAGCAACAACACTTGACATTTACAGTTATGACCAAGGACTTGGCTGCAGAAAGGCTCTTGCTTATATTTGTCTCTGTGAAGACCAAGATCACTGCTAAATCTTGCGTGCCCTGTAAGGGTGCAGTTAAGTCAGAAGTTGCATCTGCGGGGAGTAGTAGATAAAATAGGTGACCCTATACTGACCATGTTCCATCCCAAATATGTCATATTTGAGATAAAGCTGAGGGACCAAGAGGGATAAGCCCTCTTCTTCAATGGCCAGCATCTGAGGAAGACTCTGTCCTCTCATCAACCCAAATCCATGCTGCCAATTTTAAGGAAAGAACTACATCCCTGCTGTCCGCACTACTTCTCATACAAACCAGAGTACCACTGGCCTTCCAGGCCACCTGAGCATACTGTTGGCTCATGTCCAACTGGTTGTCAGCCAGTATTCCGGGTCCCTCTCTATCGAGCCACTCTCCAGCCACTCTTTGCCCAGTCTGTAGCCACAGGAAGTTATTGTGGCCAAAGTGTAGGTCCCTGCACTTGACCTTGTTAACCTTCATCCTGTTAGTCTCTGCCCATTAACCCAGCCTGTCCAGATCTCTCTGCAGCATCTTCCTCCCCTCCAACAGATCAACACTCCCTCCAACTTAGTGTCATCTGCAAATTTACTAAAGGTAGATTGATCCCCTCATCCAGGCCATCAGTAAAGACGTTGAATAGTGCTGGGCCCCATACTGATCCCTGAGGGACATCACTGGACACCAACTGGATGCAGCATCATTCACTGCCGTGTATTGAAAAAGACATCCAGACAGCAGTGATCTGAAGGCAAATCTGAAGGCTAGTCTGAAGGCCCTTTATTTTACAGCAACCTCCCTTTTACAAGGTCCCTTGCTTACACCAGTATATGTCCATGCACTACTTTTGGTTAGTAAAAATACAGAGTTTTCTCATGGTTTCTCAGCTTGTTATCTTCTTGCATGCACCTCTCTTAGCTGGTTACCGTAACACTTGGTTCAGATTCTTCAGCTAGGAGCAGTCTTTAGCTGAGATGTTTAACCCTGCATTTGCTTATGATCATGGCCTAAAAGAGAAAGCCTGATCTCTCCCCACAATTCACAACCACTCTCTGTGCCCAGTCATCCAACCAGATTTTAACCCATCAGAGAGTGTACCCAACCAAGCCATGGGCTGCCAGCTTCTCCAGGAGGATGCTGTGGGAGACTGTGCAAAGGCTTTGCTGAAGTCTAGGTAGACCACATCAACAGCCTTTCCCTCATCTACTTGGCAGGTCACCCAGTCACAGAATGAGATTGGTTAGGCAGGACCTTCCTTTCATAAACCCATGCTGGCTGTGCCTGATCCCCTGGCTGCCTTGTACATGCTGCTCAATGGCACACAGAATCTGCTCAATAACCTTGCCAGGCACTGAGGTCAGGCTGACAGACTTAAGAGTTTCCAAGATCCTCCTTCTGGCCCTTCTTGTGGATGGGCACCCCACTGGCCAACCTCCAGTCATCTGTGACCTCCTGGTTATCCGAGACTGGTGATAAATAACAAAGCAGCTTAGCCAGCTCATGTGTCAACTCCTTAAGCACCCTGGGATGAATCCCATCTGGACCCACAGACTTGTTAGGATCTAAGTGGCACAGCAGGTCACTAACTACTTCCTCCTGGATTACAGGAGGGATATTCTGCTCCCCATCCCTGTCTACTAACTCAGGAGCCCAGTTACCCTGAAGATGGCCAAGCTTTTTGTTAAAGACTGAGGTAAAGAAGGTGTTAAATACCTCAGCCTTTTCCCCGTCTTCAATTACTCTGTTCCCCCATTCATCCAACAAGGAATGAAGATTTTCCCTGGCCCTCCTTTTGTTATTAATGTATTCATAACATCATTTTTTAATTACCTTTAAGATTTGGCCAGATTAAGTTCTAACTGAGCCTTTGCATCTCTAATTGTCTTTCTACATGACCTTACAACATCCTTAAACACTTCCTGATTCACCTGCCCCTCTTTCCAAACTATTTTTGTCTTGAGTTCTTGCAAAAGCTCCCTGCTCAACCAGACTGGTCTTCTACCCTGCTGGCTCATTTTTCAGCCCTTAGGGATAGCCTACTCCTGCACCTTCATAATTTAATTCTTAAAGTAAGCCCAGCCTTCATGGGCCACTTTGTTTTTGAGGGCTGCTTCCCAAGGGACTCTCTGAACAAGCTCCCTGAATAGAACAAACTTAGTCCTCCAGAAGTCCAAGATAGAGCTTTTGCTGATGACCATTCTCAGTCCACCAAGTATTGAAAATTCTATCATATGATGGTTGCTGTGCCAAAGATGACCTTAAACCACCATATCTTCCACTTTGCCCATCATCCATGTATTCATTTGGCTGATACCTATTGTTTAGTGGCATTCTGGGAGGGGGTATAAGGGGCAAGGAAGGAGGCTATCTGCTACCTCAACCCTGAACTGTCCCACATTCACTCCCGTATCTTAGTTTTGGCAGGGGCACGGTACAGGAACCTTCTGAACCTGAGTTCTACCAGAAGGTAGAAAGTTCTACCCAATTTCTGTTCAAGGGAAGGCAGGGCCTGGTGCCACCAGTCAATCTCTTGTTCTGCCTTTCTGATACTCTTCAGCCTTTCAACTGCCTTTTGCAGTTCTACAACCCAGCAGAGGAGATCATCCACCTGCTTGCAGCAGACACAGCAGTTATTGTAACTGGCACTCACTTCAAGCGCAAGGCTCTAGCATTCCCTGCAGCCTGTGACCTGGACACCTGCATGTTTACATCAGAACTCCATCTGGGTTCCAGTGTCCACTCTGACAACTGTGGAGCACGTAACCTTCTGCCAGGTGGAGACCATAGTTGATCTTTTTCCTGGAGGGTAATCACCCCCAGTATGATTCACCTGTCCTTCCCACGTGTGTCCTGCTGTCTGCACTCCAACCCCTGAGAAGACTGAGAAGGCTAGCTGCCTACTGTTTGCAGTCTCAGAGTTGCTTCCCAACCTTACATTTGTCATTTCAGGTAACAAAAACAGTACACATCCACTAGTGTTACCCAGGTCTTTGTTTTGGCCTGAAATCTGTGGACAGGTTTTAAGAATTTTTACGAAGTCATTTTGGACAATGTTTGCTGAGATGGTCCTTTAGCTGTGGGATAGTGGACAGCTGCTGTTGGCAATGATGGCACCTGAGAGGCAATTTGAGAAGTTCCGAGACATTGTCCTTCACCATCACTTTCCCCTTGCTTCTTATCATCTCTATCACATCTGAAAAACAGCAGAGACCGGAGGTATTTGCATCATTAAGTGTCATCAAACACATGACGCTCCTGATGTCTGCACACTGCTTTGCACACACAGCCTGTCATCACTGTGTTCTAATGTAAAATGGTCACAAATTCAGTTGACTTAGTGCTACATCCGAATAACTCAAAATATGTTATATATTTCACTAACTACAATACACTTGCTGGCTTACACACCTGTTTGGAAAAACAGCCCAAAGCTAGAACCCTCAAGCAGGATTATGTGTTAAACAGTATCTTTTCTAATCATTACCTTGAGAGTTTAAGAAGTAGTCTGTGGTAAAAGAGTTCCAGTGCTTTTTGGTTTTCAGGGCTGGAGAATCAAAATCCTGGCTGATCACATGCAAATGTAGCTGGCTGAAACAAACATGTAGGTAAGACAGAAAAACCATGTTAATGCTCCAAGTTCTACTGTAGTAGTGCCAGCTGCAAACATGATTCAGCAGGGTCAGACTGCCAGCCTTATGGCTCAGTCTTACCATGTCTGACCCATAGTCCTGCAACAGAAGAAACCCCAGTCTGTTCTGGAAGCACTGTCTCATGCCAAGTGTTTCACCTGAACAGTGAATTCTGTTGTCCCATAACTACAGTCCACAATCCTAGCTACCAAAAAAGACAGAGGCTGGTTTTAGTAAACCACAAGTTTAAACTTTCTAGAGGACTTGAACAGGACTGGATCAGTAACTCAACACTTCATCCACGAATGGGAGACCAACTAAGGAGCACTGATTACAGAACCCACAGGCATTTGGTCACTGTTAAGGTCAGGGCTAATTTACTCACAAGATTTAAATTTTCTCAGTACCACGAAGGACTTGATAGGCTTAGGAGTCACTCCTTGATGCCAGACCGGTATCCTCGGAGTTGGATGTCCAAGCACCTGGCCACTGGCAGTGCTGCCTCTGTCACTAGGACTGGATGTGGATGTACCACAGTCCCAGATACCCTTAAATTTAGCTCTGTTAGGAGAACCTGAGAGACATTTTCCACCCAACCCAGAAAGCCCATCAGCATGTACGCAACAGTACGAAGATCACCCACAGGATTGTTCACACTGTTCAGGAGGATTAGTTGTCCTTTAGCAATGCTGGATCACGAGCATATATATCCCCAAATCTGTATAATTGGAAGAACACAGTCTCCACCATCTAGGTCTTACCTCATGCTGGGGATAGCATGATAACCCATTCTGAACTGCAGACTCCCTTTGGCAGGGCACTGGTCAATCATTTTTTGCCCAACTGCATGCATGTGCTCCAGGAGTTCAAGATGGTGTCTGGTGACTGACTTCAAGCTTGAAATGGGGTCCCACGGCAAGACAAGCCAGTGATAACGTGCTTTGGGATATTTATCCTTGATGACTACAGTCCTTTCATCTTTGTAAACCTTACAAAACAAATAACTAGATTATTTACTGATTGAAAGCCAGATACCTTATTCCTGTAAGCATTCTATTTAGTGTATTTTGAGCTGTTATCCATCTGTGCATCCCTTTGTGGTGGCAGAAGTCCCTAAGCACATGTTTGAGTTTATAGTGCAACCAGGACTGACAGAAAAAAAACCAAGAAGAGGTTTCTAGATGGAGAGAAGTATCAAACAGCAAATCACACTTTAGGGAGGACTTTTGCTGTAACTGCACTGGTCCAGCACCCTCTTTCATACCGTGCAGCTACAGACGGGTATTTCCGTAGCCCTCTTCATATACTTTGAGGAAAAAGCTTTCTATTCTTACACAGCAGTAAGTGAACTGGAACCATCGCTACAGGTCTTGAAGATCACCTGGACTCAAATACCAGCAAGGTCTTGAAACTCTACTTCTATCAGGCTGCACTCAGCTTTGTGGTCACTGAAAAAGAAATCACAGCACTGTGCTCAATGTAGAGCACAGAGGAATACACTGGACTGCCTCATCCTTCATGGGTTTCTGGACTTAAACACAAGTCTCAGAGGCGCTACAAGCAGCATGGTCAGTGATGCAGACATTGGCTGGCCTCACACAGTCAAAAACATCCAAGTCTGAGCTATCTCAGCTCATGCTACCCAGTGTGCACTAGCACATAAAAGCAACAGGCTCCTGTCTACTGTGCCCTTCTTCCTGTTTTATCTTTTGCCTCTGCAATAATTTGATGCAGCTGATGAAGAGAAACTGTGGACCGTGTCAGAACAACCTGCCCCTGGCAATAAATATCTGTCAGGTTCTGAAGCAAAAACGATGTGCCATGTCTCTGATCTCACCGCACATCTGCTGGTGAGAGATGGATGATGTCTTTGTCATCTTTGCTAATTATTCCCATATGTTTATACCCTGAGCTGATCAGTCCTGCTCTACAGGAAAGAAGATTAAAATTTTATCAGCAGGCAAATCATCATGACTGATCATTTCAGCAGCAAGACTGGTTGATGCTGTCATACACACATTAGTGTTTCCATATGCAACCAGTGGGAAAGGGGCCATGATGAAGCATCTTCCAAAGACAGAAATATTGCCATTGATTTAATACTTGATTAAAAAGCAAAGATGGGAGTTCTGTTCTCTGTGTATTCAGTTCAGAATCACAGCTAACACAAAGTCACAAACCATTCTTTGTGTCCTAACATTCAAAGAACAGTTTTAAGACCCGCTTATGTCCTGAGTCAAGTAATGATAAAGTCTGCCTGTACAGTAGCCACAGAAGACCCACTTCTGCATCTTGACTCTGATGTACCCAAAAGCAGGCAGCAGATAACAGAATCATTCAGATCGGAAAAGACCCTTGGGATCATTGAGTCCAACCATCAATCCTACACTACAAGTTCACCCCTAAACCAGATCCCCCAACACCTCATCCAAGCATCCTTTAAACTCATCTAGGGATTTTGACTCAACTACCACCCTAGGCAGCCTATTCCAGTGCTGGGCCACTCTCTCTGTGAATAATTTTTTCCTGATGTCTAGTCACAGAATCACAGAATCAGTCTGGTTGGAAAAGACCCCTGGGATCATCAAGTACAACCAGCTACCCTACCTTACAAGGTCACCTCCAAACCATATCCCTCAACACCTCATCCAAACGATCCTTAAACATATCCAAGGAGAGCGACTCAACCACCTCCCTGCGAAGCCCATTCCAGTGCTTTACCACCACTTCTGTGAAAAAATGCTTCTTAATATCTAGTCTAAACCTACCCTGTTGTAACTTGAACCCATTCCCTCTTGTTCTATCACTAATTGCTTGTGAGAAGAGCCCAGCACCAACCTCTCCACAACGTCCCTTCAGGTAGTTGTAGACAGTGATGAGGTCTTTTCTCAGCCTCCTCTTCTTCAAACTAAAAAATCCCAGCTTAACAGAAGAGCTCCAAGAAAACCATTATACAGTCACAAGAAACTAGAGGAATGGCTGGAGAATCTACAGAAGGTTAAGGAAACCACACAGGAAATACCTGTTGGCACAAAGGGACAAGGTGGAGGACTAGACAGGAATCACATCCTGCCAGCTGGTACAGAGGGGAACCAACCAAGAGTTTGCTGAATAGCCAGGGAACCTACACCACAATGGAAACCAGGCAGTGTCAGCTACCAGAAAACAGGAACCTCCACCACTTGCTCAGCTTCAAGCCACGCCCCAATTTTAGTCGGTTTCCCTGAGCAAACAAAGCAACAATGTCTGCTCGCTCTCCTGATAGCCTTCTAGAAATCGGGCATTTAATGCAATTAAGACGACATTCGGTAAGATCAGTATAGACTCCCACAATAGTGCTACTGCAGAGATACCATTCGGCCCTAATACAGAAGTGCTGCATTGATTAAGAAGTGTAAATTAAATTAAACTGCACGAGGAAGAAAACAAGCTCCTTTAACTTTGTTAGACACAAACTACTGTAAAGTACAAGCAAGCAGCTCTCACCTGCAGTTTTGGATCTTGCATGGAGCTCTTGAGACCCTGACTCCAGTGTCCTAAATGTTCCTAGAGCAAAGGAAAGTAATAATTTAAAACAAAATTAAGAATTCAATTACATGTTTTAAAGCATTCAATACTTTGATCCAATTGTAACAGTAAAGCAGCCAAATGACAGCTGAATTATTTCCTTTTTGTGAATGCCAACACATCTTCTCCAACTCCAGAAACCTTCTTTTGAAAATTTTTAACAAGATACTATTAAGATCCAAAGTTATGTTTTTCAAATGTTGGACATTTACCAGGGAGCATTAGATTTGTTTGCACTTATAACTAGCATATACATGTCATGGGACAGTCTATGATTACTACTGGCACCAGATTATTTTATTAAAAGACCCTGTGCTTCATGGGGATCACATGGGCCCAGGGAACTAAAAGGATCTCCATTAAATCCCAATCACACACTTCCCTGCACAGAACAAAGAGGAGGTTCTGATGTGTGGCCTTACTCTCAGATGTATTTATTTTTTCACATTGTGCAAGCAGTGTCTCATACGAAAAACAAGAAAGGCACAGGAAGATCAAGCCACCACTAGCACACATCCCTTCATTTGCTTAGGGAACACCTCACAGCAGGTATGTGGAACACACTTTTTTCCAAAACTGAAGTTTTTTCTGATCAGATCACTTAACAGTTGTTACCTACATTTACTTTCATCATATATGGAGGAAGGTGTTCAAATGTTATTACAGTGCCAACAGAGAAAGTCTGATTTGCCTTGTCCCCCTGCTCATACCACCACAAATCTGGCCCAAATACAACTAGCCCAAGTTCACCAAAGAATTAAGTGGCCAGCCCAGCAAACCTGGAGCAGACATTTTGTCCTGAGGGGTTTCATTTCTGTATCTTGTTCTCCAGCACTCCACTGTTAAGAGTTTCAGAAGCACTAAGCAGTCTTTTATTTTGACTGTGTCAACAGGGCAAAAAAATTCCTTGCAAAAGATTCTGACGAGTAACATTAAGTAATGTAAACAGGGTTCTACCATAAGGAACTTCAAAAGCAAGAGGGAGGAAATTAAAAGCAATAAAAAAGATCCAAAAGAAGGTCAAGTTGTCCCAACCTCTGTGTGTAAGATTTTAGATAACTACTGCTCTATTTGTAAGAGTAGATTTAATCTCAAAAGCCAGGAAAGTATCCTTATGTTAATCCAGCTAAAATGAGCTCATGTGGGCAGTCCTTACAGCAGAAACTACAGCAGGAACCACAGCAGGAACCAGAGATTTACACCTCACTCACCATTAAGCAAGCTCAGGCTAGAATGGTCCCAGCTCAGGCTAGAATGGGTCCCAGACAACTTTCCCAGGACCTGGGTCATGTCAAGAGCAGAGTCTTTGCCTCAGTGAATGTCAGCTCACATGCTCTGCATACTCCAAGAACCTGTGCTCACCTGAGACACTTCCCCAGCAGTACTCCACAAAACTCTCCTCCTGGGGGAGGAGACAGTTCCAAGAAGAACAGCAGAGGTACTACTGCCAACACACTTGCCTTTTTGTTTGGAGTTGCTTCACATGGAGATACACTGGTACTGCTTAGTCTGGAAGCTGAAGAACGGCCATGTGTATCCACCATCTCCATCTTCATCATTTTTCTAGGCACAAGCTCTACATCATCATTCTCAGGGGAGTCCTTCTTGATTTGTTTTTTGTCTTCAGCTTCTGTGACAGTCTTCCCTGACTCTTCATCAAACTGCACCATGTAGGGGTAAAGTTTATTCACCATGTGCAGGACTTGGCCTGGCCTCATTATCACCTCTTTGTCCTTGCCAATATTCACAAGATCAACACTAGTTGGGTTGACTCCTATCTTTAGTAGAAAGAAAAAGGGGAAAAAGGCAAAAGATGTTGTAACTGGAATTGCCATCTACAGCTCCTTTGTCCAGGAATATTACTATGCGGGAAAGCAAATGCACTTTGTATTCACTGTGCATCCTCTCTCAAGAATCAGGGAATTCCAAAATCGGAGACACCTCTCTGGTCCTGTCCTGCAATCGCAGATGTCACTGCACAATCTCCAGGGGCATGGTATCACAGAGGCCATACAGTTCCGTAGCTGCTGCCTACAGAGGTATGGCAAGACCTATGCCGCACTCTGCTAAGATAAATTAGCAACCTATTAAACAACAGTTAGAATCAAAATAGCCTTAGCAAGAATTATTCTGGAAGAGGTAACAGTCGTTTTAACAAATTCTTTCAGTCCAATCATCCCCAGTAATATCTCTTTTTTCGAACTGTTTTACTTTCTCTTCACTATGTTTTGTTTTCTGTTTCTCCCAATGCTTTGCCATCAATATAACTGCCTTCAACTACACAAGCACACTATCCTGGCTCACTTCAAGAGACAAAAGAGCTCATGCTTACAACTAGTACCTCACCAAGCAGAGCCCACTGCTAGCATTTGCAGCACACTCCCTCCTGCACAGAAAAAAACAAGTAAAGGTGGGAGGGAAGTCTCTCTGAGCCCCTAGAAGATGCCATGACACAGGGCAGAGCTCCTGTGCCTCTCTTTTCCCACCCAAGCCAAATGTGATAACCCTTTTCCAGCCCGAAGAAGACTCCTGTCAAGTGTAGTGACAACACTTGCCTTCTCCTCTCTATTCACCTCAGCTTGTGTAAGATATATACTAGCCTACCTGAAGTGTGATACTTCCATTTTAATTTTTCATCTTACACTTCACAAAGCAACTCTGTTATTTATTATGTTTAAGGATGGCAAGGTCAGATTGTTAACTCTCTTGTGGCATCAGTTTACAGCTCTATGTGACTCCAAAATAATTCTTCCTGCAAAATAGTGTTTGAAAGAATGAGACATTCCCTGAAACTTAGCTGAAAACTGAAAGCAGTACATTTTCCCTTCTTTCATGCATAACTGATAATACAAATGAGTGTGCGTCATCTACAGTGGCTGCTGAATAGGTGGAATTTTGCCTGATCATGAAGATGACCATAAGTAAATGAGGGATCTCCAACTTCAGCAAAAAGCTTTTATGTTTATCTATGAAACAAGCTTCAGGAAACTAGCTGTTCCCAGTGACAGTCTGTCACAGAACCTTCCATCAGCTTTGTCACTGCAATACCTGCCTGCTTCACAGGATGGTACTGTGCCACTCATCTCTTTGTGCTCACTGCTATGAAGGACCTGCCTGATTCCAGGCTTCAGTTTTCTTCACTCTACAGTTCTAGTCAAAAAGAGTACTCTTCACATCCTCCAGATCAGTATGCTACCAACCAACCACAGAACCACACAATCACATATTGGTCGTGGCTGGAAGGGACCTCTGGAGATCACCCAGTTCAACCCCTCTGCCAGAGTAGGATAACCCACACAGTAACATATCCAAGTGGACTCTGAATGTCCCCAGAGGAGAAATCTGTGCCACTCACACATTTCCTGGGAAGCAGCTGTAACAGCAAAAACATGCCAATATCCACCACCAGATAACACTCCCAGCCCCGAGACTCCAGTAACACAGTATCCAAACTGCAGCTAAGGCTGACCTCTGGGAAAAACAGATTTTTGCCAGATTCAGCACATACTGGTGGGGACCTTGTGCTTTGCTGAGCTCTGGAGGAGTTTTGATGGAAGACAGCACTCCTCAGTAAGCAGCACATGTCAGTGTGCTGTCCACACATGCTGATGCTGCAGGAGCACCTACCTAACCCAGCACCCAAAGCCAGAGATATTAATGTCATATTATCTCAGGAGTACTGGTCCTCCTAAGTAGGACACGGTAAGCCTACATCCATCCAATTAATAACCTGAGAATAACCTCCAGTGCTGCCTCACATCCCAACCCTTTCCAGAGGTGACACCACTGCTTTGGCTCTGTCAGCCATCAAAACAGAAACCTTCCACAAACTGCTCAGAACTGTCTTCAAATAAGAATCAATTTGACCTTAAATGAAGGCTATAGAAGTTCAACGCTCAGCAGGCAGATCAAGAAGTTTAGGGTAAGAACCCCAGAACCTCCCAAACACAGCACTTGGAAGAGCATTCACAACAGGACTCCTCAGTGCTCCAAATCTGATTGACTGAGATCATATCTGGAGGGAATAATGTAGTCTTTCCCTTCAGGTACACAAGAAAAACAAGACAGATCCGTTCTGAGGACCATCCACTGTACTTTCCTTGGTCATAAAACAGCTTCAAGCACTTCTGACCTTGTGATCAGAATCATGACTTGTAGCATTTGGGAAATTTAATTACAATTACCATTCTAGTAATGACCAGAAATACTCTACACCGATTTAAAACATACCTGTTTAACTATGACATATTCCTTGTCGCAGTCTGCTTTTAACTGAACTAGAAAGAAAGAACAAAGCGTAAATGAAACAGTGTAAATGCAAAGGACAGAATTCTGCTGAACCACTCCTCACAGAAAACACTCCTGTATTTTACTGTATGCTGTCCTACGAAACTGGTCTCTGTGAATGGATGCAAAGAATACTTCTGCTTCATCCTCCGTTCACGGATCCAAAGGTAAAACAGAAGCACAACTGAGTCACATCTGAATATTTCTCACTATGGAGCACAAAATTCCTTCAGAATAAAGGTGAAATCTGAGAGCCTTCACCATGGTTTTTTCTGTTATTCTCTGTGACAAGGCATGGGGCAGGACTGTGTCCCCAGGGCAGGGGAGAATAGTATTCTGTAGCTCACAGATATTTTTATATATTCTCCTACCTATAAAATAACAATTCACACTAAAATCTATTGCTGGAAGACTAGGGAGATGAAAGCAAGAGTGTAGGCAGTGGAACATGACTGTGGGTCTGTGGAATCATGTCAGGGTTCAATGCCTTTATGAGGGTGAACTTGCCATTATTAGGTGTCTTCCATGAAGTTTCAGTACTCAGAGAACTCTGTAAGTGCTTACAAAAAAAACCTTGATGAATCCAAGGGTCAGGCTACACTGTGGACCAAGAAGAGAAAGATGACCACAAACCCATCACTGCAGAAGCCAGTCTAAAGAAAGCCTGCTTAGATTTTGAGGAAAGCCTACTACTTCCCATCCAGCTCCTGCTGAAAGCGAGCTTATGAATTAAGCCACAACACTGGTGCGTTAGCTTCACTGTAATTTAGCAAAACAAAAGAACAAAGCTTATTGATAAACATCAGCACTGCTATCTCACACTTTTGAAGAACTTAGTGGCTGCCGCATATAGAAAATGGGACTGGAGCTAAACCTTACCTTGCTGTCGTGAACACTTTCTATCTGTTATCCCAGTCTCCGGGCCACGCCCAATTACCACCTTTCCCAAGTGTGGCAGTTTCACTCGCTGACTGCATTTCTCTTTCCCCACGAGCCAGCACACAGGCATCACTGTACTACGAAGCGAAGCAAACAGCATGTCACCAACACACTGCTTCACCCACGGATCCCATGCTAACTGGGTTCCATTTGCTGAAACGCAAGGCAAAGCACATTAACACTAGCATAACCCAGGAGCGCGTTGCTGCTGCTGAAAGGCCAACCCTACCTCCCTTCCTTCCCTTCCACCACACGTCCTGTCACACCCACGGGCCGTTTACAGGACGGCTGGCGTGAATGAACAGCTCTGCCTCACCGCAAGACCGACCCACCAAGTAAACGGCAGGATTTAGTCCTTACTAAGTCAGGGCTAATCTGAGGAACTACACGCCTGTCCGACTATTTGGGACCGGCCCCTCCGCCCGCAGCCGCCTCCCCGAATGCGGAGAACGGCGCTCCGGCGGCAGCGGACAGACGGGCACATGTCGCCGCCTCACATCGGGGTCACCGGGGCAACACTGACTCCCGCCCCCTCCGGCCGGACCAGCCAATCAGACGAGAGCTCAGCCCGCACCCTCAGCTGGCGCGCTTCAGGGCCTAGCGCAGGCGCGATGCCTCGGGGCGGGCGAGGACCGCGCGGCTCCCTCGCCCCGGGAGAGGAGCGATCGGTTAGGGTTAGGGTATCCGCCTGCAGCCCGAAGTCGCCCCTCAAGTGCCCCGGCTACTCCCCAACTCGGCGCAGCTACACTGCCTCCGCGCAGCTCAGCCCGGGAGACGCCCATCCACACCCCCCCTTCCCCAGCCCCCGCTGTACATGCGTCGTGCGCTTCGATCGCGGAGCACGCCGGGAGCGGTGACGTTAGCGGGCGAGCCTAGAGAGGTGGAATCAGGCACGTGATTGGTCAGCCGCGCTCCGCCTTCCATCCCTACTGGCCGGCCGCCCTGCCAATCGCGGCGGGGGAGGCAGTGCGGAGCTTCCGGGGTGGGGCGATGCTGTCTCAAAAGCGCCCGGATGCGGGGCCACCTCGGAACTTTCCAGAAAAGCCGGGATCGGAGGCGGTAGGCAGCTGCTGTAGCAGCAGCAGCTCTAGCGGCAGCGGCACTAAGAACAACAGCAGCAGCAGCAGCCACTGATTGTGTGACTGCCCAGGGCTACTCTCCGCTATGGTGAAGGAAACCACCTACTACGATGTGCTGGGCGTGAAGCCGAACGCCTCCGCCGAGGAGCTGAAGAAGGCCTACCGAAAGCTCGCGCTGAAGTACCACCCCGACAAGAATCCCAATGAGGGCGAGAAGGTTGGCGGCCCCACGGGACGGGTTACGGAGCCGGGTCGGGGGCAGCGCCGGGACTGGGGCTTGGGTACGCCGGGCTGCTGCCATTCGGGGTCCCAAGCCCCGTGTCTGAGGCGTGTATTGTATTTTCCGCAGTTTAAACAGATATCGCAAGCTTACGAGGTCCTGTCGGATCCGAAGAAGAGGGACCTATATGACAAAGGAGGCGAACAGGCGATCAAAGAGGGTGGTTCCGGTGGTGGCTTCGGGTCGCCCATGGACATATTCGATATGTTCTTCGGCGGCGGTGGCAGAATGCAGCGAGAGAGACGAGGTAATGTGCCCTCTTCCGACACTTGCCTGGGCTTCACGGCGTGGTCGCTGTGGCAGGCAGGATCAAAGTCACAGGAGAACACTATAAGATTTCATATAGTGTTGAAATGAAAGCACAGGTTTTTATCTTAAAATGGGAGGCTGTGACGCCTGAAACGGTCAGGGAAGGCTGTTTGGTTCAACTGTGGTAATTTGGACTCTTCATGGGTTTTCTCATGTTAATAACTAACTAGGTTTGTGCTTGGACAGTATTTATGTGAGCGTAAGTCCAGCTACTGATAGGCTGAATAGGAAATGGAGCGGTAACATAGCTTAAAATGAATCTTTTACAGGAAACTAAATGTAAATGAGACAGACAAATTAAACTTGGTCTATGAAACTTTTAGCTTTCCTGTGCTGCTCAGTGGAACTGAGTTGAAGCTCTTGTGAAATGCTGCTCAGAAGTTGAAAATCCAGATTAATCCTACTGGGAAAGACTACAGTTTTAATTTGTGTCAAAACATTAGGGTTGTATCAAAGCATTCAAGTTGGAACTTGGTATTCTTCACAAAACTAAGCCTGCAATAGCTACAATTTTAACTAGTTCCTGAGTTTAAAAAAATGTACTCTATTCAGTTTCGAGAAAGGCAGTTGATGAGAGGAAGTACTTTGCTGACTCTAGACAGCTACTACTTCCTCACAGGAGGCATGTTAAGCCAGTGTGTTGAAAATGAAGTCCTGCTGTATAAGACTTAATTGCTTACAGTTCTATGTATTTTATACCCGTTTGTGCACTCACAGAATGAGTCTGTTAGTTACGCTAACACAGAAGTGTTATTGGCAAAGCTGTTAGAATTGTCTCATTTAACATATAGGAAGGGGCCATTCACTAATAGAAGCAAAATAAGATCAAGCTGATTTAAAACAGTATGCTAAAGCTCGTAGACTTGCTTTTTTTGTGACTTGAGCACAGCAACATGGGAAGTTCACTGTTAACTTGGAAACCAAGCTTTCAAATTTGTAAAGGTATGCACTTTCTTTTACAGGCAAAAATGTGGTCCATCAGTTGTCAGTAAGTTTAGAAGATATGTACAACGGTGCCACAAGGAAACTTGCATTGCAGAAGAACGTTATATGTGACAAATGCGAAGGTAACTCTAAAACTGAAACTAAACACAGGTTTATGCTAAAACTTTCAGGGGCAGGGGTTGTGGTCTGAGAGGACATAACCACCTGTCTCCAATTGTCATTCTTCTCAGGTCGTGGTGGCAAGAAAGGTGCAGTAGAATGCTGCCCTAACTGCAGAGGAACAGGCATGCAGATCAGGATTCATCAGATTGGGCCAGGGATGGTGCAACAAATCCAGTCTGTGTGCATGGAGTGTCAGGGGCATGGGGAGCGTATCAGCCCCAAGGACCGGTGTAAGAGCTGCACTGGCAGAAAAATTGTTAGAGAGAAGAAGATACTAGAAGTTCACATTGACAAAGGTGAGATATTTTACTGAGGTGAAGTGTTGAGCTTGGATGTTCTGCCTGACTTCGTAGCACTAAAACAAAAGCGTTAGCAAATCTGTGGTGCTGATTTGGTGAGTAATGCTGCTTAATACGCATACAGTAGAATTGCCTGTTACTGCCTTTAAAAAGTAGGACTCAGTTTTGGGGAAGGTAGATGACCCATGTTCTTTATCTGTCTATGCGTACAACTAAGGATGGATTCTGAAGTCCATGGTATTCTGTGCAGTCAGGTATTTCTGAGCAGCCTTATAGTGTGAGTCTTGGTTGTATAGCTAGACCCATTATAATAAAGCTCATCACTTGCTGGCTTAGATCACCCAATGATTTTTCCCTGCCTATAGGGAAACCCTGCAGGCTCCGATCACTTCTACTGTGTTTCAGTGTGAAGGGGAACCAGGTCTGCTACAGTAACAGGGTGCACAGACAGTGCTAAGCCCTCTCATGCCTAGAACTCTGCTGTGCAACCCCCACAGTGCTGCTCTGTGTTGGTGCTCTTTGCCTGGAAAAGTGCAACTTGATATACAAACTGTCACAGTGAAGGGAGAGTGTGACAGTGCTGAGTGACAAATGCATTTCTATTGAGGAGGCTGATGAAAAGCTGGTGGGAGAAGTCTCTGGAGTAGTGTGGCTTATAAGATGGAGCAAGCTGACAAGCACCTGGTTTCTACAGACTAGTGCCTGATTGTCACCTGCACCTGTTGTATTTGTAGTATACCTTATGCGATGCCTGGATTTGTTTTAAACAAGCGAAATGCCACAATATTAAATATGGGTGCTGGTAGGAACATATTACTGATATTTTAAATAGGGAAATCACTAATAAGAGTTTCTTTTCCCTTCCTTACAGAAAAAGTATGAGGCAGCTGGAATTTGTTAGACTCTTATTTGGTTGAAATTAGTTTCTTTCTTAATGGTTACAGTCTTAGGGAGGCAAGCACCAAGACAATGTTTCTGAAATAGCTCTGCTGTGTATAAAACTGAAGAAGCTGGTTGGTCACATTGTCTTAAAGTGTATTTTTTACTTAGTGTGTTTGTTCAATAGCTCTGCACTTAATTAAAGCTATTTTGATAAGGTTTCCCAATAAGGACTTCATCTTGGTAGGTGGCTGTTTTGAGTTACTATAAGTTTAGTGATCTTGGGACACAGTTCAGATCTGCGCCAGTGAAATCTGTTTGGCAGGAATGGATTAAGAAAAATGCTTCAAGGGAAGGTCCTGATGTTATAATTTAAAGATTCAGATATTTTTGTACCAACTTGTGCTTGTACAGTATTTCTTTTTGCTGTTTTCACTTGAGAAGCTGAAAAATGTTGCTTTGTTTTCTGCAACAGGAATGAAGGATGGTCATAAAATAACATTCCATGGTGAAGGGGACCAAGAGCCAGGACTAGAGCCAGGGGATATCATTATTGTCCTGGATCAAAAGGATCACTCTGTATTTACAAGGTAAAAACTCAAAGTCATTACTGTAACCTTCTGAGATACTTGTCTGCATCAGTAGGTAAGACCTGTACTTCAGGTGGCCAAAGGAGCACTGAGGTATGCAGGAATCCTGGTACAGCTAGTTGCAGCCACTTGTGTTCTAGTAGTACAAGATACTTTTATGTGAGCTTCGGCAGAGGAAGGGTGTGGAAGACAACCCAGTTATGGTTTACAAGTCTTGAATTCTAAGGACTAAGAATTAGTTTAATAGGTGTGAATACTTACAACTATTTCCTTACTCTTTCTAGGATAGCATTCCATTGCTTACCTCATGAAGTTAACACTTAGTGTAGGCAGCTGTTTCTGCTCGTGGCTTCAAGGCTCAGAAATCTTGTGTGCTTACTTTTCCTTGGGGATCTTATTTATGATGAACTTTCTTAATGTAGTGTGTACCTTCTGACCAAAGGTGGTTTCCCACACTTCATTTTCTGACTGACTGCACCTGGAAGGGTAATGAGTCCTGTCTTTTGTTGCAAAAGCAAAGTGACTCAAGCAGCATTGTTCATGTATCAAGCGTTCCCTGCTACCAGGCAATGCTGCTTAGAATTTCAAGTTACTGTATGTGGTGTGAGCTTGTCCCCTATGTTTTCAATTAAAAGCATTACCACTCACCTAGCGGAACTACTGTATTCAGTGTCTCACTGCTTCTGCTCAAAACACTTGTGAGGGAATTGCTGCATTTACACAAACCATTTGTCTCAACACCAGCCACTGACTTTGAATTTGTAAATAGGAGCAGTGAGTTGGAGGTTCTTGGGAAGCCTGCGTCTGGTCTGTGTGACTGTCCTGTGTGGTACTGAGCTCTGGAAGTTGGTGCCAGAATTCTGTGCCAAAGAACACTGAGCTCACAGGTTAAGAATCAGTTCAGTTTGCTTTGGATAAGCTTACTCAGCTGATTTTTTTCTTACAGTGAAACCAGACACTGAATCAGTTTGTGCCAAACCAGTTGGGCCAAACTGTTTATGTAGTTATTTGGGACTGAACTCTGCTGGCTTATTTTTGTCTGTCTTTCTGCCCTCTGTCTTCAGTTCTAGTATCCTTAGATAACCTTTGATCTTGTGGAGATATGCTGGTGTTACACTGTTCTAAGACAACTGGAATGTACCCCTTTTCCCATCACAGTCTAAAATTAACTTCTCAGGCAAGTCTTCTTTCAGAGACCTTTAAAACAGCATGACTGAAATAACTTAAGTTCTTCGAATAGCCAGGAGGATTTTGTTGCCTTTCAACTTGCAGAGCATGCAGACATTACTGGTGCTGCCATGCTGCAGTAGTATAGTGGGTCCTTAGGTGAGTTGCCACTAACATCATGGGTAGAAGACCCTGACTGTATTTGAACAGAGAATTTTACCTAAAGCTTCAGACACAAAGACACAAAGGGAGAGTTTAACAAAACCACATATGAATCTGCAGGCAGTGAAACAACTGACTCAGTCTGGAAAAGAAAGGCACCAAGACAATTCATTCCCCCATCACAAGAGAAACATCACACAAGATACAGACATGTATGTGGAGTTTTGTCACAGTGCTCCTACATTGAAGGGGAGCAGGGAGGCAGAAACTGCTCTTAGGCTTTTTGAACCCAAATTTTTCTACAGAAAACATGCAAATTAGACTTTCAGATTCTGCTCACCTTTTAAAGCATAACACCGCAATCAGAGCAGACAAAGCAATTATATTATCTCTTCCAGATACTTGTACAAAGTATCCCAGAGCAGCCATTACCAGTGCCAGACTTCCCTAAGCCCGGATAAGCCCAGATCTTCAGAAAACAAGTGCAACAGAATGTAGAGCTAGCTGATGCCATTAAGAAAATATTAAACTACATACAGGATGGGACCTGTTATCCCAGCTGCAATGTATTGGAGGCTGAGAGAACCTTCTACTAGAATTGGGAAGGGATGGTGAAGTGAAACTGTGTGCAAGTGAGCCTTGCTGTGCTTATTTCTTTTCAATAAATGCATTGGATCAGGTACGCTTGATCAGTAATGATTCTCAGCCAGATAATCATTCCTGTGCTTGCTGACTGGAGGTGCTGCATCAGTATTCAGGATTCAACTGCTCAGGTTTCTGTTAAAATTGCAGCTTTGTGGCCTTAAGGTAAATTCTGAAGTGGAGTATGATCCTTGTACTGCTTCTCCCTCTCTGACTCTTTTTGACTGTTTTCCCTAGGCGAGATGAAGACCTCCTCGTGTCTATGGATATCCAACTGGTTGAAGCACTGTGTGGCTTTCAAAAGCCCATCACAACGCTGGATAACAGAACTATTATTATTACCTCTCATCCTGGTGAGTGTGGGTTGGTTTTTTGCTAGAAGTCCAAGCATACCAGCAATGTAAGCTGGAGAGGCATGTTGTCATGGGTGTACATACTGACACAGTTATCATTTAGCAGTTTTAAGATCTATTGATTGAGAGGTAGATCAAAAGATTGACTTGTAGCAGGACTCAGTCATTAACTGACTTAAAGTTTATGAGGTGGCTGAGTAGAACGTTATTAGAATAATTACAGATTTGATAATTAGAAGATTCACACTGTCTCACTGCAGTGTGTCCTTAACCTGTGTGTATATGTGTGTTAAAGTACAGGTATAGCCACAAAACGCATAAATGCGGTTATTTGTATTCAGTAGGCTGTATAAAATCCCACACTTGTGGGAGCAAATGTGGGTATTTGAGCTCACAGATAAGTAGAGAGGTGGATAAAGGAGGCAAGCCTGTTGTTAAAATTCCTTTCTCAAGCTTAAAGCACATGCTGACAAGCTCAACAGACAATACTTGAGAATACTTGAGTCTTGCAAGGTCTAGCTTTGTATTACCCCTTTGTACACCTTGAGGAGCATCTCGCTCAGGGATCACAGCCTACTATGATCCAGGAGAGCTCAAAAGGTCTTGCTTTAGGATCACTGTTTACAGGGTCTGAGTTTATTGACTTTGAGATATGTCTCCACTCTGGCCCACCTTAGCTGTTGAAATTCTGCCATTTTTCTGCCAGTTGTGCAGGCTCAGAAAATAGCTTTTGAAGTTCACTGTCACCCTATTTTTTTTGTTTTGTAGTGACCCAAGTGCAGATGTCCTAAGCCATCACAACCCAGATACAATGTACCAGGGTGTCAGGAGTTGACTAACACCCAGGTGATAGGGAGAGCAGTGCAAGGTTTTGAGAGTAGAACCCAGCACACAAAAGAGACACCTTAGTGTTCTGTTCCACCCTCATTCCCAGTCACTGGCTGACATACCTGGGGCTGATCATGCTCTAGGAAGCAGGGCAAAGAGAATTGGATCAGCTGTCATGTAGGCTTAAAGTGACAAGGTGACCAAACTGCTGCATACCTGTGATGGTATCAAGTTCTTTTTCCTAGTGTTTGCAGAACAAATCTTTAAAAAAAATTTTTGGAAACAGTAATTTTCTGAGTGATCTAGTATCAGACTTTTACCTTATAGACATGGTGGTATCCTGAGAATATCTCATGAGCACTGAAAGCTCTGGGTCTCCAAAAAGCGTTTTAAAGCTTGGAAATGATGGGGCCCTTATTAAACTTGTAAGTATGCTTCCTTTGGGAGCACCGCAGGGTTGTGGTGACGTAGTGTAGATGTCAGCTGTTTTCCTACTCGGAAATTACCAGGCACTGAATTCCTATTAGACTACTACACATTTGTGTCTGTTCACAGCATGGGACTATGCATAAACATGAAGGGAGTTAAAAGTGAAGATGCTTCTGGATAACTTTATTTTTATGTTGTGTTTGGTGTGTGTTTTTTTTTTTTTTTTTTTAGGCCAGGTTGTCAAACATGGGGATATTAAATGTGTGTTGAATGAAGGTATGCCCATTTACCGCAGGCCATATGAGAAAGGACGTCTGATTATAGAATTCAGAGTAAGTGAATCAACTCACTCCAGTGGCACAGTGCAACAATGAGAATCCATCCAAAATACAACCCTTTACCTCAAAGAGTCATCAGATATTTGTGTTTTACAGTGGTGAGAAACAAATAGAAATACAGTCCAGAGCAAAGAGAAGGCTTCTGGAATTCTGTACTGAAAGGGCATTAAGGACCAGAAACATTTATTTGGATACCTTGTAAATTTTTGTTCACTTATCACATTGGTTTTGATCATCCTGTAGGGAGGATAGATCTCTAACTTTTCCTATGCTGCAGCAAAGGAATAAGCTGGACAATGCTGGTTTCTTCTCTGGAGAAGAGCTAATTCTGGGAGCTGTGGCAGCAAGTAGTGTCTGCTGTGGCTTCAGAGGAGATTCAACCCTACCTAATGCAGTACATCCTGTACTTTTGCTTCTGCATATTAAATCTTGATTAAGTTGCTGAAGCTAGAAGCCTGCTTCATGCAGGCATTTAAAAAAATAGCTTTGTGACTTAGGGAGTTGTGTGGTGTTTTAAGTGTGTTTTTTGTAATCTGTGATGATGAAGATGAATTGGGCAGACTTGAATAACCCCTGTTCTTGATTATTTCAGGTGAACTTCCCAGAGAATGGCTTCCTCTCCTCTGATAAGCTGTCTTTACTTGAAAAGCTGCTACCTGCAAGGCAGGAAATAGAAGAAACTGAGGAAATGGAACAGGTGGATTTAGTGGACTTTGATCCGTCTCAGAAAAGAAAACACCACTATAATGGAGAAGTCTATGAAGATGATGAGCATCACCCTAGGGGTGGTGTTCAGTGCCAGACATCGTAAATGGGGCCAGTGAATAAGTTGTGATGCTTGTTTTGCATACTTTAGGGGATCAGTGAGGGTTTTACACCCTCACTCACTGCTATTTGTTGTTCTATCCAGCCATAGTTATTTCTAAAAGCATAAAGAAATAAACTAAGTAATTGAACTGACTTTTAAATTTGTATAAAGCTCCAGGATGCAAGCTCAAATGAAGTTGATTGTATTTCACCTCTGCCACTTGGTTGAGAAAACTCCCTTACTTGCTTGTCTTTTATTCCAAGCCTTGTAATTCCTGTATGTGTGCAATTTCCTGGGCTTAAAATAAGGTTCAGTGATGTTCTTTCTAGGAGTTCTAGATTCTATATTATGTTTAAGTATGTACAAGTACTTATAATTCATGGTAAGATATAGTTAAGTTTTGTACCAGTTAGGGTAACATGTATGTTACTGTTTTGGGTTTGTACTGGTGTTTATTAAGTAGGGACTGGGTCTAATGCAACCACATAATAGGTGAAGCTGACAAGGATGTAGTCAATCTTCACAGGCCTGTAGTGTGACACATAACCTCTCTGGGGCTACTGTTCTTAAAGTCATATAGTCCCTCTGCCAGCTTTGGTCCTGACCCTGGAGCTAGATGTGAAGCTTGCTTTGGTCCATTGCTGGCTACTGCTTGGCTGCTGTTCTGCACCATATTGTGCATAGAGCCAGTGGTTGCTTGACTGCTGCAGGAGCTTCCTGTGCTACCACGCATGAGTAAAAACCTCTAGCCTTTATCAGCACACATGCAGTTTGGAATCTGCCAGCACGCTGGCATGTGAAGCTTGACTTCTGCCTTTATTACTGAAATCATACTTGGCTCAGTGGAGTGTCACAGAGAGCAGCACCAGCCCTGTTGGTGAGTGTATGTGAAGCTGCAGAGGACAGAAATTTATGTGAGAGAATACAACCAACTGATGCATCTACAATGTTCTGAAGTCAATGTATTGTGTGCGTTACTTTAAGCTGACTCTTGAATTCTGTATGAATGTTCTAATTATTGTAGATGAAGAGTTTCCAATATAATTACAAAATGGTTCCCTGCCTCTTTTCTTAGACCAGATGTTGGTTTAAAGACTACACCCCCTTTTCAGACAGCTATTCACAGAAAAATCTTAGCAGAAAACTTCCTTCAGAAAATATGCTGAGAAGACAGGTCCAGATTTAACCTCTAGTTGTGGCAGTTCTGTCTCCAGGCAGATGGTAGAACAAGACACAACTTAGGCTATTCATACAGTTTCAAAGGGGAAGTGTCAAGAGTAGTTTTATTACTGGAAATGGCTGCTACATGACACTACACAAGTTGTAACCTCTGTATCTGGAACCTGCTAGTCTGGATAACATCTTTAGCTCTTGTGTTGCAAATTTAATTTCATAAAGACAGGGTTTTGTTCCTCAAATACTCCTTTTCATGTACCTACAGAAAAGGTATCCCTTGCATGTTTCACATTTTTTTGTCAAGATAGGGATGAAATTCCGAATTTCAGTTGAATGGGCTGATCAGTGAGCTGCACAACTGTAACAGGTGCAAGACCCTCCTCAAGCAGTAGGGTGGCTTGGCTGAATCAAAAGAGCTAGGGCTAACCACCTCAGATTAACCTGCTTTACACTTAAAAAAACCCCCAACCTATAACATTTGTCCCCCCACAGGCACTGAGAAGTTTTTCTTCTCACCACACCCAAAGCTCCCTCAACAGGGCCAAGGTAATATGTCTATTCTTGACTTGTTCTCAAGTCCGTGGTGGTCAATTCTGCCTCGAGTTTGGTAACACCACAAGCTAGGGGATGGGCAAGATCTAGCTTTTATGAGGGTGGCTAAGCAGAAGCCCTAGCAGAGCAGTCCAGAACAAGTTTGATCCTAGTAATGCAGGAAGGACAACAAAAAGAGCACCAATTTAACATTCTGCTTTGAAAGGAGCTAGTAAATGGCATCAATGATACAGCACAGGTAAACCTTCAGCAAAACACCAGCAGATGAAAGTGAGAGCTAGCAAGGACACAGCTGCTGGACCTTGAATCAGGTTGCTGAGTACAATGCATGGCTGCTTCAGAGCTGCTTAGTTCTCCCATGGTACCCTCAACACCACTGAATAAGACTTTTCTGGCACTCTGTAGGGGAAACAAACATTTCAGGTAATGAACTGAATGGGCAGCTGCAGAAATTGAAGAAAAAGTAGCACAATAAAGCTGCTTCCTTAATTGCCAGCAAAGCTGTTCTACCTACCATAACCTGAGCTGATGTTTGCAATTACTTCCAACCCCATTTTCACACAAGAACATTGGGGATTGGAAGGGGCCTCTAATCATCTAGTCCAATCTCCCTGCCAGAGCAGGATCAACCCCAGCAAATCCATGCACATGACTTTTGCTTTTTCCCAAAGCTATCTGGTTTACTAATCTACTGATGTGGAACAGAATTGTGGCCTCAGGCAAGAGTCTTATCTTTGCTTCTGCCTAGAAAACTTCAGGGCTCCAACTGCTCCCCTGGTGTGTTGTCTACATCCTACCCAGCAGCAGTGCAAGAAACTGCTCAGCCCTGGGCAGTTAACTTGGCCCCAAACCTGTATTAAAACTTCAGTACATTGTTTCCCATAATTCTGTTTTCTTTCTCAAGACTGACCACTCGTGTTACCAAGCTGCCCCAAACTTAGTGATTCTGCATGTTCTGAACTGTCTAATTCACAGGAACTGACAGGCACCCATGGAGAGTATCTTAAAAGGAGACCAGTCTTCCTTTTTCTGTCTTATTGCTAGGTCTCATAGGAGGGTTTGACTTTTTTTGATGGTGTCATACATCCACAGGGTATTACTCGAAGTATCCCCCCAGTAACATTGTTAAACAATTAGATTCAGCACTTGCTTTACTGGAAGCATACAGATAGGCAGCTGCTTTCACACACGCAAGGCTGAAATGCATTGATCCCCAGTTCAGAAACAGAAGGATGAGGCTTCCATGACAGGACACCCCCTCATCACCAAGCATTTTGCACTTGTCTATTAGAGAATGCACCACCACCAACTAAAATAATTCAATGACTCATGGCTGCAAGGGTGAACAACACTCTTTATTGAAGTACTAGCTGTTGCACTAGATGTTGCCTCAAGTTGTACATACAGGTAAGTGGCATAATGCCTGGCTGATTCTCCAGGGAGAAAATGTCTTCCTAGATTACTTTAAAAAGTTAGCATTTACAGGACACAAAAAAAATTGCATTTTACATTAGAAAAGATTAAACAGTTTCAAAGCTACCATTGTATTTTTCTGCCACTCTAGGTATTCTACAAATTACAGCTGTAGCCAGGAGATCAGTTTTTGCCCCTCTAGCTCAAAAGGGTTGCTAGATTACTTAAAAATCGAACCAATTTAAGTCAAAGATTATTTAATATCAAAAGATCAGCAAGAAAGCATTCTGCGAGTGCTGAGGACAGGAAACAGTGCAGCAGATTCAATCCTACTTGTGTTTGTCTCACCATTCCAGAAACCAACTCTTTTATAGAAAAATTAGTCAGACTTCAGATTTTCATGTGCAGTAGTGAGGCTCTCAAACAATCACCATCTGCTTCAAACTATCACCTTAATTATGTATATGGAATTTAGGAAGCTTTAAGTAAGCATTTGCAGGACAAGTGCAACATGGTAAGCTAAACTGAATACGGTGGAAAAACACCAGAACAACTGCAGTACATAAAGTTTTACAGCACTAGGAACTCAGCCCAGGTAAGCTGGCCTTTGCATGTTTTAAAACACTGATCCCCTGTGGCCTGCTTCAGCTAAAGCTGGTCTGAAGACAATATGTACTGACAGGAAGAGGGGCCAGGCAGAAATTCATGTTAGCCTTTATCACCTTTAAGTAAAACAATAACAGTAAAGCAAATAATACCAAAACACTAACAAAAATATCTAAAACCAAAGAAAAAAATCCCCAAGTGATATCTCACTGCCATGCTAGGCAGATTTATAGCAGGAAGTGCTGGGAGATCAGGAAGAAGCTGTGTGACACTACTTAATGTGTAACTGGAAAAATTATAGTGAAAACAGAACATAGCAAATCCCATTGGACTAGAAAAGCCTCTGCCTTGAAGCTGAGGACACAGCGACCTCATCTGCTTTCCAAGAAAACTGCACCTTCACTTCAGCAGTGGAGAAGAGACAACTTTGCCATTCCACACCACTTAATCAAATAAAAAAAAAAAATCACATTTTACTGTATTTTGGGAAGTCAGCAAGCACTTCTATGCATCCAGCTCCTAGCTCCTACACAGCTTCTGTGTAGCTCCTAACTTCTACAAACACTGTGGGAAGGGTAGACTTCAGGAGACAGAAAAACTCACTGACTTACACTTCAGCTACTTTGGTAAGAATAGAAGTATTTGAAATTAGCTGATGCTTTAATTAAGCATCAACCTACCTACAATTAGGTAAAGTAGTAAAAATGTCATCCTCTGGAAAATTTATGTGAAAACTGAGCAAATATCACACTGTGCATTTAGACCTCATTAAAGCACAAACACCAGTAGCTTGCAGCCAAGAGGCACACTTCACAGCTCCTTGTGAAAACAGACTATGGCTTCCAGAGCTTGAGGAGGCCATCTTCACTGTACGTAGCAATCAGATTCTGGTGGGGGTGGTGAGCAATGCCAATGACATCTTTTTCATGAACCTAGAGAACAAGCAGAAAGATGCATCAGGAGATTCTCTTTAGCAAATTTAATACTTGCTTCAAATAAGAAGTAGAGGAAAGCTGGAGTGAGGTTCAACAGGCCTTATATATAAAGCAGACAAGAACCATACCCATTCAGCATTAAGTTCTAGTTAGTTTTGATAACTATTTTTTGTCAGATAAAGACAGGTTCAGTGAAGGTTTACAGCCTCTGAAATCCACAGTATCTAAATATTCATTAGATATAGACATTCATTAGCCAAGGCCAGGTCAAGACACTCTAGTTCAAGCAAGGTTGAATCAATATTCTCTTGCCTTTGTGGATAAACACTTTTGTAACTTTTAAAATTAAACTGGTTCTACAACCATCTAAAGACATTCTACAGCCAAGTGTTCTTGGGCTCAGTAATCTTGAGGGTCTTTTCCAACTTTAACGATTCTATGATTCTATAGAAAACTCAAAACTAAGAGCTTACCGTCAGAGTTCTCTCCAGCTTGCCAGTCACTGTGCTAAAGCAATACAGCACAAAATCTTCACCAACACAGTAGATCCATTCACCACGAGGTGAAAGTGCACAGCAGACAAAGTCACCACCTTCTCTCTTACCAGAGCTGAAGCTTCTTACAATCTATAAGGAGACCCCCACAAAAAAGAATCAGGATTAAAGTCCAGAACATTATTGCTATGTCAAGGACAAAAATATTTAGGCACTCAAAATACTGGGTCTATTTAGAAAAGTGTGGGACTTTTCCACAGCTGCCATCACTTCCTACAAGTCAAGCTGTTCTATAAGCTGGGTACAGAACAGTTTGTCATGAATCAAATGAGAGGCATCAGGCTTAACCCAAGGACAGGTTATTAACTAGGATTTTTTGGAATTTATAAGATGACAGAGTTGAAAAGATATAAGATCACATACTTGTCCTTGCATATTCATGATGACGACAGTATTCGATCTGTTGCACACGACAAAGTGTTCTGGGTTTTTCGGAAGCAGAATGACACTGTTTACTGTAATGTCGGTCCCAGCAGTGCTGCCAAGAGACTTGAAGGTGTTGGAGCATTCTGTTGTCTTCACATTCCAAACCTAGTATAAAAAACACAAGTTAGCTTTAAGAAAACCACTCAAAAATGAACTGATTAAAGCAGAATCCTGTTTCCTGAAAGTGTCTCCTGAAGGAAAGTGAATTCCATAAATGGTAGTTTAAGTGTGCTTTAAAAGAAAATCACACCTACTTTCAGAGTGCAGACACCAAAGTTTTACCACAACTGAACTGTAACTGAATTTCTACTACCAAAATTCAGCTTGGCTCTCTTCCACTAGTAGTTTTCCCTGAGGGGTGAGTTCAGACTTGCTTTCTGGTTTTATCTGGTTTCTGAATGCATATGCAGCCTCTGCACATGCAGTCTGCCTTGCAAAAGGCAGACAAAAAAGTCACTGGAAAAGCAACTCCAGCCAGGCAAGTGCAATGTCCCTGCTCAGAGTGCTTCAGGCTCAATACTGCAATCCTCTGGCTGTTTAGAGGTAGGAAGTGGAACCACTTAATATATAAACTAAATGTAATCTCACCATCTGTGGAGTGTTATTGCAGTTTAAAGACTGCTACAATCAAAATTAAAGACACTGCTGCCTTATGCTCTGTGATTAGGGCACTGAGCCAAGATGAAGTCTGACATAAAGCCCTGTTTAATGCAATTGAAATCTTTGATACTGTCCCAGGCCACATCTAACTGTATCAATGTAGTTAGACATTGATGTTTTTATATTTATTGTTAGTCAGTAACGCCCTGTTTCACAGCAATGCTTTAGTCCTCTTAGCTACTACATAGCAAGCAGTTCCACCCTTTGCTGAGACATCTACCACCTCTAGAATCAATTTCATGCTAGTTTACATGGCCAAGGGCATCTTAAGCATCAAGAAAGACATGTCCAACACAGCAGGCAGGAAAGCATTGTTTCAAACAAAGTCCCTATGCTCTGGGACAAGAGGTGCCATATCAATTCTATTTCCACAACAGAACAGGAAAAGCAAGTAAGAAAGACTTGTTTCAGGTAATGCCATAGTCTTCTCCAATTACAGCTGCAGCTGTAACAAATCAGCTGCAACATAATGTGTTACTTACAAAAGGGTAAATGCTCTATCTTACCTTCACTGTGCCATCAGAGGATGCACTGATAATATAGTGACCATCCTGTGTAAAAGTAGCTTCATTGACAAAGGAAGAGTGACCACGGAATTCCTTTAGCGTTTTCCCAGATTTTAAACCGTGAATCCTGTCAAACAGAGGATACATCTGTGTGAGCAGCTGAGGTACTCTGAACCACCCTCCACCTCTGCTCTATTTTAAATGTGTCTGCCCATTAAACGTGTCTGCCTTACACCTTTCACAACACATGAGCTTTCTTAAAACACAAATGCAAGCCAATCACTTTCACATCTGCCCTAAAGAAGCACTGCTTTGTCATGCTGTTGCTTAACATTATCTCAACAGAAGGTAAGCTGCAATAACTGGATCCACACAGGTTTCAGCTCATGGGAGGTAACCCAGTTTCTTCAGCATGGTCCAGTCATATCAAGTGATGCACTTCCTAGTGTTTTCTGCACAGACCTCATACCCAGCAGCTGTAACTGAACTGACACACTAGCCACAAATGACACTAACAAGAGTTCAAAGCAGCAACTTCAAAGTTCAACTCTCATTCCTGGGTTCCTAAGACCTCAGTGTATGGGCCTTCGACATTATGAACACTACAGAAAAGTAATGCTACTAGCACTGGAAAACTGAGCAATACAGATTGGTTCAAAGACCCCTCAACACCTCATATTCTGTACCAGTGTGCTTAACCCCCAGGCAACCTTGTGGCCTGTACACCTCCTGTATTCTGATTCTGAGCTGACAATGCAATAACGATGCCTCTGGGTGTGGTGATCCAATCCATCTCAATTAACAACTCAGGGGAAACAGCTGCCAAAGTACAATAGCCAAAGGATGACTTGAGCAGTAATCTCAAGTTGCTCTATACCTTTCACTGTGAGTCAATCATCATCTTACCCCAAAAATAATGGACAGCCCAAGAACCCTTTAAGCAATCCTGCACAGCAGATGGCTGCTCTTGGGCAGGGTCCCCAGTCAAGGACACTCCTTCAAAAGGTTGAGGTTCCTTGCCATAATGATCCTACTATTGCTCCTAACAGAGCGTAAAAGGGCTAATAGCACCAAACACTTCACACTTTATTAAGGATATACCTAATACTGTGTACACAATCCTTTTGAAGGGGAGGGTCTGTCACAACAGCTTTGTCTGACACTGTCCTCCAAGCAGTAAACCTGTTCCCTATCAAATCTTGTTAAAAGTTTAACCTTGTTAGAAGTTGCATTTACTGTTCACACTGCTCTAATCAATATATAAACCATTGGTTCATATCAGTAAGTGTATCATTATGTTCACTCTTGCAAGTAAAATCCATTTCCAACACAGCACTGGTGCTACACAGCAAGGGATGGTTTGCATAAGAAATGAAACGAACTCCCATGCTCCAAAGCAGAACTGTAGAGACAGCCTGGAGAAGTGGGAATTTTGAGCAGTTTCTACAGCTTCCCCACCCCCACCCCCGCCACTGAAAGCAGTCTTTTTTCCTCCTGCCAACGTAAATTCATAAGCCTGGCCACACTACTTTTCTCTCTCAGATTCTAGAACAGAAGACTACTTTGAGAAGATCATTGGAATAGCAGTATCATCTTCCAAGTCACTAATGGTCTTAATTTAGCTTTGAAAGCCTTCAATGGCTGAGATACACTCTCAGCCTCACAATTCAAAATTTTTCAAGTGCCACTTCTGGAAGTTAAAAAACAAGTTTCTGAATAAAAACCCCACTTTCTCTTCCTGGAGGTTGTTCCTCACAGGAGCTATGTGACTGAAAAGGATCTGGCATTGTCTTACCTAGAACTATCTCTAGACAAGGCAACAGTGTTCTGTTGCAGCTGTATTTTCTAGGCCAATTTGGCTCAGCTCTCAGCTTTCTTTTCATACAGCATGTACAACTGGAGAGACATTAGTCAAAAAACATCACCCTAAAGCACAAAGGCTGTACTGCCATTTCTAGACAAACTGCTATTTCTGGTCTTTAACCTCTCAAGGTCCATCAGCTTGGATCTCTAGCATTCCATGCCAGACTACTGCAAGGAACACATCTTATTTGGGTCCTTCCTCTTGTTCCCACTCTGGATCTGAGAGAGAGTGGGATTGGAGATGTCTTTTCCAGGGTGTGAGCTGGGACAAGAACCATTTCACAATAAGGGCTAGAACAAGACCATGCAAAAAGATTTGTGTCCCTGAAAAACGTAAGAATATATCCACCGTATCTCCTGTCACTCACAGGGACATACACACCTTTATTCAAGTCCAGAGAGGAGCCACGACTATTGCTAACTAAAACCAATTCTAGGAATTTTTGCTTCCTTTGGCAGCTGTCTAGAAGCTGAGAAGATGCACCAATACTTCAAAGCTGCTCTCAGAGGATTTCTTTACTTAGGTAAGATACTGCTTCACAAGGAAAATATACTGGACAGAACCAACTGCTGTCATGTTGTCCACTAAAGTTCGTATGATTTGGCTGTTTTGAAAATATACCATACTGTCATCCTCAGATTTTTGTAGAAAAAAAAGCTTGTTTTGAAGGTTATTAACCATCTCTTAAGCTAGGAGTCTCCCAGACAAAATGAGCAAGGGCAAGGTAGATAACCCTAGAGCAGAAATACTTGGCCCTCTGTCCTGAAAAAAAATCATGGACTGGCTTAGGTTGGAAAGAACCTTAAAGACCACCTTGTTCCAACCTTCCTGTCATAGGCAGGGACACCTCTCACCAGACCAGCTTGACTAGATTCTAATCCAACCTGGCCTTAAACATTTCCTCAGAGAGGGCACCCACAACTTCTCTGGACAACCTACCCCTGTCTGTTCATAGAAGTGCTCTAACCCTGTCCAGCACTCAACTGTCATGGTATCAAAACTCAGCAAATCAAATACCTGATCAGATCAATCCATATAAGTGCTCAATGTCAAAGAGTTTCTCCCACAATGCAATTGACACATTCTTAGTTTATTTACCTGATTGTCTGATCAAATGAAGCACTAAGAATTTGGCTGCTGTCTTTAGAGAAGCTGAGGCATGTAACACCTTTGCTGTGTGCTCGCTCAAATCTCCTCAGACACTGACCACTCTGGATTTTCCACACCTAGAGAGGAAATAGCAAATGAAACAGAAGTTGTTACTTAGTTGTGAGATCAGACACTTAAGCATCAGAGCAAATATGAACCCCCCTACACTTAAGTATGGCTTTATATGGAATTAATTGCAACACTGCTGAAATTAACAGTCAATCTTCCGGGTTACCACCCTCTACCAACACTGTACAAAACAATCCATACCTTGATCTTTCCATCTTGTGCACCAGTTGCAAGCATTTCTGTATCTCTGCTGAAACACATGCACAGCACTGCATCATCCATCATCATAAAGTTATCTTGTGCCTGGTACTTTAAATCCTAAATGAAAGGAGAAGATCCCACAGTCAAGATGGTGACAAAGTGCAGAATTACTACCAGTTTTCATTTATGTTTTATAACCTATCAACAAGCAGACCTCAGCCTTATAACAGCAATGCTATTGTCACAATTTACAGCAACAACTCAAAGATAAAGAATTCTACAGACAGTTAAACCTATGTAAAGGCTCCACAGACCAATACAATCAGTCACCCTTTCCAGATTCAGACCCCAAGAGGCAAAGGGGGAAAAAGGGGCACTCTGGCCAGTGGACATGGAATAAGACACAACTTACCTTCCTGATCTTTCCAGTAGTGAAGTTCCACACTTCAATGAAACCATCAACAGAACCGGTAACCAGATACTGTCCATCCGGGGAAAATCGAGCACATTCCACATGTGACTTCTGCCCAAACTGTTTCATAAGAGAACAAATTAATAAGCAATTTAAAACAAAACAAAATCAACAGCATCACTGATGGCAAAAATACAGCCCCTTCAATTTAATGTTAAGGCACAATAAAACCTCAAACACTTCCAATACCTATATAATACAGTTTTAAAAACTAAGAAAGCATCCTTTTAATTTGGTCATAAATTGTTAAGCTTAGATCCTTGTTCATAGCAGCAAATGCGCTCAACATTTGTCTTTGTCATGATTTGTGTATATTAATGGAAATTTCCAATATGCAGCATCCATCTCTAGGAGACTTCAGAAATCTCTTTAACAGTACAAGATGCTTCAGTTGGATGCTGCTACTCCAGTGAAATTTTACACACAACTTTCAAAAAACATGCAGCCTCAGCAAGTGAGTTTAGAACATTTTTGCTAATCAACACAAAAATCCAAAGTTAGTATTAGAACTTGTTTTGTTTACCAGTAAAGCATTTGTGCCAAGCTCCTATTGGCCACAACAAAATTCTCACAAGCTCCATCTCATCGCTTCTTACAAACTTTATCCTCTGTTCATCGTGAGAACTAGTAAAGCTACTATAGTGAACTAGCAATTCTTACTGTGCAAAACTGAGTGGTAAAGCTGAAAAGCCTTCACAGATAGCAACTGACTACTCCATCCACACTGTGGGTGCTGCAGGATGGCTACATTACAGTAGTCTTCACTCTTGAAATTTAAATAAAATCCTTAAAAGGGAGATACTAGCCATACTATTAGGCCTGGTATATAGGCATTAATGATCAAGAGTGGTTCAGAGACATACAGCTGCCAACAAATAAAGAAGGAAGGGAACTTAAACCACTTCTGAAAACTGAAACTGTGGTGCCATAGAAACAATTAGTACAGTTACCATATTCAAATACAATTATCTCTCAATCTTTCTAAGGAACCTCTCCTTTCAGACTCAGGAAAAGTGTCTTCAGGTAAAACATGAAGGGGGAGGGAGGAATATTAGAAGTCAGAAGGTTTATTTACTCTTTCAACATGAAGCACAAGAACAAACAAAACCAGTAACACAAAAACATCACATCACCTTAATATGTCTGCTCAGCTGCGTGGGGAACTTTTCTTCTTCTACATCTTTCACAGCTGCTTTACCTCTGAACAAGTCGATTGTCATACCAGGAGGAAGAAGGCCCTGATGCTGCTGCCACTTCAGTGCCTTGAAAATTTGAAAGCCACACCATTAGATTCAGTTAACGCACACCTTTAACACAAGAGTTTCCCGTACCTTTACAAGTTGTACAAGTTGCAGTTTGAGAAGTACACTGCAAACAGTTACTTGATTCCTAACTCATGACCACACTACTCTGTTTTGCAAGTGAGAATGATTCAGTCTGACCCTTCTGCCTTCAAAGACAGCAAACATTGTGTACACTATGCTGCTTCAATATGTTAGACTGCCCAACCTATGCTCTCTCTGCCTAGGTCTGCATACATTTGAACTAAAAATGACACATAAGCTTTCTGGGAAGGCACAACTGAACTTCATTCAAAATACAGAATCTCACACAACCCCTTCAGCAGAGCTGCCTTCAGTCAAAGGAAACACCAGTTAGGCTGAGAGAATTTACTGAGCATATTCATTAGTTTCATTAGTAATCATTAACAGAAAAACACTCCATGCAGACAGTATCTTCTGTATCAATAAATACAATAAAAATTTACCAAAAAAGTTTAAAATACAATGGAAACATGTCTTAGTATGTTCCTCTCTACGTGCCAAGTATTTATTCTGTGGTACTGTAATGTAACCTCAGCCTGCAATTAAGTACTAGAAAGCCACTTGATAATTTTTCCCTGCTCCAGCGGAATGGGAAGAAAAAAATCCTCAAAAGTGTTCGGTAAGATTTAAACAAATTAAAAATAAATATAAGTGATACATTTGTAAATCACATTTATAAAGTACATATTGTGTAATACAATAGATTGTATATACATTGAAAATCTGATAGTAGTAAAAGAGACAAGACACAGTACATACAGTAGAATTGCTCTCCCCCTGTCCACCCCCTGAATAACACTTGAGTAGCAATCTGTACTCCTACCCCAGTCAACTGCCGCGATTTGAGACGGGAACACCGCTTGATGCAAGCGAGATTATGTTCATTTATTAAGCGTGCAAGCATTCTTTTTATACTATTTGATACATGGTTTACAGTAGCTGTGATTGGCTTATGATACCTTTAAGCATTAGCT
>JAOXOE010000874.1:37866462-37921066 GCA_028565055.1 Phoeniculus purpureus
GTCCCAGGAGCTCCAGCGCGTTGTTGTCTGCTAATTTAGCAGTGCTGTCTGAGCACACTTTCTTGCATAACCCAACAATTAAATACTTAAGGGTAAGAAAAAGCAAGACCTTGACAAAAGCTGTCCCACCAAATCCTTCAAAATTGTTGAGCACCATTTCAGAAGCAAACAGCAGCTCCTAAGAGTAATGTCCATGCCTTGCTGCCAGGTGCCACTCTGGGACAAGCCAGGAGTCAAGCAGAGACTTGGCTATTGAGAAGCTCTGTCCATGAGTGGACTGCAGGAAGCAATCCACGGGTGGACAAAAATAATAGGTACTTGTCTTGCCTACGGTAAAATCCTGAGATTACCATCAGGACCCTCACAGTATGGATCAGTACAAGATAGGTCAGGTGCTGATGCACAGATAATCTCCAGTGCTTCGCTTCACATGTACTGCATTCCAGCACTGGTCTGGGGACAATGAAGTCTTTGAGGTAATTGCCAAAATACATTTCTACTGCCTGCAGCACTGTCCACTGTATACATCTCACCATTCTAGTTGTGTGCACATGCTCTTTCTCAGAGCTGTTTTGTATGCTGATAAAGTTTTCTTGCCCTTTGCAGTCTAAGACTGGGTGGCTGGGACTGGTGTCTGTGCTGAGGTGTCCTCAGTGATTGGAGTGAACTCTGGTTTCTTTCCTGGGCTTTCTCAACTGGTCATCCAACAAGCAGGAGCCTGGCTGAAGAACTGCTGCTAACAGCTTATGCCACAGAGACGGCTCATGGCAAAGAGCACTCCACACAGCACCTATTCTTGCAGTGTAAAGGGCCTCCAGCATCCCCAAAGCACTGGTGTTCATGCCTTCTGTTGAGATCCACTAGCAAAAGTTGAAGTAATGTGCCCTGTAGCTCTCCTTCATCCCACATCCTTAAATATCAGAAATTGGGCCACAGGCAGGCTAATGTCTGCTCTGGATATCTCTTCCCACACAGTGTAAACAAGTGATAGGTGGAAAGCTATCACCACACACAGCAGAGTTTGTTATGGAGATTTGCCTGATGGCAGCACAACACATCGTTGGAACACTGCTAGCCAGAACCCACTAGCAGTACCACAATCTGTACCAAGCTGCTGGGAAACCCAGGGCTGGCACTTGTTGTGGTTGCTCTGCATTGCAGGAGCTACATCAGTGTGGCTGTATTCATGGTACCTGTGCAGCTGTGAATAAAACACCTCTCCTCTAGCTGGGGGCTGCTCCCAGGGAGCAGAATCCTGCCTTGCAGGGAGCATTTGCAGAAAGTGTTTGAGATGAGATAAAAGGAAGACAGATTTCTTCTCAGTGATATGCCTTGCAAGTCTAGAAGTGCTTGACCAGTTTGCAGAGACAATATCCTCAAGCGTAGTTACTGCAAGGCTCTGTTACAATCATATCAGAATGATATACAGATTCATATATTGTATATGATTCAGATATTCATATAAGATATGATTCAGATCTTTATATATATTGTCATTCAGAACATATACAGAATCATATAAACTCTTGGTTGGAACACATCTTTGAGTCCAGCTGTTGCCAGGTCACTACTAAACAATGTCCCTCAGCACCACATTTACAGTTCTTTTAAATATCTCATGGGATGGGAATTCCAACTACCCTGGGCAGCCTGTTCCAGCACTTGAAAACCCTTAAAGTAAAGAATTTTTTCCTAATGTTCAATCGAAACATCCCCTGGCACAACCTAAGACCATTTCCTCTAGTGCTATCACTTGTTTATTGCAAGAAGAGACCAACCCCCACCTGGCTAATCCTCCAATTTTTTATCCAGCAAAGTCAGTTTGATACCCCCATACAGATCAGTACATCTGCACTGAAGACAAGGCACTGCAGCAAGCGCTGTGCTCTGCTTCATCCCAGGCTGCTGAGGACAAGGAAGGCCTGATGTACCCATGCTACGTTATGGGAGGGAACAGCCTGTACAGCTTCGATCTTCTTGAGAACAAACTCTGTCCTTGTGCAAGTAAGCTAACAAGGTAACAAAGCTAAGGCTGTAGACTAAGGAATGCATTGCTTTTTATACATGGCTTTGCTTTTTTTAGAGACTCCTTTTTACTCTTCTTACTTTTCCTAGACACTGTGTAACCAATAAGTTTAAGGAATAATAGGTAATGTTATTGTAACCAATGGTATGAAGCCAAGTGTATCTATAGTGATAACAGAGTGTATAGAAGGGCATAGAATAGTTCAATAAAGGTCTTCGCTTTGTTTTCGTCCTTGTCCATTGCTGAGTCCATGCCAAGCTAATTACCACACTACATTTGGATGGAGCCACATGGAGGAAGATGTTAAACGGTGATGCCAAATTAGCATCACACTTAGCAAAAACTTCCCTAGCCCAAACTCCTCCTACTGTAGTTATTTCCAGCTCTGTTCAGTATCACTGTCTGTGCCACACATGTGGGGGCAGATGGCATGGAGGGGTAGCACGGAAGCTGGTGCCACACAGCACCCACCAGCTTTGGGAACTAATCTGAAGTACCATTGTGACAGCAGTGTCAAATCTGGAAGGCTTTTCAGAGTCTGTGCCATCAGCATTCCCCTTCAATATGCAAGAGCTTTTATACATTGAGAAATGTTAAATTACTTATCAGTTTTGACTTCCTTTTGGAAGTTTTTATTCCTGTAAAATGCAGTCACAAACAATAATTTCACACTATAAGAATCATTTTATAAAAGAAAAAATAATCAGCAGGGGACTATGAGACTGGGCTGAGTACTGTTTTTTTCCCAAAGGACCTCAAATTTAGTTATACTTATATTGGGTGTTGCCTCAAGTCTCAAAGCTTCCTACAGTCTATCACCAGAACATGCCAAAAGGTTCTGTAGTATGAAAACGAAACTTAAAACCACAGCAGATACTGATCTATCAGCTGAAATCTCAAAGCCAGACTTTACCCTTGGCAGGAAGCCATTGGTTATTAACAAGAGGAAATGTAGACTTTGTCTCAGTCATAGTGAACCATGTGCCTAAAGCAAGCCCCTGGCTGCAGCAGGACAGGGGATCCCTCACCCCAAATGTGCTTGGCATTATGAGTAGTGTATCCTTTTCTCCTCACAAACCCGGGGTGCTGTCTTCCTCTCTGGGGAGCTCCTCAGGCTGAGTAGAAAGCACACGGAGGTATTCTCACAATGTAGCTTCTCAGTGCACTCACAGCCTCTCAACGAACTGCAGCATGAAGGATAAATTACCTTGAAGGGCATTATACTATGTACAACCTACCACTATGTCCCTTGCATGGGAAGTTGGTTTGTCTTCTTGTACATGGCATGTCCCTTCTCTAATGTTCTACAGAGGAGCTCTTGGCACTAAGAAACAGCCGGAGAAGTCCCAGCTTTGTCTCAGGTCATCAACAGACAACAATTAGGTGGGAAGCGGGCCTTGTGTCTGTGATGGCAGCAAGTCACTCAGCCTGAAAGCTGGAGAAGAAACAGAGCACTGTGTGATAGCTCCTGCTACAGGATGTTGTTGCTTTCTATTCATGGTCAATGCCCTGTCCTTTAGGTCTCTCTTTCACCCTGACTGAGAAGCTCAAGCTTGGGATAAACATTAACCCAACACAGAAACAACTTCACCAGGAACGCCTCTTTCTGGGGCAGCATGCCATGACACAGGAGTGGATTGAATGTCTTTGCTGTGCACCAGCAATTTTGCATGTAAGGGCTTAGCTGGACCGCACAGAGGTGGTTCAGACCAAAAATCTTTCCAGCCCAATACAATACCAATCAGGGACAGAAAGGGGTGAAGAAGGGAAGCCTCCTGGTTTCTGCCTGTCTGCAGTACAGGGGCTGACTGACCCAGCAGTGCCTTTCTGTTTGTTTAGCCAAACTCTGCATTTTTGTCCTCCCAAATGCATAAAAAGTCTTGGTGCCTCCAAAGGCCTGCAACAAGGTGATCCAGAGATTAATTGCACACTCTTGGGGTTTGGGGAGGATGGAAACCATCCATTTTACAGTTGGAGCTGCTATCCCACATTTAGATTAATTTAATGTGCAATGTTATGCCTACAGCAAAGCTCAGCAAAGGCTGACTGTGGGGTAGAGATACACCATGGGTAGAGAGAGCGCTATTCGGTGGTGCAACCAGGCCAGACCATGACAGTGGGCTGTGGTAGCACAAATTACCCTCCTGAACTTCATACAGGGGTAACCTCTGTTCAAAATACACACAGCAGTGACTGATGGTCTCTACAGATCTTGCAGAGGCCCACAGGACTTGCAGAGGACTAAAATGATCTCTGGCTTAGATGGCACCTTGTGGCATGAGTTCAGAGCTTTTCAGTAGTCCTAAAGTTTGTGGAGCAGCAGGGGAGTAGGATCCATGGAGTCAAGGTGCAGGACCGTAAGTCTTGCAGATATTCCTGCAAACACTACGTTTTAGTGAAGAGTGACCACAAGTGACTGGTTGGTGGTATGACTAGAGGAAAAGGCCTTTAGTGAATACATGTGTGGTGCAAAACCTAGAGCTGGTGAAGACACAATGGAAGAGAAACTTCTAACAGCCCTGAGATGTCCTTCCCTTCTGACTTAAATTTCAAATTATTCTGAGATTTTCTCCCCAGGGACAGCACCTTAGTCTTTATGTCTTCTTCATTAAAGTTTATTTTTCAACAGATTCACTGGGCTATACACCACATAGCTCAGTGTTTGTTTAAATAATGTAGACATATGTAAGGCTATAGTTTGGTGAATAACATGTGTTTTAAAAGCCTTTTTTTAAAAGACATAAGGGCAGGACAGAATATAGGATTTTTAAAACAGTGGCAAAAGACTATAGTGAAAACACAATGGTAAGTATTCTTCTAATTCCTGTGATTTAAAAGATAATTACTTTCAGAAAAGTAATGAAAACTTGTATTTGTGTGCACGCAAGCACATCAGGGTTGAGTAAATTAGATTAGAAATACCAGCAGCAAGAAAAACCTGTCTTTTGAGCTTCTCTAGCTAGGTGGCATCATTTTAAAACCAGTGAAGTTATCATTTTTGAGATACTGTGGTAAGATTCCAGTAACGTTTTCCTCTTGTCCCTCACTTCCAATGTGTGCAGCTCTCAGTGGCACACAGGGCATTTACCTCACTTTTACCCATCCATCCGGTCTTCTCAAAACCTCATTTCCACTTTGATTTCTTCAATACTATGTGGTTGGTCTCCATAGTCTCTCCCAAGTCAGACTTACACAATTCTTTGAAACTGGATGGTTTGTCCAGCTATGCCTAAGACAATGCTGAGGCAGACCACAGCTCCAGTGAAGAGAGGCTGCCTTTTCCACTAGAGCCAGTGATCATGGCCACAGCCCAACTGGCTGAGCACCATACAGGCTGTGAATTATTCTTTTCCCATCCTCTGCAAACACTTGACAACTTTATACCACAAGAGGCTATCTTTTGTGACCTACTTCAAGCGGTCTGCAGGTTTCCCCACAAAATGCCATCTACATGGGTCAAACACCTTCAATACCGGAAACTCCTACAGAAAAATCCTTTTACAGAGGCAGGGATATAACACAGAAACCTGGGTCTACAGCATCATCTTTATGATGAAAGACTCAGAAACTTGGGTCTGTTTAGCTTGGAAAAGTTTCAGAGGGGGCCACATCAACACTTTAAAGTACCTAAAGGGCAGGTGTGAGGAAGACAAGGTCAGACTCTTCACAGTGGCTCCCAGTGACATGGCAACAGACATAAACTAGAATACAAGTTCCACCGAAATGTAAGGAGAAACTTCTTTACTCTGAAGGTGACAGAGCACTAAAGCAGACTGCCCAGAGAGGCTGTGGACTTTTCCATTCAAAACCCACTTGGACATGTTTCAGTGTGATCTGCTCTAGGAGAACCTCCTCTAGTGAGGGGTTAGACTAGACGATTGCCAGACGTCCCTTCCAAACCCTACCATACTACGTAACATGAGACCATGCCTGCAACCAGTTAGTCTCACAATGAGACAAGAGCTCCTCTATGAAGCAAACCGTGCTACTATGGCCACACCAACCCATGAATGACTGCTTGGAGTTAAACAAAGAGGAGAGGTATCTCTCTAGCGTTTTCCACTCAGGCAGGGAGACATACTTTGTGCTCCCATGGACCTCCACAGAAACCAAAACAAACTGCAGTGGCAACTCTGTTCTCCCACAATCCAGTTCACTTGTCCCAGTCTGAGTCCCAAGGGAAGACGACCTCCAGGTCCCAGGACGTCCTCAAGCTCAACATTGACCTGGAGGCTGTAACTGCAATGTTAAACACTCATTCTTCTGGCAGGGTAGCCACTTGAGGCACCATGCCTTCAAAGCGCATGTTTCCTCCCTGCCCAATTCAGAAGTTTTAGGCACCAACGAGCAAGTGCTCTTGGTTCGTTACTTCTGGTGAATTTACTGTACCTAAAGATCTCTTTCAAGACCTCATCAGAAAATGCAGAACAGCCCTGCCTCACTCAGTCTTTTGCACCATGTCATCTTCTGTCATGGTACCATGAGTGGTATTTCCTTCAGGTGTAATCCTGAACTGCACAGGACAAGGTGGACTGAATGGGCAGAAGCACAGAGATTGTATAACTGCTTTGAAGCTTCCTATCCACAGTCTATCCTTGTCTCCAAATACTCCTATGCCTACCACCCCACTTATTAGCCAGATAAACTCCTGCTATGACCATGTTTCCCCCTCTGGTCCACCTCTTAAAGGTAGTTGTTACTGAAGACCTTTGTCCACTTTCAGGTGCAAGGGAAGAAATTAGGAACTCTGGTTTTATTAAATCTCTTCTTCCTCTTCACTAACAACCTCCTTCAGATCCTGAGGCCCCTGCTCTGCTCTCTCTTTCACATAGGCTGCCTTGATCTGTTCCAGCTCGCACAGCTCTGCCTCCAGCTCTTCTCTGTGCATTGACCGTCGGCTCTTCAGTAGCTTCATAGGGAAAGGGTTCAAGTCATTGAAGGCAATGTTCACCAGCTTCCTACAACGGAAAAGACATGTCCAGTGAACCAATTTATTGTCTGGGAGCAGATAGTAACGGATATGCCAAGTGCATCCTGGGATAAGCGAAAAGTGGGGACTCAGATTTCAGGTTTTTGAGCTCAAAAGTCACCAAGCAGTCAAAGGGATCACACACAAAACAGCAAGTCAGGTAATGCTTTAAACAGCCTTAAATCATACCACTTTTGAATGTACCAGCATGCGCCATCAGTCAGGAGACACTGGGTCAAGATGCCAATTCCAATGGCCATGGAACTCCTCTGGCCATAGACACATTCTGCCATTAACTGTTGTGAGTGGCACTGTGTTCCCAAATACCCCAACTGCAGCAGAGAAAACCCCGCCAAGTGGCAGCACAGGTTCAACCAGCTGCAAAAAGAAGGCTGGCTCAGACTTTGTGGCTTGCTCTGCTGCAGCACTGCCTTTGTATCAAAGACTTTTAAGCAGCCCATGAAAAGAAAGTCAAAAAGAGACAAACTGATGCACCAAACCCCTTGACCTGCCAATGCAGATGCATTTCACTTAACAGGCTGCTCACACCTCTTTTAAGGCTGATCTAAAGTCAAGCAAATACAAGCCCAGGATGGAAGTTTATCTACAAGCCACAGCCATACCTGCCATCCATGATCCTTCTTGTGAAGAACCGTAAGTACTGGTAGATCTCCACGTTGTCGTGAATCCTTAGGATTTCTTCCTCATTGTATTTAAAAATCGCAAGAGCATAGCGGAAAATCACCTGGGAAGTTGAAGGTATTTGAGTTGGCAAAGTCTTAGGCAGTTGTGAAACCAGGCCTTCCTGATGTAAAACACTGCATGGGGCACACAGCACTGCAATACAGGCTGGACAGTAGGCTTCTGCACTTAGTAGGCTGCATTAGGTCAGGCCTAAAGAAGCACAGAGCTAATTACCAGAGAATGACCAAGCTAATTTACAGCTGCAGAGCACACCAGGTCCTCCAAAAGGATCCCACAGGGGTTTGCAAGGGTTGCCCAGTTCTTCCTATGCACAGGCACCATGCTACATTTTCAGATACTAAAACTCTGACCATTTTCTGCTTTCTGTATCTGCCATACACTCAGTTGTATGACTAGAGCCACAGAGCAGAAGACACCTATGTTTTATAGCAGGACTACCTACTAAAAAGTGCTGGGGTTAGTATGCGCTGTATCAGTGACTAGGAGGCTGGAATACATCAAGGCACCCCAGTGCCAAACAGGCAGCACAGGACAAGAGGCTCCAATCCCACATATGTCTTTGACGTACATACACATCATTCACCATGCTATCATACAACAGAGTTTGTGCAGATGTTTAGGAAGGTCTAATCTGAGAGTTGCACCTTAATTCCCTCGTACAAGAAGGCATCCCACACTCGCAGGAGGATGTCACTGACCAGGCTGTCTACAAAGACCACCAGAAACCAGTTGAAGGTGATGAGTGAGACATCAATCCGATACTGCTCGAAATGAGCCATGAGGCGAGGCAACTTCTCTGAAAGGAAGTCTTTGAAGACCCTCTGATCTACCTAAAGTTGACAAAAAAAGAAAACAATAAATTCCTAGTCAAAAGCAGTTCTAATGCTGGAGGGGAGGAGTGGCTTAACAGTAGAGTGGCCCATGCATACCATACTAATAACCAGTGTTGCCTGCTAGCCTAACCACACCAGAGGAGGAGTAAAGTACCCTTTGTCTCCCAGCCTTTCCAAACTAATGAGCAGTGTACTTGCATGTAGTACTCAGTGCAACATGTGCAGTTTAAACGGGACCAAGGTACATGCAGAGAGATACATGTGTTCTTCTCACTCAGAGGATCACCTTCCTTCCCATTCTCAAAACGAGGTGGGAAAATGCTGCTGCATCTTCTGAATGACTGCACATGGCCCAACAGAATAAACAGAATCTGACTTCGAAAGCAGGACCTCGTCTTCTCATTTAGCTTCTCTTCGTGGTCTGAATACTGTCTGTGCTCTGCTTCTGGTTGCATGACCCAAAACACAGATGTGTAGTTGGTGAGGCCCTTGACCTAGGTTTATAAAGGCTACATCTCAGAGAAGCTATCATTTCATGCAGAGAAGTGCTAAAGAGCAAGATCATGGTCAGGTGCCACATCATACTATTACCTCAGAAGTGTCAATCCATCTAGCTGTGGCACAATGGCAAAAACCAGAAGAGGTCTTCAAAAATCTGCAAGAGCTAAACCTTTGTTTTTCCACAGCTAATGCTACTGCTCTGGATAGGTATTTGGCTACCTGCACAGTGATTTGGCTTCTTCCCCAGACTGTGGACTGGCCTCTCTACTAGCACACTTCTGTCCCAGTAAACATCAGTCAAACAATTCAGTGTCACAGTCATTCTCAGCTTGACACTTGTAGCCTCATTGATTGTGGGTCCACAAATACAAAGCTCTTCTCTCTGAAACAGGCACACAATAAAGACACTAACACCATGGCCAGGCTCACTCAGACAGGGCACTGCTGGGTGTGGGTGGTCTGGGCTCTCAGTCACAATTCCACTGAATTACGAGATTTATCTTGGTTCTGTGTCTACCTGGGAGGACAGAGTTTGTCTGATACAAGACATAGCATCTTGAAAATCTTAAAAACCAGTGACTGAATCAGGCAGCAAAGTTACTCACAAAACAACATTTTATATAAAATATAAAATGGCAGTGGGCCTTCTGACACACAAAGGAATCCCAAACCCAGGACAGCAACATATCTGGTCATGATATGAAGAAAATGTAGTGAATATAAAAATCTCAGTATTTTCTTCAATGTCCACTTTGAAAATAGGGTGCAGTTTAAGAAAGCCCAAACATCTGAAGGGGTGCATAAGGGTGCGTTCTTCACACTTAGCACCACAGCAGAGTTCTCTGCTTCACCTCTACTAGTCCCTCCTTAAAATAAGTAACTGCGCAATTAAAGGGCATCTTCCTTCTAACTAACCTGACCTGCAAGTAATTACTCAGAAGCAATGCCCAATTTCCTGGTTCAGGGACTAATTTAGTTGCTTCTTTGTGTATAGCTTTGTACTTTTTAAGTCTACAAGACTTCTGCAATGCAAGGGACTGTGAGCTGATGCAATGCGAGCTGATATCACTGTCCTATGAGAATGCAAAAAACACCACAAGCTGACTGCATTACTGTAAATCACTGTGTCAGAGTCCAAGCAGGTGGTAGTGTGCCCAGCTCACCTGTGACGTTATCAGCGTTTCACTGTAGTAGTCTGCTGGCATTAGATTCTCCACAATATGGACTAAGCACCAGAAAGCACTCTCCTCATCTTCCAGAACCAGGAGGGCAACAGCTGCCAATCTGTGACGGATGAGACATGGTGAGGCAATGCAACACTACAGAGAAGACACAGGCCAGTATGGCAACTGGAAAAATTCAAGATTCCTTATGGCATGTCTGTAGCTCTAAGAGCATCCAAAAGTTCAACCATGGCAGGACAGTTGGCAGAGAGGCGAGTGTGCTGCTCTGCAGGTTTCTGAAGGAACCATAGGGCTGTGATGACAGGAAGCATCAAACATGGTACACTGTGACAAAGCCAGACATGCCAGCTAATTATATGTTCTGTAGCTTTGGTCAAGTTATCTTATTTTGGCTATTTCTGTATAGGGAAAAGCTCACAGAAAGTGAGCACAGTTCATCTTCCCATACACTGTTCTACAATACTGACCGTTTCAGCTCTATCTCATCTCTTTCAGCCAGACTGGAAAGAAAATATTTAATATCAAAGGCTCTCTATACCAGAAAGTGTCTTCTGAAAACCATCTAAAGAACAAAAATAACAGTACAGATGCTCTCACGTGAGAAGTCCCACCAGACAATCCCTTCTTGCAGCTAGTACTCTTTTATTTAGCAGCACAATTCTAAGAAGTCACGTTTTATCTTTCCTACAGTCTTCTTTGTGGAGCAAAATAAGTTTTTACATTCCTTAAACCTTTTGTTCACCAGATAGAACACTGCCAGTTGCACCAGCTTCTCCTTATGTTATTTGCAGCAGCAACCCCACCTCTAATACTTCCCAACATTTCCTCTAACTCTTCTCAGCAAAAAGGAGAATCATCAAGGTGTTCTTCTGAGCACATTAAGACTCAGAAATTCAGTCCCGGTCTCATGCTCTTATTCTAGGACTGCCTCACTCTACTTCCTATAGCTGCCTCTTTCTATTCAGTAACTATGGAGATGCCAAAAAAAGTGCATCCTGCTGCTTGCTTGATCCCAGCAACAAAGCTGGGGGGAAAAAAACATCAAATGCAGAATTCTGCAGGACAGAACTTTGGAAAGGTAGAAGCCTCGGGTTGCTTGAGCCACAGCTTAGCGTATGTCTCTACAACTTCCCAGTGATACCCTGTGAAGAGTGCGTGTACCTGGCTCCTCACCTATTCAATCCCTGGCAGTATCCAATGGCAGGATTGTGCCATGAGAATGCCAGTAACACCCTCCGGAGCTTTGGGATGAGCTGGGAGGTTGGAGAGGAAAAATGTTTGTTATTATTCAGTGTGCGAGGCAAGTCAAGCTCAATTTGCCGGCAGGCAGGGTGCTCAGTGTTCTTGCTCTGCCGTAACAACCACTGGTAGTGGTCTGGCAGATGGCTGCAATGCCTGCTGACAATCCATCTCCAAACCCGTTGCCGATGCTCCACTGGAATGCCACTTCGAATCAGGCTCTTCAGCTCTGCAGATGGGCTCAACTCTCCAACACTGTTCCACCTGTCACGGAGGGGTTTCTCCACTACTTCCTGACTCCGCAGGTTGTTAGACTTTATCTCCAGGGCTTGGATTTTGGCCAGAAGTTTCCAGTCTTCGACTTCATAGTCAGGTACAGTCATAAACCCATACTCGTCGTATTCACTGCAGAGACACAAAGTAGAGGAAGTTCAGAGGACAGTGCTCGTACCTGCATCAAGGACAATTCACTGCTTGTGGCCATGTGTATTGTAACTGTTGACAGGTTCCTGTCACCCATGTCAGAGCACAGATACCCCTCCACTGCATGGAAGAACCTGCCATGCCTTCTGTCTCAGAGCCTTGAATACAAGTGAGACCCTGCAGCAATGGCACACATACACGTGAATATAAGTGTAACTTTGCTCTGGGCTATTGCAGAGGCTTTGGGGCATCATACTATAGGACAGAGATCCACAGCCCCTTCTGAGGTCTCCTCAAACATGACAAAAGTATTCTGCTGATTGAAAAACATCAAAAGCACTGACAGCACACCTCGTTGAGGGTTTGTGCATTACAACTATCCTAGCCTGTGGGATGAAAAGATTTCTTTATACACCTGACAGAGACCAACCCTAGCCTTGGGGTCTCACCTCCAAAGCTACCTGGAGCAATTGCTCTTCCGACCAACGAGGTTAAATAGAAACTGCTGCAGAACTGGGGCACAAATTGAGCAGGAAAACATAAACACAAGTGCAAGGACCACAGCAGCACTGGCGGCAACGCTCTCTGGAGTTCTCCAGTCTAGGCCCCCCTTCACTGCTTGGCACTAGAATGGGGCAGCAGCGGCTTTGTACAGCTGGGACTCAAAAATCCCAAAGAATGAAGATCCTCCACCTCCCAGGTGGTTTTCCTCCTACAGAAAGTTTATCCTCATGTCCAGTCTTTACCTCCCAGGCACACCATGGCTGTCATTACTTGCCATACAGTCTGCCACTGCCAATAAAAGTTTATCTGTTTAACTTTCCCTTGTTACAGTGATAGGCTGCTGTGGTCTCATAGACACTCACAGTCTTGATACCACCAACCAAACCAGCCTACTCCACCTTCACTTCTAGGTCATGGCTCAAAGTTCCTGATATAGAAATGTCCCTGGATCTTTCTTGCCTGCACTTTCTACACACACACCCTACAAGGATGTGAATATCACCATGTTCTTCCCTCTTACCTTACAGGGTTGAGGTTAAAACCCTCTGCTTCTTCCTTTACATCCCACTGGAGTGCTTCCTGAATGAGGTTCCTGACCAATTCAGCATGGGAGCTGGGCAGGTCAGGCACAGCCTCCTGCAGCTTCCGCAAGACTGACAGGTATTTGCTCTCCATCTGGCAGTTTCGTGCCTGCAGGCGGGCACACTGATGGGGAAACAAAAAGCAAAGAGCTAGGTCATTGATGATTCTTTCCACATTCCATAGCTCCCTACTGGCCTAGCCTGCACACAAAAGTGAAGACTCCCAGAAAGCAAAGCCTCAGAAAACACATTCTCCATTTTTCTTCATTCAGTGGAATTGTGAACAATCACAGTGGTCTCAGAACAAGTGCAAGCTGCAGTAGTTAGCATGCAACAGAAATTGCATATTGAAAGGGGGACCTATTACAGCATCACCTCCTTTTAACTATTGCATGCATCAGTGGATGGTCATATCCTGGCCAGCTCAGTTCAGCTCAGGACAAAATCAAGGAGCCATGGCTGCAGCTGACTTCTCTGCAGTGTCTTTCCCTACTCCTTCAAAAAGTTCTTTACTGCACACTGAGCTGTATTCTAACAAAACTCCCCACTACTGGGACTGAGCTATGACCATACGATTTTCAGGTTATGTAGTAGCACCATAGTAAAAGTGACCATATGCCCCTCAGCAACCACAGTGCCATGACAATGGCACAAAACATTTTGCAAACACAGGAAGACCAACTGAGTTAAAATAGCAGAACAGAACCTGCCACCACCATTCTGCTGGGCACACAAAGCAAAGGAATGAGGACTCACTATTCCACAAGCAGGGAACTGAGACCACACAGGTGACAAGACTCACCCAGTGTCTCACAGGAAGCTCAGTCAAGACTCCTGCTCAGTGGGAAGCAGCATTAGAAAAATAAAACAAAAAGCAAAACAACAGAAACAACAGAAATAATTAGTTGCATAAAGGGAGGACAGAAAGGAGCCTGTGATACTATTGTACAGCCACTTTAATTGGCATTTTGCCTCATGTTGAACATGTTGGCCTGATCACTTAAATTCTGAAGGTTAGGTAAGTTTTCAAAGGACCAGAAAGCAAACAGATGGAAGAATGCCACTAATAATGCAGAAACACCATTTTCCCCTGTTCCAGAATACAAGGCAGAGAAGATATATCTGAAAAAAACCCAGGGAAGTAAAACCTGGGGAAAAGCCACATAACAAATGCCAGTACCAGCTTGGGCAAATTGTTCAAGACCAGGAGGTAGGATTATTCAAGCCTGAGAATAAACAGTTATGCACACTGACAAGCATAGAACTAAAATAGCTTAAGAAAATATTAGAACTCTGATCTAGCTGCAGCACCTAACAGTGCTAGGACCTGGCAGTGTCAAAATTGGTAGAGAAATCAAGACTAGATGGAGCCAAGGTTCAGTCAGTTTGATGGCTCTCAGGAAAATTTTCTGATTCCCTGCATGGAATTGCTTTTTTATTTGTTTCCAAAAAAACAGCTGACATGCCAAAATCTCGGTTAAATTTCAGCATCCTTAACACTGAGACTTCCAGGTATTTTACTTTTATTGAAGAATGAGAATGAAAATGATCACGTGTCATTTGGGAACAATATAAAGCAGAAAAAGAAGGTCACACTAAGAGAACACATTGGTTAGAAAGCTTATTCCTGGATAAAAATCTATTCCAGTGACGACTTTGGAAAGAAATTCATAACAGCTCTGACTGAGGAAAAAACGGAATTTTGCCTTACCTTCATCAGAAGGGCTTTTTCATTCTCAGCAACTCTTGTCCATAGTCGAGTGACTTGGTGGATCTCTGAGTTGAGAAATTGATTCTGTGTTTTGTATGCATCAATATCATCCTGCCACAAAGGAAAACAGACACAGAAGAGATGTTGAAAGGGTTGGAATCCTCTCCCACTTCAGAGACCTCTGGAATGGATTGTGTTAAAGACAAGAAAATACAGCAGCAATTTTGTGTTCTGGGAGGAAGACAGGTAAAAATACTGCCTACAAAGGAAATCAAGGGTCAACATTAAACAGGAGCGTCATACATAAGCACAACACTTGAAAATGCTAAGTGCAGCACATTTACGTGCTTAGAAAACACAAAGACATCTGTGCGAAATAAAGCTAGAGAAACATCTAAATAAGATGAAGAATATATGAGTTTTGTTCTATTTAAAAAAAAAAAAATGACACAAATCTCAGCCTCACAACAGTCAGCAAAACCAAACATGCCATCCCATGCAGGAAGTGGCTCGTTTTGTCAATTCTCCACCCCATGCTAACTGGACATTCAACTGTGCACATAGTGATATAAAACAGGATGGATTTGAAATAATCAAGATGTCCTGGGAAACCGTCTGCAAGAGGGAAACAAAGCTAATGAAGACAGTAAGAGAGATTGTAGCTGTGGAATAAAAAGCAGAGAAAAAGGCAGGTACTTAAAGGTGACACAAAGTCAAACAAAACAGGCTCTGAGCTGAAGCTGAAACTGACCCAGATGCCTTTGATAGCCCTGTTGGTATCAGGGGAACATCTTCCAGCCTGCCTCTGGTTTGGAGAAAGAGCAACTAGTTGAAGTTCCCACAATGAAGACCTTCCCACTGAACCAGATGGCACAGAAACAGGAGTCACCGGATTACTTATGCCAGATTACTTGTGCCACACACCTTCAGGTGCTCAATTTCCTCCTGCTGCTTAAACAATGTCTCTGCAGTGATAGCATTGGCTTCATGCAGGGGGTCAGATTGCTCTCGGGCCATCTGCTCAGTCAAGGCCATGATGACTTCCTGTTTGGCGTGGTTCTTCTCCATCAGAAGCTGCACGTGCTCCTTGAGTTCCTGGATGTGGCTGTCTCTCAGAGTCAGTGTCTGCTCCAGTTCCTTCCTTTCTTGCTCAAGAGCTTCCAGACGACTGGTGAGATCTGCAATTTGTCTTACTTTGTGGCGCACCAGCTCTAACCTGTCCTTATCTTCTGCTGCAGCGAGATACATGCAAGATACTCGCTTCTCCTGCTGGGCTGCCTCCAGAGCTTTGTGAAGAAGTTTAACCAGCTCCTGGAAAGCAAAATAAAAGCCATCACAGTGTTGCCCAGGGCAATGGCAGCACACAAAGTACAGACTCAGACAGTGAGCAAACAAGTAGTCCTCAAAATCTTGAGATTTATTGTTTTCAGAGGTAAAACTGAATGGTGCAATCATGAAAGCACAGGCCAACCCCACTAAGTAAGCTCTAAGAGCTGGGCCTTAAAATTCTCTATCATCTATTCTTTCCTACAGTCCTCATTCTGGGGAGGCTCAGCATAGACCAGAGAAGCTACAGGTCTGATCAGCAGAGTGGTAAAATAGAAGTGAAATAATGCATCTATCTGTGCTACTAGAAGGAAACTGCTTTAACCTTCCCACTCCCAGAGTTCTCCATCCCACACAAAAGCATAAAAGTTTGCCTGAGCAATATGATTCAAGATTTGCTATTATAGCCATTTAAGGAAGTAAATCAGAAATGAGACCGATTGTCCACCATGAGACCTCCTCTCCCGTACCTTCAGCTGGAAGACCTGCCAGCATCATTAGTGGAGCACCTGGCATTGCTCTGTGCTTTGTGAAGAACAGTTATCACTCAGAAGACAGCCCTTGCAGTGACCCAGATGCTGACTTCTGACAAACCACCTCTTAATGGTGGATCACTGTGCAGAAATAATGTCCTCCTGTTTACAGTGCAACTGAACCATGGTATGTATTCAGGACTGTACTTAATAAATCTATTGAGCAATAGAAATGTACAAGCAAGACACCTGCAGAGCACTCCTGGATTTGTTTTACTTCCCTTTTCCAATCCATTTGGTAGCTGCACTTCCTAGCAATGTCTGAGGGATATACCCCTTTCTTTTGCACAAGGTGCAATCAGGCACATGCAAAGGGGTAACACCAGAAGCTTCAGCTAGTCCCCTGTGAGTCCCTGCTGAGCAACTATCAGACTAACACCATGGTAGAAGGAAGCCCTGTGATCAGCCCTTAGAAGTAGGTGACTCCTTGTCACACAGTTACCTTTTGTGACTTGACCTCCTCTGTAAGTGTCAGGATCTGTTGTTGTAGTACGCTCATTTTATCCACTGGGTTTCTCTCTCTGGACAGGTCTTCAGGCAAGCCTGGGAAGCCACTGTTCATCCACCTGGCTTTCCTAAGCCAGTTCAGCCTGGGCTCCATCCTTCCATCCTCTGGCACCCCTTCCTTAACTGAAGGGAAATAGGGTTAATTTATATAGAACTGGGTTGCTACTATGGACTTCTGAGTCTCACTATAGGAAAATCCACAACCACTCAGCAGAGAATACTGACACAGAGGACAAGGAAATCTGCCTTGCTGTGATCAACAGAATTGAAGTACAGACAGTAGGTACCCCCAGAATAAACACAGCCATGATACTTTATGGTACCTGTTAACTCAATTGCACCCAACCTGTCTATCTTGCACACAACAAATGCAAATTACCATAAAGCAGAGGTAACTTTCCAAGCATTCAGAGGAGCTGCTGAGCATCACCTGTGATGATACAACAATTTGACATTGACCTCAAACAAATACCAGTATGGGCTGGCACCATGGATGCTACTTTTTGCCTCTGTAGAAGGTTCCGGAAATAAGAGATAGGCAGATGCAGCCTGAAGCAGAGCCAAAAGAGTCAGTCTTGTGCAAACAATGCAGGAAAACACCTGAGATAACGTGATACTTTTCATGTCCCATGATAACTTGACACCTTCTCCCTCTATTTCCTGCTTTGTCTGACTCCCTGCTAGAAGGCAGTCATACTCAGAGCAGCTCATACAGCTCAGCAACAAGAACCTGCACTCCCTGCCTCCACTTCTGCCTCTTGTTCCTCATCTGGATTCTCAGGGTGCTCTTGTAATTCACCAAAGCTGAAGCGGAAGACATTCCCATTGTTCCCCCATTGCTGCTTGGAGCCACAGATACTGTGGACAGTGTTTCTGAAACAAGAAGAGATCAAGACAGACAAGTGAGCAGGAGAAGTCATGATCAGTGTACTCAGTGCACAGACAAACTAGTCAATGCCTTACCTCTCTTCTTATCCCACCCCTCCTCTCAAAACCTGTGTCCCTCATGTGCTGTTCATGGGACTGGTAAAGCTGAGGGAAGTGAGATTGTAACTGGTATTAGCCAGGACGGTGCCACAAAAGCAGTACCAATAGAGCAGTGTAAATCATGTGGAGACCTTTCCAAATGTGCTTGAGCCCCATACATAAATGCATCAGGCCTGACAGAGGGATCAAAGGTAACAGTAAAGCAACCATACCCTTCTTCTCTTTCTCCCTCTCCTCCTACTCCATCCTTTCCTTTTTTTCTCCCTCCTTCTCTTCCTTTAGCTCACTGTGGAAATGCCCAGGTGTCAAGAAAAGCTCAGCTAACTACAATACAGGTAAAATTGCCTCAATAATCGTGTTTGAAGTACCACAGCCCTATGCTCTGAATCACATTTCGTAACCTTTCCACAACAAACTCAGTTGCAGTGAAGAGATCCGGAAGCAAAACTGCAATCAAATTCAGGCCCAATTTGTCACAGCTGCAGCTATCAGATACTACCAGAAGCAATAAGAGATGACTTTACAGCATCATGCACAACCACAAATGCACAAATATTTTATGTAAAACTTGTAACAGGAAAGTGAGGCTGTTGCCTAACTATACAGGTCTTTTGTCCTCTTGTGCTATCAGTAAAAGCAAAATACGCCCTTTGTTTAAGATCTAAAAAAGACTCAGTGTCAGCTACTTCCAATAGCCTATACAAATTTGGTGTATAGATATTGTTCTCGTTTTGCCTCAGAATCACAGAATCATTCTGGTTGTAAGACATCTTTAAGATCATCAAGTCCAACCTTCAGCTTAGCACTACCACATCCGTCCCAAACCATGTCCCTCAGCATTCTGTTTATCTGCCTTTTAAATACCTCCAGAGATGGTGACTCCACCACTGCTCCGGACAGCCTGTTCCAACTGGTGAAGAAATTCTTCCTAACATCCAGCCTAAACCTCCTCTGGTGCAGCTTGCAGCCATTTCCCTTGGTCGTTTCACTTGCCACCAGGGAGAAGAGGCTGAATCCCTCCAAAGGTCTCCTTTCAGCATGCTTCTCTCTAAGCTAAACAACCCCAGTTCTGTCAATAGCTCCTGATAGGACTAGAGCTCCAGACCCTTCATGAGCTTCAGTGCCCCTCTCTGGACACTCTCCAGCACTTCTATGTCTGTTCTGTGGTGAGAGGCCCAGAACTGAACATAATACACAAGGTGCATCCTCACCAGGGCCAAATTATTCCTCACCAATGAGGAATAATCACGTCCCTGCTCCTGCTGGCCATCAGTATTTCTGATACAAGCCAGGATGCTGTTGGCATTCTTAGCCACCTGAGCACACTGCTGGTTTGTACTCATTTGACTATCAACAAACAACCCCAGGTCCTTTTCTGACATGCAGTTTTCCAACCACATATTCCTAGGTCTGTAGCCCTCGATGGGGTTGTTATGACCCAAGTCCAGGGCCAAATACTTGGCCTTGTTCAACCTCATACAATTAACCTTGGCCCATTGATCCATCCTATCTAGATCCCACTGCAGAGCCTCTCTACACTGCAGCAGATCAACACACCCACCTAGCTGTCCGTCATCTGCAAAATGACTGAGGGTACATTCAATCCCTCATTCAGATCATTAATAAAGACATTAAAGGGAATGGGCTCCAATACTGAACCTTGGGGAACACCACTTGTGACTGGACACCAGCTGCACTCCATTCACCATCACTCTTGGGCCTGTCCACCCAGCCAGTTTTTATCCAGTGCAGTGTGTATTTATCCAAGCCTTTTGCCATAAGTTTCTGAATAAGAATATTGTGGGAAACAGTGTCAAAGGCTTCAGTGAAGTCTAGGTACACAATGGCCACAGACCTACCCTCATCCAGTAGGTAGGTCACCTTGTTACAGAAGGAGATCAGGTTAGTCAAGCATACCTGCCTTTCATAAACCCATACTGAGTGGGTCTGATCACTTGCTTGTCCTGTATGTGCTATCTGATGGTACTCAAGACAACCTGTTCCATAAGTTTCCCTGGCACAAAGATCAGACTCACACACCGGTATTTGGCTGGATCCTCTTTATTGTAAGGCTCTGCAGCAGAAGAGACATTTCTGACCTCAGGGAGTATTTTAGCACAAAAGATCAGCAGACATTCATTCCCTGTAGCCTTCAGTTTACACTCACCTAATGCAATATTCCTACTTTTCTCTACATCATGCTGCACTGTTTTTTGTCCTCTGAGGCTGCAGCAGCTCAGGGATCTGATGAACTTAGTTGAAATCAGACATGCTGCACTCATGAAGGCCCAGCTTGTAAGCTACAGAACCTGAAGAAACGTTCACAGAACCAGGGGAGCAACAGTTACCCAAGCTAGCAAAAGCACAGCTGGGAGGCTGAAACAATATTTGATCATGTCATTTTGCAAAGTTAGGAGTAGAGAATGCACAGCCTGCAACATAGTACAGCTGATTGACATCCTTTGGTCTCACAAGGGATCCTTCTTCCTATTGCCGTAAGACCACAGTTACAGGTTTGGCAGATGACAAACATTTTTTATTAAATAAGTGACACCTACAGCCCTGATGGAGCTACACATTGTAACTATATATATCAATGTAGTTGATTCAATTCACATACTTGAAATTTAGGAGTAGCAAGCTGGACAATGCTTGGTCATATCACAAGCTCCAGCATGTTTACACAGATATGCAGATCATTAGGGGTTGGAAGGAACCTCCAGGTGTCATCAAATTCAACTACCCTGCTCGAGCAGGATCATAAAGCCTAAGACAGGTTACACAGAAATGCATCCAGATGGGTCTTAAAAGTCTTCAGAGAAGGAGACCCCACAATCTCCCTGAGCAGCCTATTCCAGTGTTCAGTAACCCTTACAGTAAAGAAAGTTTTTTTCATATTGAGATGGAATTTCTTATGGTCCAACTTACACCCATTGCCTCTTGTCTATCACAAACCATAAGTGAAAATAGATTGTCTCTTCTTGACACCCAGTCTTCAGGTATTTATAGACTGTGACTAAGTTCCCTCATAACCTTCTCCTCTCCAAGCTGAAAAGTTCCAGATCACTCAATCTCTCCTCATAAGGCAAGTGCTCCAGTCCCCTAGTCATCCTCACGGCCCTCAACTGAATTCTCTCAATCAAGTCTCTACCCCTCTTGAAGCAGGGAGGCCAGAACCGGATACAATATTCCAAATGTGCCCTCACTAGGGCAGAGAGGGAGAAGAATCTCTCTTGATCTGCTGGACAAACTCTTTCTGATACATCCCAGGATTCCATTTGCCTTCTAGGCCACAGGAGCACATTGTCGTTCCATGGAGAACTTACTGTCCACAAGAACTCCAAGATCCCTCTCCATGGAAGTGGTCTCCAGTAGATCATCCCCCAGCCTATATTGATGTATTGCATTACTCCTTCCCAGGTGAAGAACTCTGCACTTATTCTTATTAAACCTCATTAAATTCCTCTTAGCCCATTCCTCCAGTCTGTCCAAGTCTTCCTGAATGGCCGCACATCCATCAGGTGTATCAGCCAGACCACCCAGCTTAGTGTCATCAGCAAACTTGCTGAGACGATACTCTATCCCATCATCAAAATCATTAATAAAGATATTAAACAAAACTGGACACAAAACAGATCCCTGAAGGACACCACTGGTTACAGGTCTCCAGTTAGACTCTGGACCATTAATCACCACTCTCTGAGCTCTGTTATACAACCAGTTTTTAATCCAAGTCACAATCTGTTCTCAAATCCCACACTTCCTAAGCTTACTCACAAGGATATTATGGGGAACTGTGTCAAAAGCCTTACTAGAATCGAGGTAGACCACATCCACTGGTCTCCCAGCATCCACCTATTTAGTCACAACATCACAGAAGGCTATCAGATTAGTCAAACATGATTTCTGCTTGGTAAGTCCATGCTGACTACTTCTGATTACTTTCTCATCATCAGTATGCTTAGAGATGACCTAAAGAGTGAACCAGTCCATCATTTTTCCAAGGATGAAGGTGAGACTGACTGGTCTATAGTTGCCAGATCCTCCTTTTTATCCTTTTTGAAGACTGGAGTGACATTAGCTTTCCTGTAGTCCTCAAGTACCTTTGCTGTTAATCACGATCTCTCAAAAATAATGGAGAGTGCAAGAGCAACAACATCAGCCAGTTCTCTCAACACTCTTAGATGCATCTCATCAGGACCCACAGATTTATGAACATTCAACTTTTGTAATTGATCACTAACTCAGTCCTTCTTAACCACTGGAAAATTTTCCCTCTTAGAGGCTATTACTCTTACCTTCCAGGTCTGAAGTTACCAACAGCTGGTCTTAGGAGTAAAAACCAAAGCAAATAAGTTATTTAGCACTTCTGCTTTCTCTGCATCACTGGTTATCAGGGCTGCCACCTCATTCAACAGTGGGCTCATACTATCCTTATTCCTCCTTTTACTACTAACATATTTGTGAAAGCCCTTCTTATTTTCTTTAACTTCGCTAGCCAATTTTAACTCTAACAGTGCTTTAGCCTTCCTTGTAGCCCTCCTACAAGTTCTAACAACCTCCTTATAAGTGTCCCATGCAACAAATCCCTTCTTCCGTGAACTGTAGACCTCCATCTTACACAAGATTTCATTGTATTCTATAAACTCCTCCATGATCAAAAAACCCAAAGTTACATCAGCAGCACCAACCTCTGAGCCACATATTAACCTGATATGTTTTCAACCCTCTTTCTGCATATCTCCCTAACATTTGGGGAACTGATGAAAAAACTACCTGTGCACGCAAACAATCAACTAATTTACCCAAAGCTTTAAAGTCCTTTTAAATTGCCTTTGGATGACTTCTTGCAATTTCATAATTTCCAACCAGGATAATCAATAAGGGATAATAATCAATGGATCATACCAGAGCAAGGAGTTTCTGAGTCCTGGGGAGGCAATGAACCTCTCTGTGTAATGGGTCTGGCATACAGATAGGACTTGTCCTGTAACTTGTTATTTGTGAGAATCATAGACTCATAGAATTATAAAATCATTAGGGATTGGAAGGGACCTTGAAAGATCATCTAGTCCAACCCCCCTGCCACAACATGATCACCTAGACCAAGTCACACAGGAACACATCCAGGCGGGTCTTAAACGTCTCCAGTGAGGGAGACTCCACAACCCTCCCTGGGCAGCCTGTTCAGTGCTGTGTCACCCCCCTGTGCAGCCTGTTCAGTGCTGTGTCACCCTCAAGAGACCTCTCTACAACCTCCTGCCACTAGGATCTTTGGCACATGAGGTAGATTATGTGAAATGCAGTGGAATAGGGAGATGTGATACACCCTTTGGCTGGAAGTTTACTTTTGCCTGCAATATCCTTCAAAAGCTACTTCACAGTTTTTCCGACTAACCAAGATTCCTGTTTCCCAATACATGACAGGCAACAAAGGCACAAATTGGCAGCTTGACAACTGCAATGCAGTTCTCATTTACTTACTGTATCTCTGTCCAAGGGTGCTTAAGGGAGATGTTCTGCAAAGCAGTAGATGTTTGGGGTGCAGGCAAAGACGCTGCCTTTAAACCCACTGCTTCTGTTGGTGTTTTCACTGGAGGCAGAAAATCCTCATCATCAACAACATCTACATAAAAACAAACCAGGGCTCAGAAGCAAGTGTGCAAGACACAAATCCATTGGACATCACTACAGGTATATGTTCCATACTCAGCTGGCCAGGTGGAACCATTTCTAGGAATGCACATCTTCATCCCACCACCACTGCTTGCTGTAAATTTCACAGGCCTAACAAGAGGAAGGAGCTATACCAAATCTGCACCCTTCACATGCATGAGGAAAATTCATGATCATAAGACAGCCAAGTGTCTCCAACCACATGTTGTTGATCAGGAGACAACTCATTCATATTTATTCATAATAAGGTTAGAAGTTCCAAACATCAAACACAAATTGATAGCTGTACTTAAAGACTTGTCCAAAGCCTCTGTCCACTTACAGACAAGAAGCACCACTCATCCCTGGGGGACTGTAAGCAGAAGAAAAGCAACACACGTGATACCTACTTGTTCTGCCAGTCAGAGGTTCACTCACAAGCTGGGAGCTGCCCACAGGAAATCTGCTCTGCGTGTTGCAAAATTCCCAACGTCTCATTTGTAGCTGCTGCAGCCAGTATATCATTGCCTGTTTGCTGATTGCCTAATGCAAAATAAAAGAGGAAGGGGAGGAGGGTATTCCCATCAGCATGAGACATATCCTGAAGGGCTGACCACCACTTCAGTGCCCAAGTCAGCAGAAATAAAGGTGAGCTGTGTCAAGCCTATGCTGTATCCTCTGGTCCTAACACTGGTTTGGGAGGTTAGATTAAACCTTCTTCATGGTTTTAGTAACAGAGCCTCAGCGGACCGTTAATCAAATTTTACACAATTTTTTTGTCTACTATGCTCCAAGGCTAAGCAGAAATTTGACAATTATTTTAGCCAGAAAGAGCCTACAGATCTTCTTAATATAAATTTTCACAGACATAGCAAAGGTTGCTGCTGGAACAACCATTTTAGACAGGTGAGCTCATTTCTGTTTGGCAAATTACAAGGGGACTGCAGGTCTCATTAGTGATTTTAATTCAGCATGCTGTTTGGCTTTTCCTCCTATTCTGTTAAACATTGTCCATCTCACAGGTAGTGAAGTCCCAGTCATGCCAAAAAAATGCAGGCAATTTAGGTCCAAATGGCAACAGTCCTGGCCAGGAAGATTAAGGCGCAAGTCAAACTAAGGTATCTTAGCAGAGACATATCTGTCATGACTGAGAATGTTTCATAGTCACACAAGAAGATGCTGCCACTTACCTTTAAAGTGAAAACTCTGCTTGGTGTTCTGACCTCAAAAAACCCTTCCCCATTTTCCACATTGCAGTCAAAGCTGGCACTGGAAAGATCAATAGACCCCAAGGGGTTGATGTCCTGTGCAGTTCTGTAGTATAGTAAATGACATTTGTTTTCATCATAAAAGAACCAGCGAGACTTCCATGTCTTGATTGGCCCCTTAACACCTAGCTTGTTTAAATAGCCACAGAGTTTTTTTCTGGATCCTTCTTTGCTGGGTTTTAGATGTATATTTTCCAGTTCTACAGAAGTGGAAAGGATATCTTTCTCTTTTGATGTGGCTCCATTGCTGCTGTTACTGTCTGGATTTGGATTCACTAGATTTCCTGGAGCAGCATGGGGACAAGATCCACTTTCTGGTCCTTTTTTCATCTCTTTCAGGAAATGCACTCAGATTTAGACTGAAGCAGGAAATTCTTTATGTAAATAAGTAACAGCAAGTCCTGACTGTATTGTCATTCTTATATAACCTGCAGCAAAAGAGAAAGGATGAATAAGCTCAGGTCTGACTTACACGAAAAACATTCCTAGCTTTCAAACTCGACTTCTACTTTTGATTGTTGTTCCCTGCCTTCTTCGTAAAAGATAACCTCTATAGACCTACTTTCTCTCCTTCCTTTCCTAAATTAGCCTGGATTGTCAACCAAAAACCACTACAAATCTCCTGAGTGAAAAATAAGCAGAGTCTGAGGCCATACCAAATCAATAGCAATAATGAGGGCATTTGAAGCCACAGACAGCATTAAATGACAGTTGTAGAAAACATGGCAAGATAACAAGCTCTGGTGAGGCACACTCGGTCAAGGGACTTCAGGTAAGCATATCCTGGAATTTCCACCAAAGTTCAACCAGTATTTTTAAGTATGTCATTTCAGTAAAAACCCAGCTTTATGCAGTATCTTTATAAATCATTTGTGTAAGTTAAGGATTGCTGTAAAAAAACCTGCATGTCCCACATCAGGTCTCCATCCAGTAGCCTACATATGATGGATTATGCACCAGAGAAGCTAGTTCTGTGATTCTTGCAAAAACAACTTTTTTACTTAATGGCCAAAGTAACCTGTTGGGTTTCCAAGAGAGACACAACATGCAAGAAAAAAATTAGAAAAATTAAGGCTAGAAGGGATGTGTGGAGATCTCCAGTCCAATTTCCCTCTCAGAAAACAGGTTGACTTCAACACCATAGCCAGTCACTCTGGTCCTATGGATGCAGATGGATTTTGATCATATGTAAGGAAGGCAATGCTGCCACAATTCTGGGCACTCTGTCAAGTGCTCAGCAGGTGTGATTTTTTTGCTCAGAACTGCAGACAACTGCAGCTCTTGTATAAGAAAGCTAACAGAAAAAATACCTATAAATAATTTCTTGCATTTTTTAGTATGTAAAAACATAGTTTAAAGATCAATGAAGACTACCAGTGACTTTGGACGCTAACATATCTGATGCAAGTATGTAAGAAAATAAATTGTTGCAGTGTTAAGTTCGTGGGAATCCTACTGCAGACATGAAACTATAGAATGTGACAGCCAGCTGTGTGAGAGCAGGTGAATGGAGATTAATGTAGTAGAGTACACAGAGATGTTGCCCAAGCTTGTGCTCTGAGGAACCACTTACTGTCACAACTGAAAGAAGGCTTACGCATCTCAGTGCTGGCAAAGCCCCATTCCGTTTATTGCTGGCCCCTCCTATTCTCTTATCAGCTTTTTACACAACAGACTATGTTCATTCTGTTTGGAAGGTTATTGAACTTATTCACTTCCTTAACGTCAAGTATCCTGCTAGTGAATGCATTCATGAATTCATGAGTGTCAGGAAGACGCACCCATCATGAAGGCACTGCCTCAGCTGAGCTTCTGAAACATCCCAAAACTCCATTTCCAACTTAATTTTGCCAGACACAAAACAACCATCGGCAGAAAGAAGAAATTAGGAAAATTAGGATTAGCTATCCTGAATAGACCCTTGCGAACCTCTGCAGCATCTGAAGACTCCCTCATCATGTTTGTACCTCTTGCCAGCATCATGGTTCAGAGGTCCACATCGTGAAAAGCATCAAGTAAGCAGGCTGGGCTCAAGCATCAGGTTATAAGGAGTCACATCAAATCTGCATTGCAGAGCACTCTAGAAGAGATCTCACCTCCCTAAGAGAAGCAGATAGATGCTCCGAGAATTCACCGTCTGCTGGCGTAGAACTACTGCTGCAAGCACTACCCACAGTCTCAAAAAAAAAATCCAGCTGCCACAGAAGGGGGTCTCCTGCTTCACAAGTTTCCTTTGGTCCAGTCACTGCCTGGGAAGTGCCTGAAAAAGACTCTTGCCTGAGAGCAATCAACGAGAAGACCGGGGTTAAGCCTGCACGGACCCTCCCAGCGCAGTAGATGTGAGCAGTAGCAAGCAGCACCCCCGCCCCTCCCCAACGCAGCAGAAGCTCCTCCCAGCCCAGCTGCACCGCGCCGGGGCACCGGCCGGGGCTGCCGGCGCCTGGCACGGGTTGTGCTGCCCAGCGCTGCGGGGACCAAACTTAGCACCGCCCGGACTGAGCAGGGTGGGGGGCGCTCAGCGGGGAGGTGGAAACCGGGGTGGGGAGGCTGTGGCCCAGGCTACTTGCTCTGCCGCCACTGCCGCGCTTCCTGCCAGGCCGGGCTGCCGCAGGGCCGGGGCCGTGGGCGGGGCCAGCCCGAGGGAGCAGCGCAGGAGGCTGAGGGGACACCTTGGCGCTGTCTACAGCTACCTAGAAGGAGGTTGAAGCGAGGTGGGGATTGGTCTTTTTTCCAGAAATAAAGTGATTGGACGAGAAATGGCCCCAGGTTGCACCGGGGCGACATTTCGAAAAAACATATTGCCTGACAGTGGTGGAGTCCCCATCCCATAAAGGATTTAAAAGACATGGAGGTGTGGTGCTGAGGTATCTGGTTTAGTGGTGACTTGGCAGTGCTGGATTAGTAGATGGAATTGGTTATCTTAAAGTCCACTTCAAACTTAAATGATCCTATGACAAAGGAAATTATTCATTAGGGGGATGCAGCAGATTTAAACCTAGCCCAGGGGGACAGCCCATGGGCAGGAGGAGACCAGCAGGTTCCATCTGCTAGGAGGGACGTGTCCTAAACCTGCAAATCCACTGAGGTAGTGGATTCAGATTTGATGCTCACAAGACCCAACAGTGTGAGATCCACAGCCATACAGTCATCTGGGGGAAATAAGATAAAACAAATTTCATACGGTAAAAACAGTGGTATTTGATGCCATATGAGACTAGCAGCTGCTAGGATTAAGATAAGTCAAAAGGTGTAGACTGGCCCCTGAAAAAGCCTCCAAAAGAAGGTACTGCTGGAAGTAGGGATGTCAGAGACTGCCTTAACCCACCAGGTCATTGGGCTGCACAGCCTGACTTAGACATTCTCTAGCAGCTGCCCTTCTTCCTACTAGGCTTGGCAAGCACTGGACAGGCCTGAGAAGGCACTGCCTAATGACCTGTCCACAGGATAAGCTGTCTGTACAGCTTCAGCGTTCTCTGTGGCTGAGACTTGATAACTCATTTCAACTGGTCTCAAGAAAACCCCAAGTTCTGTCCACTTTACTGAGTTTTGTTATAAACTTCAGCCAAGTTTAGTACTTGAGTAGCAACAGGCAAAATCGGCCTTGTGTCTCACAATCCGTTCTTCCTCTGGCCTGCTCCCAAATTGTAGCACACATGGAGCTGATTACACTGATAAAACATGCAACTATACACCTTTCTGCAGCCAAAACCTATCTGATCCAAATTAGGCTTGCATAGCAGTTGACCATTAGAACGAATCAGTACTGATGGGAGTCTAGCTCCACTAGTGGGAAAAGATGAATACTATACCAGCACAAAGGTTCAAAGAAGTCTTTGTCCAGTCTGAATCCTAACCTGCCATCTTCTCTCCTCCCCCTCAGCTGCAGCTGGAGGGAAAGAACTGTGTGATAAAAAGGGTTTTATCAGGGCAGCACCGACCTGCCTTTGTTTAGGATGCCCTGGAAGCACCTTAGAACTTTCACCTCGAGTTCCTCAATGGCTTTGTACCACCATGGCTACAAAATAGCCCTCCTGGTTCCAGTGTCTTCCACACACACAAAACGTTCAACTGGCAAATAGCCAAAGCACTTGTTTTGTGTTCTAACTGCAACCCCACAGTGGCTACAAGGCCCAGCACACACTGCAAAACTAACCCAAGGAAAGCAGCTGTAAGACCAGCAGCAAAGGCAGCTTAGCAGTGTGGGATGCCTGCCCTACAGCCACTATAAGCCCACCACTCCATTAGGGTTCCAGCCCTCTACTCGCCAAGGCAGACCAGGATAAATGCTCGAGAAAGGAGCTCAGGAGAGACTACCAGGAGTGGCAGACGATGGCGACCTACACCAGGGAGACCCTGGTACCTCCTTTTAAAAGCCCTTGGGAAGGGACGGACGCGACACTGCGGAGCAGGAGTGCAGCTACCTCCGGCCCAGCCGCCATCTCCCGCTCCTGGGAGCAGCGCGGTAACGTCCGGCGGCGCCGCCTCCTGGTACGGTCCGGCGGCTGCAGAAGATGGCGGCGCCGTAAGCGTAGCCGCAGCGCCTAAAGTTCTCCCCCCATGAGAAACCTGCGGCTACTGCGGACAGGTGGGCGTAGCCCCGCCGGGCACCAAGCAGTGCTTCTGCCTGGGTACTGGCGAGGTGCTAGTGGGCTCCCGGCACGGGTTGCTGTAGCTGGGCCCCGCCAGGCACTGAATGAGAGGTGGCTACGGGCCCGGGAGAAGGGCCGGGATCGGCTCTTGGGACGTCGCTGCGAGGGCGACATTGAGGTGTCGGGAGTAGGTCCAAAGGGCAACAAGGTCGGAGGAGGGTCTGGAGAGCCAGCCCTGTCGGGAGCGGCTTAGGGGGCTGGGGTTGTTTAGTCTAAAGAAAAGGTGGCAGAGGAGAAACCTGTCTACATCTACCTGAAAGGAAGTTGTAGAGGGGCGGGGGTTGGTCTCCTCTCACAGATAACAAGGTCCAGAGCAAATGGGCTCAGGTTGTGCCAGGGTAAGTTTAGGTTAGACATTAAGGGTCACCAGGTGTAGGAACAGGCTGCCCAGGGAGAGGGTTGAATTGCTTTTTAGAAGTTATGTAGACATGGAGCACAGAGATTCGGTTTAGTGAGGGGCTTGAAGGTTGCAATGATCTCAAGGTTTTTTCCAATGTAAGCAATTTTATGAAGTTAATCAGAAACCTGGTGGTAGCTGATAGGATGGAAATAAAACCTCTTGTTACCTTTGCTAATTATAATACTAAAAAGCACACCCGAGGAGATTTTATATGGAAATAAAGAACCACCTGAGTATAATGGGTTAGGTGTGAGTCAGGATATGCAAGAAAACATTCTGTTGTGTAAGGTAACCAATCACATACTTTTGGGTGGCTTTGGCTTTGTTAATAATTTGTATAAAGCATTGAACATGCTTCTTGAGAGGTGTGCTGGCTGTGTGAGACGCCTGGTACCCGGTTCTGCAGAACTGAAATAAAGACAAATACCTGAATTCCCTGTGACTCAGCATGTTCATTGCCATCTTGCACACCAGGTTAAGAACCATTGCTACGGACAAAATACCAATGAAGTAACATAAATTGGGTAACACATCTCAACAGCTCACCATCTACAGTCACTAACAACTAGCCTGAGGGCTTTCCCTGGTCAGTTAGTCCCCACCCTCCAGCCCTTATATTCATGGGCCAGGACTCTGGCTTAGCTGATTAGTTTTGACTGTGGTTCCTCACAGGTTTTTGTGACAATTAGCCCTTTCCTAGCCAAACACAGGACATTATACACCACTTATTCTATATCATCTACATCATACCTAGATCCACAATATCTACTTCCTGTCCTATATGTATGTATCCCTTAATCTCTCTGCCATCCTTTAAATATGTCAGTTGAGTTAGTCTAATCCATTACTTTTGCATTCCATTTGTTGTAATGGTCTTTCAGGGAAGGAGAGGTAGTGTTGGATTGTTGCATGCTGCATCTGGAGCTCAAAGTAGGGGTTTATGGTCAGCTCAGGACTAAGCACGTGCAACAAATAACTCAATCCTTCCTGTGGGTGAGGAGAAGGAAGAAAATAGGTAAGAGAAAGTCCAAATGTGTTAAGAAAAGCTTACTTGCACACCACCAAGCAAAAGGGAACAATACTAATAACAATAATACAGTGAATGATAACTACCCACTGATCACCATCAGCTCTATGCTAAGCTCAGACAAGCAAAACTGCATTTTATATACTGGCCAGTGGTATCAAATATCCCATTGGCTAATTCACTCAGCTATCCCAACCATGATATTCACCCTATCCTAGCCAAACCCAGGATAGAATAATTCAAAGGGGAGGTCTGGACTAGGCATGAAGTATTTCTTTACCAAAACAGCAGTGAAACATTGGAAGACATTTCCAGGAGAGGTGGTTGATGTCCCCAGCTTGTCAGTGTTCAGGAGGCATTTGAATAATGTACTTCACAATATACTTTGACTTTGATGAGCCCTGAGGGGATCAAGCACTTGGACTAAATTATCATTGTAGGTTTTATCCAACTAAAATAAGCCATGGCATGCCATTCTCATTTTCACCCAAATCTACAATGAATGAAAAATTATTGCATGGAACTAATCAATGTGGTAATAAACTGAGACACATTCCACTTCTGTCATAAAATAGTGTTTCTGAGATTACCTTTTGTGAGGAAGTAATGTCAATTTTCCTCTAAGCCAGACCTTGTCCAAATTATTTGTATTCAGGGAGGTGTAAAGTTGCAGAGATGCACACAAATTAAAAAGGCTGTGAGTGCAGTAAGTGACAGTCATTAAAATGTCTCAAGAGCACTTAGGATTCGTGCACAGTTGCACACAAAACACAGAACTTCGAATAGCCAGAGATATACGCATTCATCTTGGAGCTGGACTTCTGTGCCATTGAAAAAATATATTTTTATTATTTTTCAGTGATGGCTTCAACTCAGAATCTTAAGCTTAAATAGGATGCAGGATCAGTATCAAACATACTCTGTAGTTCATCTAATATGACAATAACAAAAAAAAGTGCATGTGTAATGGAAGGTACTGTGCCGGCTCCTGACCTGAAAGACGTTCCTGAAAGGGTCCATCAGACTCTTGTGGGTGGGACAAGAAGATGAAACTTGGACAATGTGGTAAGAAATGATACTCTGATGAAAAGACAATGATATTTACATCTGTCTAGCATGAAATAAAGACAGGTCCATGAATCTATTCTGGGAAAGGAACAAAGCTGGGAGGTGTGGCCGACAACACAGTGTGCTGTGCTGCCATTCAGTGAGACTTGGACAGGCTAGAGAGCAGGGTAGGGAGACATTTAATGAAATATAACAAGGGCAAGTATAGAGTCTTGCATCTGGACAAGAACAACCCCAGGTACCAGGATAGCCTGGGGACTGACCTGTTGGAGAGCAGTGTAGGAGAAAGGGACCTGGGGGTCCTGGTGGACAGCAGGATGACTATGAGCCAGCAATGTGCTCTTGTGGTCAGGAGAGCCAACAGCATCCTGAGGTGGATCAGAATGGGGGTGGTTAGCAGATCGAGAGAGGTCCTTCTTCCCCTCTACTCTGCACTGGTGAGACCACATCTGGAGTATTGTGTCCAGTTCTAGGCCCCTCACTTCAAGGACACAGAGCTGCTGGAGAGAGTACAGCACAGAGCCATGAAGATGATGAAGAAAGTAGGACACTTCCCTTATGAGGAAAGGCTGAGGGAGCTGGGTTTCTTTGATAAGAAGAGACAGAGGGGTGACCTCATTAACATTTATACATATGTGAAGGGTGGGTGTCAGGAGGATGGAGCCAGGCTCTTCTCAGTGTCATCTGGTGATAGGACAAGGGGCATTGGGTGCAAGCTGGAACATAGGAGATTCCACATAAATATGAGAAGAAACATCTTCACGGTGAGGGTGACAGAGCACTGGAATGGGCTTCCCAGGGGGCTTGTGGAGTCTCCATCTCTGGAGACACTTAAAACTTGCCTGGATATGTTCCTGTGTGACTTGGTGTAGGTGATCCTGCTGTGGCAGGGGGATTGGACTACATGATCTTTCGAGGTCCCTTCCAATACCTGATGTTCTGTGATTCTGTGACTTTGAGTTACTGTATCCAGTGGAAGAACTAGAAATTAGTCAAGCAATTTTTCACCCAGAGGAAACAAGAGCTAGATTAAGACCTTTGATTAAAAGAGTAACTGTTAATAACCAGGCTGGGGGTAATATGGTGGTTGCCACCCGAACATGCACCACCACAGAACTATCAAAAATGCATGAAAAGTGCTCTAAGTTAGTGCAGAAGACAGAGAATGTTTGGATGGTATTGCTGACTGCAGGAAATAAACGTTGCTTTTGCAAGGCAAGGCGTCCCACAATATTTGGGTCCAGATGACTTTCTGACAATTCCTCATGACCAGAGAGAATTGTGGTCCTTAAGACAGTGTGCTGCCTATTGGACAGAAGCACTAGATCAAGTCCAAGCATTAACCTACCACTCACTGCTAAGTCAATACTAAATCATGTCCCTAAGCATCACATCTATATGTCCTTTACATACATCCAGGGATGTTGACTCCACCATTGTCCTAGGCAGCGTATTCCAATGTCCAACAACCCTTTCAGTGAAGAAACTATTTCTATCACCCAACCTAAACCTCAGGCCATTTCTTCTAGTTCTATCCCTTGTTACTTGTGAGACCCCTGATCTCGCTATACTCTCAGGTAGTTGTAGAGAGTTTAAATCTCCTCTCAGCCTCCTTTTCTCCAGGCTAAACAACCCTAGTTCCCTTAACTAGTCCTCAGAGGGATTGTTCTGTAAACCCTTAATGAGGCCTGCTGATCTTATCTGGACACGCTACAGCACTTCAATGTTCATCTTGTGGACCCAGAACTGAACACAATATCCAACGTGCAGCTTCATTAGCACAGGAAGTACTGGAAGTACCGAGTACCTGAAGGGCGCATCTGAGGAGGGAGCAACGGTTCCACCCCGCAAGCCATAACTTCCTCGTGCTGCCCCCGCCAAGACTGGTGCAGTTGCTCAGACAGAGCTCCAGGGGGAGAGACGCAGCCAGTCAAGCGTCAGGCAGCCAGATATGTATGTCTATATAGCGCAGGACAGCTGGAGTTCACTTGTGGGAGCTGGCACATCTAGGGGAACTGTGAGAAATGACAGGAGATCTGATATAGCAAGGAAAGGAACTTTCGCAGTTGGGGTGGGTAGCGTCTCATTAAGAGGATGACACACTGGCCAGTCACTGGAATGAGCCATCTACGGGTACCCTCACAGTAAAAAACCTAATTTTCTTAAGTTTTAACGGAACCTGCTAAACAGCTCTCCGTACGCGCAGCCGCACGTGACGTCTCCCACCCGCACCGACATGGCGCCCGCGCAAGCGCCCTGCGGACCGCGCTTGAGCCGCGGCCTGGACCGGCAACATGGCGGCCCCGTGAGCGCAGGGTTAGCGCTTGGAGTCCCCGCGCCATGAGGAACCTGCGGCTGCTGCGGACGGGCGGGTGTTGCCCCGCCGCCGCCCCCCCGGGCACCCCGCGGTGCTTCTGCCTCAGTACCGGCACCGGCGCCGTGCTGGTGGGCTCCCGGCACGGGCTACTGGAGCTGGACCCTGCCAAGCGTTCGGTGAGACGCGGCTGCGGGCCCGGGAGACGGGGCCGGGACGGGGGCCGCTGGGCCCTCGGGAAATAGCTGCGGGCGCGTATCGGGTCACAGCCGACATAAAGCGTTTGGGCCTTTTGTGAGGGCTGGTATCTAAACTCGCGTTGGAACATACAGAAATAAGAAAATCTGGTGTCTGTTCGAGGTTCCTAATGCATCACCTCCCTTTTATGTTTTGTCTTCATTTTTTGGAGGGGTTAATGGAAGTATTTATTGTTGGCTTTTCTCCCCATGACTGGGTGTGTAAAACATGCAGCTAAGCAAGGGGGCTGTTTTACCTAAAACGTTTTTTGCAGAATGCATATCCAAATTGTTTTCCTTTGATTATTTTTATCCTGAGTCTGTAAAGTCCAAATGGCTGCTTTAGAAGTACTGAGACACTTCAAGCAGCTGCCCATCCACCTCTTAATGAGAACTTCATGTGGACAGTGTAAAAAAGGCGGGGGAGAGATGATTAGCAATACAAATTGAAAGTTGTGGTGTTGCCATTTAATATTCACTCCCTTACATGAATTTTATTACTATCTGTTTAACACTTAACATAAAAGAGTGTTCGCAGTTTCTTCTGGGAAAGTGACTGCAGGTGCTTGCAAATTGTCTGGTTCCTGTTTAATGCCTTGTGTAACTTCAGTAAGATAAACTGTGTCCATAGATGTTATTATGTTATTTGTTTAGAAATCTCAGGGACGTGATGTATAATAATTATTGGTCTCTCTATGTCAAGGAGACAAGAGAAATTTCCTTGACTGCAGAGGGTTTCCTGCCTGAGGATGGAAGTGGTTCCATCGTGGGTATTGAAGATCTTCCAGAACTGGAATGTGTCTGTGTTGCTACAGCAGCTGGAGACATCCTACTGTGCAATTTCAGCACAAAGCAGGTAACATGCCAGAAAAGACGCAACCATACTTTCCTAAACACAGATGTGCTCTTTGATAGAAACACACAGGGACAATTAGATATGTGTTATTCAACACATATCAGTGTAATATATGTGTGTTCCAGCTGCAAATCACTTAAGCATATTTATTCCTCAGCCAACCTGTTATTTTTACCACAGTGCTTTTTTACTGGGATTGTCCTGCTCTGGTGTTACTGCACTTCTGTGATGTTATTTTGATCTTGCAGGTGGAATGTGTTGGAAGTGTGGACGGTGGTCTGAGTGCAATGAGCTGGAGTCCTGACCAAGAGCTTGTTCTGCTTGTAACAGGTATCAACAGCAGCCTGTAAGCTTCCTGCCTTTGGAAGTGACATTCACTGTGGCAAAAATGTAAAGCACAAATAAAAAGCAGCAAAGGTACAAAGTTAGGAATCTGGGTCTAAGACAATAAGAGAGGAAAAAAATCCCACCTGTTCCTGTATACAATACTGTAGTGATTCAGGTCTTCCAAGGAACTATGATCTTGACTGTAAAACATGAAGGCTTCCCTTTGTATCCCCAAAAGATGCAAAACCTGCTTCTCATCCTTTGGTAGGAAATATATATGTCACAGGCTGAACTTCACTACAGATGTGTCTCACCTGGAAAGTAAAGTCAGGCTCAAGCAAAAGAGGACGACAAAATGCTCAAGGTTGGAATAGAAATTAGGCAATCACTGGTTCCAGGCCCGTTGCACAAAGCAGGTTATATGGTGCTGAGAACCATGCCCAGTCATCCAGAGATGGAGACCTTAGAATCTTGACACCCTGTTCCCATCACTGACCACAAGCTGGACTTTTTGGTAGTGATAGTAAGCTTCTGAGCTTGGCAGTTAGCTGTTTTGTCAGTCCACTGTTCTGTTATCTCTCCCATCCTTCATGGCTTTGACTCTGATGATGTTATGTGACACAGTGTCAAAAGGTGTATTAGAATCAAGATAACCAACATCCACTGGTCTCCCCATATTCACCCATTAGCTGTTTCGTTGTAGAAGGCTATCAGGATTCCCCTTCATAAACCCAAGTGCTCCTAATCACCTCATCCTTTAGATCCCAAGAGAAAATGTTTACGAGTTGTAGGTACTTGCTGGGTGGGTGGAAAGAACTTTTTAGGTCAGGCCAGAAGGCATGTTTGTGCAGAAATACTTGAGAATGTTCTGTTTCCGTTACAATTTTCTACTTTGAAAGATGTATTCTCTTTTCTATCATACTACAACTAGAAATATTTCTATATTCAGGTGCATGACAGGACAGCCATTGAGTTTGTATTTGATGAGGTACCAATACTGTATTTAATGTCTACTCTGCAGATCAGCAAACACTCATCATGATGACAAGGGATTTTGAACCAATTACTGAAAAGAATATCCACCAAGATGAGTTTGGGGAAGGTGAGAGTGCACTAAAATCAAGTTGATCAAATTGCTCTTAACTCATGTGTTGTGTATGGAAAGCAAAGAAACTAAGCTGAACACTTAGTGGAACAAAGATGTTTTATAGACAGTGATGCTGCTGGACAGCTGAAGGAGAATGCCTATGTTACATTAACAAGTGTTAGTGTAAACTCCGATGAGGTACCTGTATTAGGGGACTTTATGGGCTATGTGAATTTCCCGCAGGCTTTTAGAATTAAAGCTGGATGGAAGGTGTGTGAGTCTTGGAGCTGTGGCTGTGTTTACCACAGAATAGTGCTGTAAATATTCCACTACAATGATTATTTCTTTTTCAGGACAGTTGGTTGCTCTTGGTTGGGGTAAAAAGGAGACACAGTTCCATGGATCAGAGGGAAAACAGGCTGCACATTGCAAACAAACGGTATTATACTAGTTCTCTCTTGTTAGGCCCATGCTGTCTCTAGGAAAATGTGTATAGAGTTTCTGTCATTCCTGTGGTGCCGTTTTGCCACTGCCTGTATAGTAGCTATCTTCACAGGCTTCTTCTGTTTGTTTCTACTGCTATCTGAAATCCACTGGTTTTATGCTCCCAATTCAAGACAGCAGCTGGGAGTACTTAAGGTTGTTTGTACAGAACTCAAATCAAGAAAATAAGCAAGCAGTAATGCTTGCAAAAGTAAAGGAACCCTTAAATCAGCATGATAGATTTTGCTGGATAAGTGCTATGTACTGTAATCTTTATATACACAAGTGAAGCAACATGTAGTTCGGTTGAGAGGAGAAGTAACAGTAGTTTCAGCTTCCAGAATACAATGGTAGAAGGATTTTGGTTGCTGAGCCTAAGTAGTCTTGTGAGGCAGCTCCATGTGCCTGCATGCTTTAACTCTGTGCTCCTTGTGTCTCATTTTTTTTCTAGTCGTTTGGTTGAAAGGCAGGTAGCTAAAAACACTGATGGATTTTTCTTCTTTTGTTTTGAGTTTCTAAAGCTGACATCTGGCAGGCCAAAGCATGGGAACATGAAATGTGACCTTTTCCAGCTTTACTTTTAGGAGGGGCAGGATGAGGCTTGCCTGTACCTGATAAAATATACCTAATTTGACAAGGCTAAACGTTTGAAAGCTGCCTCTTTACGTGTATTCTGTTGAGACTTTTTTTCCCTGTGTTGTTCTCCAAATAACCTGTTTGCACTGAAGAACACCATTTCTCATCTCAGCTTCTGTGTGCCGTACAGACTGCTGGATGGCATACCCTTCTCACCTTCTTCCTTGCAAGAGGAGTTGTGACTCCTGGCATCAGTCATGAGCAAACGGTGCAATTTTGTGTTCAGCGTGTGCAGAGCCTGTGGCAGTGGGGAAGGATAGCTTGTGATCATGTGAATAAACTTCAGTCATATACACTTGCAGGAGAGGCAGATTGAATTTACCGACAGTTTTAATTCTGGTATTTCCTGAAATACCATTCTGAGTGAAAAATTTTTAACTTTAATTTATCGATTTCATGCCAAGGCTCTTGAAGGAACTGGCTTAGCAATGCAGCTGGTTTAGCTGGTTTAGACAAAGACAGCAGTCACCTTCCCAAGCTTTGATACAGATTTCTTTTGTGTGATTTCAGAAAGTGTTGCCTGCTCCAGCCTGGGATGATGGTAGACCTCGGGTGACATGGAGAGGAGATGGGCAGTTTGTTGCAGTGAGTGGTATCTGTCCAGCAACAGGTAAGAGACCAAACATCTTTGAAATACCAACATGTATAAGAGGCTTCATAAAGGAAAATTAGGCAAGGCAGGAACTGGCTGGTATTCAGTGGCCTCTTGGCCACTAAAGCAAGGGTAAGTTGAGATAGTTAGTTGCTTTTTTGTCTGTTTCGGTGTTCTCAGAGACATTTTATAGACAGCATCTTTGGTTTTCAGTCCAGGGAGAAGTCAGGGGAGTAACTACTGAGTAGTTACTGTCTGAAAATGCTGGTAATACTTTTCCCTAGAATTTGCCCTAGAGCCAAAGAGGTGATGATCACACGCCATTTCTTGTAAGGCTATAGTGATGTCTTCCATGATAAACATTACTGAACAGTTTAAATGTATTGGTCAGCATACTGAACTGCACCAAACTACTCTACTCTTCTACTAGTTTGGGATTTTACCTTCAGTACTTGAGGTTAGGGAGGATCTTGCATTTACAGGAAGATTTTAACATACCCATGGTAAAATTTGGAGAGCGAAATGTCCATAACTGAGGTACATCAGACTGAAATTCCTGCTTGGTTCTTATAGTCACTCTGTTGCTATGGGGGTGCTACATGAGACGAAGTTCTTACCCCTTGAGATGTACAATTGTTACATGTACATGATTAAATTCTCCATTTTAATCATGTGCATCAAAATTTGCTCTCCCACAGTCATAAAATTAGACAAGTCTCTTCCTAGTGCTTTTTTAAAATTCAGTCTCTTTGCTCTCAACCTGTAGGTGCTCGAAAAGTCCGAGTATGGAGTAGAGAACTTGTGCTGCAGTCAACAAGTGAGCCTATCTCAGGATTAGAACAAGCTCTGTCTTGGAAGTGAGTAGTAAAGCAGTCTGTGTTTTAGCAGCACAGTGCTGCTATTTTATTCCGTGCTCACAGTCTTTAGTCAAGATCCGTTTAATTTCTCCTGTGCATTTTTTTACTCAAACATGAAGAAAACTCCCTTCTAAACCCTGAAAAGCCCAATACTTGCATTAAATGTGGGAAGAAGGGATAGATTCTTTGTACAATCTCAATGTCCACTGTTTTTGGCTCAGCTGTATAAATAGGAATGTTGCAGGTCACTTTGCCAGTGCAGACATTTGTCTGTTCACGTAAGGATGTCGTGTGGACCTGTGACTTAGCTGAATACTGCTCTGAAGAATGCATCCTCTGCTGCTCTTTGTTCATGTATCTGAGAAGATGTGGGCTGATTGGTAGCTAAAATTGTTAAAAACATTGGCTATGTGAGCAACCACTTTTCATTTGGTTCTTTTTTAAGGCCCTCTGGAAACCTCATAGCATCCACACAAGAAAAACCCAACAGACATGATGTCATCTTCTTGGAGAAGAATGGACTTCTTCATGGGGAGTTTACCCTCCCATTTCAAAAAGGGCAAGTCAAAGTAAGTGCAGTGTCTGGGCTTCTTCGATTAGAGTGTAATGTAGAGGAGGACTTTCCAGATTCTGGGAGGAAGTTTATAACCTAACACTTCCTGCTGGTCCTAATTGAAAAAATGTGACCTGAAACGAAACAGTGAAGATTCAGTGTAGAAAATACAGTTACCTCTGCAGGATCATCCTTCTGAGACAAGTACAGGGGAATTGTAGCCTTTGGGCATTGCTGACCTTTGGATACATTCTACCAGACAAATGCGTCAAGAATGCTACTCAGTAAGTCAGCTGTTGCGAGATCAGGGTTAAATACTATCCTGTGAAGTAAGAAAAGAGCAAAGCGACTGCTACAGTGTTATTTCAGTTTATGCCTTTGGATGCTGAGACATGTTTTGGCAGATGATGCTTTAGCGCCAAGGAGAGCAGAGAAAACTGCTCTTAGGTTTGTGGTTGTATATCCTTTTTGGCTGTGTGGGACATTTGTGACAGTATCTGCTACAGGATTCTTTACTCTAGGTGTTGTGAGCTTTGCAATACACAAGGACAGTGTTTGTATGTTTACCAATGAACTGTAATATTGCTAAAAATGAGCAGCTTTTGATCTTGCAAACCAGTGGGGAGCTTATCCCCCTTCTCACACAGAAGCAACAGTATCAGTAAGAGCTGTGTTTGCCTCTTCAGGTTAATGAACTCCTTTGGAATGCAGATTCTACGGTCCTGGCTATATGGCTGGAAGACTTGAAGGTGGAAGGGTCAAACAGTTATGGTGAGACCATTCTGCAAGGCTCTGGCTCTTACACTTGCTTGCAAATGTGATTAGCAGTGGTTATTGTTCTGCAAGTTAGGAGAGGCTGCAGAGGCTTACCTACCGCTTTAAGACACTTGTGCAGATCATAAAGAACCTGTAGTTCATCCTGAGCTTAAAGTGTCTTCCAGTTTGCTTTAGCTGGAAATTATATTCATGGAATACTAAAGGTGTGAATCCTTCATAAAACATGCTTTCTCACAAAGGAGGATTAAAGAGTTTAGGAACAACAAAATGTTAAGATTTATTGTGCTGGATCTTGTATGACACAGTCCATGGACTTAGGGCTAGAACTGTGATTTTCATTGCATTTAATTGTCTCTTAGAAGAGCAGTGGTGGTGTGAAGAATTTGACATGGGTCTCAGGAGGTGGCTTTTAATAACCATTTGTTTTCCTGTAGTTCAGCTGTGGACCACAGGAAACTATCACTGGTATCTGAAGCAAAGTCTGCATTTTGGTAACATGGAGAAAAGTCAGTTGGTGTCACTACTGTGGGACCGAGAGAACCCGTATAGGCTGCATGTGCTCTGCCAGGGTTGGCATTACTTCTGCTATGACTGGCATTGGACCGTAGACCGTGGGATGGCAGAGAACAGCCAGCACATGGCAAATGTGGCCGTCATAGATGGAGGTAAGCAGTGGGACTGTTTCGTAGGCCTAGGATCAGAGGAGGTGGTGTAGCTTTTTGAGTGCGGGCTAGATGGAGCTAAAGTACTTCTTCTGTTACCTACTGTTTCTACAAAGCTGTTAGTGAGTGGGACATGTAATCAATGGGCGCACCAGAGGTGCTTCAGTGGAGTTAAGTACTGCAACTGAATTTTCCTGTGACATTGTTCCTGCTTGCAGTAAAGAACCTATCAAAAGCCCCACATTTGGACTGGGTTTCAGCTTGCTTTTTTTCCTCTTTTTCTTCCACAGATAAAGTGCTTGTCACGGTGTTCCAGCATGCTGTGGTGCCTCCACCCATGTGTACGTATGAGCTCCAGCTCCAACAGATGGTTAATCAGCTTGCATTTCACACAGATCCCAAACATAGTGGAGACATTGCTGTTCTGGATGCTGATAACAGGATCTCTGTGTACAGATACGGTGAGAGCATTTTGCACTGTCATTTTAAAGGAAACTCTCTGTCCCTGAAAGCAGTATCTTGGTGGTAGGATGATGGTCCTTCTGGTAGTCAGCAGCAACAAATATCTGGTTCAAGCTCAATTCTCTAATCTCCAGTATTTTTGCTGACAGGATCATTTTGGTGGTTCATTGGCTTTATGAGCAAGCAGCGTTCAGTGCTTGCCTGTATGCTTGTGCTGGTAATATCTCCCTGCCTAACATCATCTTTAGTAGAGTGCAGCAAGTGGTATCTTTTGTGATCTATTCTGCTAGCATATTGCTGATGAAAAGTGCCTGAGAATAGCTACCTAGGGTCTGTCTGAGGCACACAGCACTTACCAAAGCAGTCTTGTAAACAGTGTAATAATATTCAGTATGCTGTGAGAATAGAGACTGTTGCTGCTGTCTCTGAGCTTTGTACTGTGACATTACAAGGTGGTAATTTCCTCTGGGTAAAAAGAGGATTGGATGTTGGCTGTACATACAAGGATGCTATTTTCCGACTTCCATAATAATTTTCTGTAGCATCTTCTTTTTTGTAAGAAAGATGATCTCTAAACTCTGCTGTGTCCTTTGTTTGTTAGGACAGATCACAGTGAATGACCCCACTGTTAGGTTTGGAGCTGTGGGTGGCAATGGATTTAAAGCAGTTGTGGAAACACCATACCTGGATAAATCTTACAGGTAATACAGAACTAGGACACCTGTAATGGGGAGAAACGGATATGGGCTGGCTGGATAGTCACAGTTCTGACCACTTGTCTTGGGATTTTGAAGACACAGTCAGATAACATGGTTTCATTGTTCTGACACTGTGGCTGCAACTAGTGTTAAGGTTTGAGCAACACAGTGAGCTGTTTATTCTGAGAAGTGCCCTTGACTGAGATCTTTACCTTTAGGGAGCAGTGACTATCAGTGATGGCACTGAGAGTCTTTCCTTTGTCTGGCATTGTGGTGTTGCTCTTTGTGCTTGAGCTGCCAAGGAGGGAGGAATGGCGGTGCAGTGCCCAGGCCCTTAACTACTGAGCAACAGAGCTGCATGCATGGCAGAGGATGATGGCAAGGGTTAAAACCACAGCCTGCTCTACATTTGTTCCCATACACAGTTGGTGTGAGAGCAGCACTGCCTAGAGAGAACAGATGAAGGTCGGTCTCTGGATCTCAGCCTTCACCTCCAGCCCATCTGGCGGCAGGATTCTTGCTTTGGGTCACTGTGCACTGGAGCCTTTCTAGCTGTGCTGTGTGTCTGAACAGCCAGGCTCTTCCTAGGAAGACCTTCACTTCTTCAGAGAGAATCAGATTTTGTTTGCTTCCCATTCTCTCTTATTTTGTGACAGAGTTAATGTGGGCAGCAACAACAATGAAGGGATGAATCCTCTGGGGCTCAGATTTCTCACCTGGCTGCCAGATGACAGCTTCCTGGTGGTTGGTCAAGGCCATCACTCTGCTCAATCTGTACTTCACCATCTGACTGCAGTGCCTCATGTGGCTGTAGCTGAAGAAGAGCACCTGAGTTTACGGTACATTTGTGGGTGAAGTCTAAGAGTGCCTCTGGACAGTGCCTAGAAGAAATTAAACCTCTCAGTAGACAAACCTGGAGGCTGTAGGTTGGGGTATTTGGCTCTCTTATAGCAGGAAAAACAAACAGCATGTGAAACTGCTGACTGGTCATCAGTTGCCTGTAGTCTTAATGCCTGACCCAGCCTCACAAGAGGGTGTAAGCTCACATGCCTGTGTCAGTACAGGATAGGTCTGTTCCTTCACCTGAATTTCAGCCTCTCAGGTGGACTGAATTCCTCCATTTTGTCCTTTGCCCATTATCAAGGTCAAGAACAACTTGTTACTCCTGCTTTATTCCTCTTTATTTGCTGGGCTTTGTGGAGTCTGAAATAAAAGTAGATCACAGAAGGACGCCACACGAGGTACAAAAATCTGCTTACCAAAGAGATCCTAGGAGTTACTTTCTGCAGCACTCATGCAGCAAAGACATACTGACTTGTATGTGAACTGCAGGAGAGAACAGAACAGGTTGTGGGGTCTGCAGAGTACTCTAAGTATGCAGACAGTGACTAGCACAGTTAGGCCATAGCTGCTGGTGCTTTGTCAGCTGATGGGTGAGAAGACTGCAGAAGCTCTTTACAAGAACAAAGTGTGCTGGTCATGTGCATCCTTTCGCCTGTCACAAGAAATGCAAGATCTAACTGTTGAATATATCTCCTGTGACTGATGTTCTCTGTCTTGCTTCAGGTTGTCTGTGCCTGTAAATGGAGAAGTGATTAGCCTGTACTGCAGCCCAGTGACAAAAACCGTAGCTCTGCAACTGGCTGATGGACAGGTCTTGAAATACCTCTGGGGTAAGCTAGGCTCTGAGATGCAGTCATTACAGATTTCTCAAATGGTTTAATGAGATGATTTGACTTCCAGGGCCATATGTGACTTTTGCTGGTTGTGGTCCTGCTTTTCATGCCCACTGTTCCCAGAAGTGGGGCAGAATTAGTGATTTGTGTCAGAAAGTAATTAATGTTGTTGACAGTGATATTTCAGATGTTACGATTTGGAAAGAAGATGACTGGTTGAATGATTTCAGAAGTGCTTACTGACTGTAACATCCTTGGCATGTCTCACTTATTCCACAGGGGAATAAACCTGCTGTTGAGCCTCTAGAATGTTTGCCTTCTTGTCTGTTGCATCCTGGACTTTTGTGTCAGTGTTCCTCCTCTCTGTCAGATAGTGTACCTTATCCTCAGCTCTAGTATTTTTGAGATACATGTCATGTGATTTTAACGGATGAATCTCTGGCTGGAAAACAGTTTGATCTTTTTTTTTTACTCTTTAGAGGCATCTGCTCCAGTCCTTGAGCCCTGGTGGTCTAGCAGTGGCTCTGCTGTTCAGTTCCCATACCCTTGTGTGCAGACTTCTATCACCAGGATCAGTGGTGAAGTAAGTAAGACTTCAAATTAAATTTCTTACTCAGTTGTTCTTTATGTCAACTGTGTACCACGATCCTCTTCCCAGGGTCCAATGGTGCTTAACAGCATTCTTCATAAGGCCCTAAGCAAAGCTGAGACCACATCTTTACTTGTCTCTCAGAGCATTTCTGATGTTTTGCTGTTAAAACAGAGTCTTCCCATTAATACAATTAATAATGTAAATTAAAGGCGAGATATTTCACAGTTAAGATTTCCAGCGATCGCTACCCTCCCAGCATTTTGCTGTGCTTTATCTGAACTTACCCTATTAGCAAATATGTAATCATTGAGTTACTACAGATTTCCTACTACTGCTGTTTCCTGTTGGTGATGGTTTCTTGATATTTACAACAACTTAAGGAGCAACTAGCTATTCTGTTGGTTATTTCAGGGGGTTTTTGCTTCAGCATGCATCAAAATGAGTACTGCATGGAGCTGCCTTGCTGTCTTCTGTGCTTTTCCTCTGGGATTTTTGGCCAGATACTGATAATTAAAAAACTAAATTATCTATGGCGATTTTTGCTTACATTTTGTTACTGTACAGTCTCTGTTACAGAACCAAGCTGGTTTTCTTTAAAAAAGCTTGTATAAGCCCTCCTGGCTTAGGGGTTGCATGACTTGCAGTCCATGTTCTCTTAAGTAATTCATATTAGGTGTTCACTATCTGATTTTAAGGTACTTCAGTCCAATGCTAGTCAGTGTTATAAAGCACCAGATGTTGTAGCATTGACAGTTTATATTCGTCATCCTTTTTTATTTACAGGAGATGATCTTGGGTCTCACAGATCGATGCCGTTTTTTTGTTAACAATGTTGAGGTACCAAAGTTTTTGCCCTGCTTTACATCCCCTTTTCCTATGCCAAAGGAAGCCTTCCTGTTCTGCTCTGTACAGCAATAAACATCATCTTTCTACAGGTGGCTTCTAACATCACCTCATTTGCAACATACAGTGAGTTTCTGTTGGTGACAACCAACTCCCACACTTGTCAGTGCTTCTGCTTGAAGAACTTATCAGTGAAAGGTAAGTGCCAGCTCTGGCTGACTGCTGCTAACAGCTCATGGTCACTATCATGGAATCACAAGATGCCCTCACTTTTCACATTCAGACTTGCTGTGTTTGGGTCGCTCAGACCAACTGCTTAAGAGATGAAGGAAGAGAGCTGCTTTCAAAAACATGTCAGAGAGAAAAGAGCAAAGGGGTCGACTTTGTATATCACATCCTCCTCCCAGGGAGCAGGATTTGTCCTATAGTTGTTGTACCTTCGCCATTTTCACCAGCTTAGCCTTGAATTTTTTCTCTCGTCTACACATCTGAAAAACAGAAATGCTGTGTGCTATTAGTGTGTGGTGGAGAAGGGATCTCAGTAGAAAGTGTTTCTGGTGGACTTGGGATGTGAGACGTACAAAGCCCCTGGGAAGGCAAGGCAACATGACAACTTACTGGTCCTTTACATCTTTCAGTGCTCCTTTCCTGTAGTCTTCTGAGCTTCGAGATCCTGTGGGGTAGAGAACATGTATCCACTTCCTGTACAGCAGTACTTAGCCCTAAGAGGTTGTCTTGCCATCTAGAACAGTTGAATATGACTGGTGTATTGACCCAGCTGGTGCAGGATGACCTTGCAGCGCCCTGTAGGAAAGCCTGAGTACTTGTGCTGTTTGTGCTGATAAAATGTTTTCTTTCAGCGCTTCAGGCTGGGCTGAGCAGTGCTGCAGCACCCAACAGTGAGACCCTGCGCAAGGTGGAGCGAGGTTCACGTATTGTCACTGTTGTACCCCAGGACACAAAGGTTGTGCTGCAGGTCAGTCTTTGCCTATGTCTGCTATCAGGAGGTCTTGGAGTTGTGTCTCAGAGTGCAGCAGGCTGAAATGCAGGTATAGCGTGTGCAATTTGACCGAGCTGCTGTACCATACTGCTGCAGCACAGCACAGTGCCCCATAAATGTCCATGATCAGTGGGATGTGAGATTTTGAGCGTGCCTATGGGATTTAGATTCAGCACAGGCAGCTGATCTGTACAGATCTGAGAAGAGCTATTCACATTCCTAATGGCTGAAGCAGCACAGTGCTACTTACTGTGGCCTCTCACACTGAATTTCAGACCACCTCCTAGTACTTTCTACTTTCACCAGCAGCACCCCATTAGCTTTGAATCTAAGTTTATCTGAAGTGCTGAGCTTCCTCTTCAGAACCAGCAGAGGTTCACAGAATGCAGAACGATGTAATCTATGCATAGCCCAAAATCGTCCTCAAAGCAGGACTAAACTGAAAGCTTGACCAGGTTTCTCTGAGTCTTGTGAGGCTGAGTGGAGCCTGATCTCCTGAAGGAATGTTTCCAAACTCAGAGAATTTTCTGATGGTTTTACACAGTCATGGGAACTGCCTGTCCTTTGGCATGAACAAACAGGCCAATGCAGCTGCAAGTAGCAAACAGGCCTAGAAAGATGGCCAATCCCCACTTTGCCTTCAATGTAGGCAGAGTAACTACAAATAAGTGGTGGTGTGGGTCTTGTGTTACAGATGCCAAGAGGAAATCTCGAGACTGTTCATCACCGAGCTCTAGTTCTTGGCCAGATTCGGAAGTGGCTAGACAGGTAAACAGCACTGGTGTGTTCTGGTCTTCCTTCACCCAGTCAGAGCTGTTAGAAGCTGGCCTGGCTTTGTGGGCCTGGAGGTAGCAGTGAGGCTAAACTCAAAGGAACTGATGTTGTTAATGGTAATTGAACTGTTTCTGCTTTCAGCAGTCCCAAGTGCATCTTGCTTCATCAGTAAAGGGCTTTCATTTGTGCCTAGACTCTGTGGGTGGTTGAAAATTTTGTCTACTCCATTCTCCAGACATATCAATCACTGCATGATGATTTTTCATGTTTTATTTGTTTAACTGAGTTACCTTGAAGTTTTCTGAAACAGAAGTTGGTCCATTAGATTAAAATTAGTTCTCTGATTTAAGAGAGGAAGAAAATAATGCAAGAGCTGCACTGCTTCCTCAGCCTGACATGCTGGTCTATCCCACTGCAAAGGCTGACAGGATTGTCCTTGCACATTTTTTTCTGGAAAGTAATCTGCAGGTTTTACTGCCTATGGTATTCCCTGCCCAGGGGATTTGTGCTTACCTCTAGTCAGTGGCTTTTATTTGCAAATATTGCAATTATCTACTATATAAACTATCCCACTTGACTCATTTCTCCAGGCTTATGTTCAGGGAAGCATTTCAATGCATGAGGAAGCTGCGAATCAACCTCAATCTTCTCTATGACCACAATCCCAAGGCAAGTAGTCCCAGTTCCATTGTGTTCTTTCTGTACTGTCCATTGACTCTCAAAAGAGTAGGTGGTGCTGTCAGTTCTGCTTTCAACGCAGATAGCTGCTCTGCACTGCTGTATCCTTGTGCACAACAATCAGATTTAGCATTTCCTGATCTTGTACATTCAGAGAAGGTCTTTTGAATTAGCTCTTGTACTGAGTATACTCTTCCAGAATAACAGAGTAATACTCTTGTTCATTTCAGGTATTTCTGGAAAATGCAGAAAACTTTATCAGACAAATAGATTCTGTGAACTATATCAACTTGTTTTTCACAGAACTGAAGTGAGTATAATTCTGCAAATGGAAGTATGCAAAGAATCGTCAACCTTGTTGGGAATTCGAGCTTGCAGTCAGCCATTAGATTATACCAGCAACAGATTAGTTTATCATCTGACTGCTTTGACTTGTCTTGTGATTTGCTGTATAGGGGTAAATCTGAACAGAGAAAGTTTTTTTTCCTCATACAGAGGAGCAAGACAGCACTGCTTTTCAGAAGCCTAAGGCCAAGATACTTGCTTAGATTCCCAAATCAGGTCACCTGGCTTCTTTCTCAAGGCTGAGTAACAAGAAGCTTTTAGGGCATAAGTAGTTTCAGGACTTCAGTTTGCTGAAGTAAATGGTTGTTTAGGAGGTGGAGCTATCACTTAGCGATTTTGTTTATTTTCAGTTTTTACCTTAAATGATTACCTAGAAGTAACAGCAAATGGCATCATTTTCAGAAATGTTTTTCACTCGGGATCTCCACAGTAGAATAAAGCTGTATCTTGAAGGTCTTGCCTTCTAATTTCTTTTTTTTTTTTTGCAATTAAAGTAGTTGTTCTGACTATATTTTTTTCAATGTCTCTTTTGGCTGAGAATCAGTTGAGATGGATGAGAGCTATAGAAGCACTTTGTAGTAGTGTGGCAGGTTATGAGTCAGCACTGAGTGACATGAGCTATTCTGTTGACTAGTTATGTTCTGCATGCATTTACTTATTAATGTTACTGTCTTATGTTGGGCTGTGTGATGAACCATGCTTATATTCTGTTTCTACCTAGAGAAGAAGATTTCACAAAGACGATGTACCCATCTATGAATGTTAGCAGTAATGCTCAACCACTTCAGCATCCCAATAAGAAAAAAGTAAACCTCATATGCGATGTGATGAGAAGTGCCATGGAACAACTTGATCCTCAGAAGTGAGCATTTTCTTACTGTAGGAGAATGAACCACTAGAGAATCACAGAACATGAGGGACTGGAAGAGACCTCAAAAGATCATCTAGTCCAATCCCCCTGCCACAGCAGGATCACCTAGACCAAGATGCACAGGAACATATCCAGGCAGGTTTTAAATGTCTCCAGAGAAGGAGACTCCACTACCCTCCCTGGGCAGCCCTTCCAGTGCTCTTGTCAACCTCACGGTAAAAAAGATCCTTCTCATATTATGTGGAACTGCCCATGTTCCAGCTCACACACACTGCCCCTTGTCTTATCATTAGATGACACTGAGAAGAGCCTGGCTCCATCATCCTGACACCCACCTTTCACATATTTATAGACATTAATGAGGTCACCCCTCAGTAACCTCTTCTTCAAGCTAAAGAGACCTGGCTCCCTCAGCCTCTCCTCATAAGTCAGGTGCTCCACTTCATTTATCATCCTCGTTGCTCTACGCTGGACTCCCTCCAGCAGCTCCACGTCCCTCTTGAACTGAGGGCCCAGCGCTGTGGGCAATACGTGCACACCTTCAGAAAAAAACCCCAGAAAATTCAATGATTCGCTCCCTATCCAAAGCAGATCTTTGCCTCTGTATGTAGCTGACTGGCAAAGGAAACATATGCACAAAACTCAACATTTTATTTCAGAAGGAGCTGAACTGCAGGATTTACTTCATAAAGAAACTTACTGCTCAAGAAAGAGAGTGTTTTGTTGTTATTGCTCGGACTCTCATGCCATTACATTCCTCTCTCATTGTCATTACTAAAATACTCACTACAGTTATACAGCCTCTTTCTCAAGGCTGTGCAGCAAATGCCTTTACTCTTCACTAAAACATGAAAATATGTGACTTCACAATATTGTAGTATTGACAGCACATTTTCCTAGACAAAACATATTGATACAGCTGTTTGGGTCGTTTTGAAGATAAGCTCAACTGATGACTGAGTTTGTGGTACGCAACTTAACAGACCTCTTCTTTATCAGCTCTAGCCTGAATTTCATCATGTAAAAATGAGTGGTAGTTCTTGTGTGTATGGGTGCCGAAGAACAGATGTTTAACTCCAAACAAGTACATGTTTTCATTTTAACATCATGTGATACTATTATTCCTTTTAAGAGATTTTTCCATTTTTCTTAAGAATGAAGCTGTTCCCTAGATGTCCTGCAAGCAGAAACATCATCACAAGGGCAACACTTTCAAGAAAATAATAAGCAACTGGAAAATAAAGATCTATGCTGGAATATCTCAATTTCCGTATCTTACCGAATAAAGCCTTCAGAAATATTCCACTTCCATGTAAGCCCAGCAAGTCTCATCTCCTGAGTATCCCACTACAGCCACCACAAAGGGGAAGCAGATAAAGAGATCTCCTCTGTTAGAAGCCTATCATTTCCCATCATCTACAAAGGATGTGCAGGGAGCCTTACCAAGACAGGCTTTCAGCTTTGTGAAATTTTTAGTTTAACTGAAGCTTTGCATCCAATGCGGAGTGCACAGCACTCCTATCAAAACACAGTCCACAAAATAAGGCTTTTCAGACATGCCAGTAGCTTGTGTTTTCAAGAACAGAGAGAATGTTTAATTTTTAGAAATAAATTCTGTGAAAAATATTGACTGTTTGAAGGAAAACATCAAATTAAACCTAATGGAACACTAGCCTGTATAGTATCCCGTTCTTCTCTTTTTGTCCGAGTGTCTATCTTTGGATAAATATACTTTGTTGAGAACAGCGTTAACACCTCTAATCGCTAAAACAGAATTAAGAGCTGGTTTTATGAAGACTTGACATTTTCATGCTGGTGACTAATAGTTATAAAGTAGTTATCTTCACAAGTCTACCAATAACAGAAGTCAGGCCTGTTGCCCCATGTGGCCACAGAATTCAGGAAAGAGACATGCATCCATTCGTACTCAAAGGACAACAGAGGCAGAAGACTCTGCAAGGATCTGAATATATAAGGCTTTTTGGATGTTCTTCTAAGGGCTTCAGTATCTGAAATGCTCTGCCTGTTCCTCAAGTGCTTCTAAAGTGTTTTGCAAACACTTTATATCTGGAGTGGTGGTCTGATGCATGCATCTGAGACTTCTATTTCAGTTTAGGGCATTGGGTTAAAAAAAGAACCAAAAACCCCTAAATCTAATAAATGGCATTTCAAACCTAGCTATTCTGGGGCTGCCTCACCAAAGGAGCCAGGCAGAACAACAGTGTCCTTAAACACAAATGAGTTCTTGAAGATAAAAAAACTAAACGCTCTCTGTTGTTTAGGAACTATAATACGGTACCTCATGAGAGAAAACAAAACCTGTGAGTACTTGGCATGCACCCCACGGCTTGCTGAGGACTTGAGCAGAGAACAAACAGCCTCACTGGGAAAAGCCCCAGCTTCAGCCACGAGTAAACTCACTGGTTCCCCAAGTCACACTGCAAAACAGGCAAAACCCAAGTGGTTGTCTTGGGTTGCTTCTCCTCAGGGAACCAATTATTTTACACCCCATGGTGTGAAAATCCATAGCAGTAATAATGAGAACTTCAGTCTTCTACGGTTAACTAGCTCCTACGGCTCTTAAACATACCTATAAAATCTTAAAACTTTTGCTTATTTTATTATTATTAATGTTTTTAAGTAGTGCCCACACAGACACTGGTTTGACCCTTCCTCCACAACGCCAGTAAGCCCTGCACAAGGGGAGCACAGTCAATGTACCTCCTTCCCTGGAGGGATAGATGCCGATCCAGGCAAACCATCACTTACGCAACAAGGTTTCCCACTGGGCTGGACCTGCCCTTCTACAGACTGCTGGGTCACTCGTGGAAAATCCCCATATTGATAGTGTATTTTTTAAATACACGTGTTACGCAGGGAACAAGAGAGAAAACCCAGGTGATTTAAGACTGATTGCCAAAACTTCTGCTTCATTGTGCAATTCTTCATTGCACCCCACGAAAAAAATTAATCAGCTAAACCAAGGAATATGGTATGAAAAATTCCCTTTATAACCCGGCAGAATTATAAGCAGCTGGAAACAGTCAGACACCTGTCATAATAAATGGTGCTATCCAACCTTGCCTGCAGTAAACATTTATACATGCAAAGATTGCATATAGACACAGATTGGCTTTAAATGTGAATTGTGGGTACTCTTGTCTTTGCTGAAGCTGCACATATCATGGGGAAGGAATCTTTATAAAATAAAGCAGGTGTGAAAAACACTACTTATATAAATCACTCAGGTCACATAACACCAATCCAAAACAAAAACAAGCATGTTTTCCCAAGCTCTGTAACTAAGTACGGTAGTCTAAATTGCCCTGGTCACCTCTGCTTCACCTAGTGCCTAAGCTGACTCAAAAGAGTTGAGATAAATGCTTGTACTTACTGGTTGCAATAATCAATATTTCACTATGCATAAAAAACTGGCTTCCTCCTCTCATCTAGCTCAGACAGTCTTGTAGTAGCAAAGTACAGAGAGATCCAGTTTATCTTTAAAGAAAACTATCCTAAGTAGAGGAAAACCGCTAGACACCAATGTGCCACCTTAATGCCTCCCCACTCCATAACACTGCTAGAGGTTGGTTTGAGCCCAGATTAAATTATTTCAGCTTGAGGAATATGTAATGTACAGGCTAGTAACAAACGAAAATGAGAATTAAAAACATTTGAAGCCTACTCCCCATGTTAAACAGCCTTCTCCATGTTATGGATTACCTAAACTACAACAATCAGAGGCATTTTCCCTGTCCACCCTGACTCCAGTACAACATTCTATTATGACATTTCTTCTCTCTCTCTCATAAAGGAAACCCAACAATTCCTCAGCCAGACTGGTTAATTACAGAGATCTGGCTGGTCCCAAGTGCTGTGCTACCAGGGGATAATATAAGCTACAAATTGCTGAAGAAAACCAGCGCTGCAGCAGTACCCCCCACTATCAGGTAAATAGCCTGTATTAAGTTGGGGAAGCTGGCAGTAGCGATACAGACTTTTGATGGGAAATTATACTGCTCTCACTATCTGCTGATAAGATTCCCATCAGTAACCGGTGGAGAGCTGATATTCTTCTTCCTTCAATCTTAAACGGGGGAAGTTTTGACAAAATAAGACCCACTCGTAAGACACAGCGGCTGAGCTGCCAGATATGAGGTTTACATCCACGCAGTGTTTTGTTAACAGAATGAGGGAAATCCAGCATTTATTGGGATTTCCTCTGAGCAAAAGCCAAGGCATAGAACTTTAAAGCTCATGTATCTCATCACTTCTTCTTCACTTCCACGTCTAAGTGCTTGAATCCCTAGAAACAGCTCTAGGCTTTTCACTCTCCAGGGACTCCAGCCCATCTCACAAGAATAACCAGGTTTCTGCAGGCAGAGGGTCCCACGGGAGGGATACCCATGTTTAGTACAAAAGCTGACAAAACTGAGTTAGTGTCAGGTAGGAGTGGATAACTGAGAAGTACTTCACTTAACTGTGTAATCTACCATAGCAGCGTCACGAGCCGATGAAAGGAAAAGGATGGATTTCTGGGATGGTTGTGTTGGTTCCCTCACAAATTACTTCAGCAAAGCTTAAAACTTCTAACCTCCAGGCTTGATGTCCCTTGTGCCCCAAAGTTCATGTGAAATGAACACCTACCATAATTCATTTTCCTTCTGAGTCCCACTCCCCAGTGATGTAATGCACTACTGTGCCTTTGCTCTTTGAGCAAGACTCCAGTCTCTTCTAAGAAAGCAGTCTGTTCCCTCATTATTTGTGACTGCTGTTTGCACTGATACTCTGCTATGCAAAATTATCTACAACAGAGGCTGTTCACTCTACTTTTAGGCATCCAATCTGATAACTCTTTAAAATGTGTAACAAGACCACAGAACATGGCTTCACTGAGGGCAAGTCCTGCCTGACCAACCTGGTGGCCTTCTATGAACAGGTCACAAAATTAATGGATATGGGGTGAGCGACCAATGTAATTTACCTGGACCTGAGCAAAGCCTTTGACACTGTCCTGCACCACATTCTGGTCTCCAAGCTGGTGGAGCACGGATTTGATGGGTGGACCACTAGATGGGTAAAGAATTGGCTTGATGGCCGCACCCAGAGAGTGCTGTGTGGCGCAGCAGACACGCTGGAGGGCAGGGATGCCATCCAGAGGGACCTGGACAGGCTGGAGAGGTGGGCAC
>JAOXOE010000874.1:37921166-37952992 GCA_028565055.1 Phoeniculus purpureus
CCTTCACCAGCTTAGTTGCCCTCCTCTGCACCTGCTCCAGCACCTCCACATCTCTCTTGTATTGAGGTACCCAAAACAGGACACAGTACTCAAGATGTGACCTCATCAGTGCCGAATACAGGGGGACGATAACCTCCCTACTCCTGTTGGCCACACTATTTCTAATACAAGCCAGGATTCCATTAGCCTCCTTGGCCACCTGGGCACACTGTTGGCTCCTATTCATCTTCCTATCAGTTAGAACCCCCATTGATATAAATCATCAATGTAAGAATAATCTAAAAGCAAAGACAGGTGGACTGTGTATGCTCTGATCTTTTGTTGTTCTGTTAATATCTCGAAAGGTCAGTTCTCTTACCTCTCAGTATCATTAGGTTAGCCCATTCCCATCTTTACCATAGATTTTGTGCTGGTTTTTGAGCTGTTTTCTTGTACTTGTATACATGAAACAATAGTTCCCTCTTCTGGACTGAGATAATGTTGCACTTACTGGAAGCAAAACCTCTGCAGAAAGGAATTCCAGTTAATGTTTATTGGAGATTTGGGGGGTTTCCTAATGAAACAAGTCCACACTAACAAGAAAAGCAAAGAAATCAAGTCCATAAAGAAAAGTGAGGTGAAGAAATCAATGAAGTATTGGATTGTGAGTTTTTGTATTCAATCTCAGCTGAAGGCACTGATAGCTGCGATACCTGTAAGTAAGGATCTGTCACCATTTCGAGAGTGGAACATGAATTCTCTAGAATGCATTGACTCCCAGAATCTCAGTGTTAAAAAAAAAAACAACAAAATAAGACAAAAAGCCCTGTGCAAATCACTGAAATGGAGGCAGAAGTTTATTTTAAACTAGTGTTTCATGCAAGGGCTTGAGTTTATGAGCCTGAGAATGAATATGAGCAAAGACCAGACACAGACTACACTAGAAATGACCAGCCACAGGAAGAAGAAACCTTAGACAAAGGCAGAAAAATCTCAAGGGCTCAAATTCACAAAACAAAATAGACCCTCAAAGACACCAAATCTTATCTGCACCTTGACCAAAGCGCTAGGAAAGAAACTGGCAAAGGAGCACAAGCATCTGAAACTAACTTTTATTCTTCCCTAGGTTCCAGACATTTGTTTGCCAAAAGCAGCCCAGAAGAGTAAAGTATACAGCACAGAAGAGATGGAACATCTAAGGATGAGTAAGGATGAATACTTTTTCTAACACTGAATAAGAATGGCAGGTACAGAGCCAGTCTCTCAAACAGATGGCATTGAAGTCCTCTCTGGAACACCATATGGAGGGATTTCACACTGCAAACCTTGTTTTGCAGATTCCAGAATTCTTCCTTTGGCTGGTAAGTAGAGGAGCCTGGGTAGCCTGATGGCCTCCATGGAATTATCTTTGTGGTCTGAGAAAAGCAGGGAAGTGGAAGACATAAGAGGTGCTGCCGAGCAGGCTGGGCTCAGACAGCTTTCCTCTGAGGGGCCAGCATGGAAAGGGTCTCTGTCAGACAATGGAAGTGCCAAGCAGCTAGATCCCGGGACAGATGCTGGCCATGACCCCATGGTCCTCAAGGTTGGAGCAGCCCTCATGGAAGTTTCCACTCAGATTGGAGCAGAGTCTCTAATGGGCCCTGAGTGTGAAGGAGCTCTGCTCCCTAAGCAGTCCATCCTCCCTCAAGAGTGGCAGTGTGACGAGTTTCAGGGTGCATGACCTGATAGGCTGACCTCCTGAAAGTGCTCCAGGGGACATAGCATCTCTGATCAGCCCACAAAGAGTGGTCTGACCAACACTGCTCCCCTGCAGACAGCCACACTGCCCAAGGGATGTTTGCGGCAGTGAAGGGCCACTGTGACAAAAGTAAGTTCCCTTGGCCTGGATGCCTCTTTTCTTTCAACTCATTCTTCTCCTCCTCCTTCCTTTTCTTTTTCTCCTTTCCCTTCTCACCCTTTCCCCCCCGGACAGCTCCCGCTTGCCCATAGCCCGGGAAGTCAGGATCTCCTGCCTGCTCCAACCTAGTGCTTCTGGTTTGCACCAGGTACATGCAAAATGCACTCAGGGGTATGTCACAGCTCAGGAAGGCTCTCTGGTGGCTCTAGCTGACAACTCTAGCCACCAAAGATGCTGCCTCACACTCTTTCCCTGAGTTCAGTGTCCAGGAGGGAGGGAGAAGAGGAGAAGCAGATGGTTGTTTTCATTTCATGAAAGGTCTCAGATGCCTGTTCCATCACTCTAAGATGAACCAGGTGAGAGACAACAACTTTGCTGCTTTCAGGGAGCAGAGGAACTGAAACACAGCTTGCTTTCTTTCATCCTGCATTACTGGCACTTCCACTGGTGGTATCTGATGTACATAGCAGCTTTGCTCCTTTAATTTACTATTTTTTACCCTGTCTTCCTAACTTCCAGAGACTTGAAAAGCTTCCCGAAAAATTGTGATACCCTTCTGCCTACACAGGTGATGACCTAAAACACTGTTGGTGCCTGGATATGAGCTGCTATGACGCACTTGCATGGCCCTAAAGCAAATTAAATCCATTTTTGCCACTCTTCTGAGAAGAAAGGAAGGCATTCTTATCTGCCCCTTACTTTTTTGGGATGCCTCACTTCCTCAGAAGAGACCCCTGTATTTCGCCTGAGAAGGATTGTACTTTTAACTTTATCAACATCACAAGCAATTGTGGACTTCCAGGCAGCCCACACTTATGGCTGTAGAAAATCACACAACTCTCCTCAGATCAGAGAGTGTTCAAGCCACAGGAACGCAAGCACATTCACAGTCCCTCTCTTGAATCTATTTTCAAGTAGTTTCAGCAACAATGAAAAGTAAAATTGGTTCCTTATTTTGCACGTTATTTTGTAGTAAACGTCTCCGCTTGTACCACCGATACCACTTCTCAGATTCCAGCTGGGACTGCTCATAGTGTTTGTTCCTAAAAAAGCACTTGAATATGATTTCACTTATATCTTCCCAAAGAAGCCGCCTCACAACTCACAGTCACTGTATTCTTCTTCTGAAAGAGTCAGATAAACTCACATGAAAAATTCTGCAGGAACATCTTCGTCAAAAATTGCAGAGAAGAATCCATGTTTGCAGCAACCTAGCAAAAAAAGCTTCCTGTGATGATCAGGTTGAGGACTCTCCAGCCTTATGCACACATGCCAGCCTTGCTGCTAAAATGTACCTAAACACTATGCATCACAGCAAGATTCACTGGAACAGATGTAGAAACCAAGCCTCCACACCACACTAAGAAGCTGACAAGTTCTTTAGAGACTGTCAGTGGGAAAATACAGCACAAAAAGGAAGTAAGGTTTGGTTCAAAGCATATTAACTTCACATGTAGGTGATTTTACACACCTGTGTTTTCTGCTCCTTACTCAAGTTGGGTCACATGTCTGTGTGTGTACCAACAGTGCAAAGGTTTGATTTTGATGCAAAAAACATACTGATCTGAAGCTGAGTTAAGGCATTGCTGATATCTTTCCACAGACCTTGCAAAATCTGACCAAACATATATGTGCATGTCAAAATGGTGAAAGCCACAGAGGTCTGTAGGCACACTAAAATCCAGAGGGAAGAAAGTAACAGGCAAGATTTAAAGCAGATGATTGCCCAGTCTCTCTCCTGTTAAAGGAAACAGATTGTACTGACTTGAGATACCACAAACGCCCCTCACCTGTGCCTTCCATACGTGATAGATGAGTGCTGGGAAAACTGCAAAATGGATATGCTTACGCTGTGAATCATCAGGGGTATCTCTGGTTAAGTCAGAAGTTACTGGATGTGCAAACTTTTGCTGACTTGTAAACATGCAAAAACAAGAGGAGAGAAAAACAGAAGAGGAAAATGTCCTGGCATGTATACACCCCCTTTATGAACTTGCTCAATCAAGTAACTGTGCATCATTCTTCAGAAAATAGGGGTTTGCAAAGAACTGGGCATGATGTTGTTAGCCGTGTTGTCACACTGCAAAAGGGAATTCAGAAACAGTTTTTCCTCTGTATCACGAGACTTTCTTTGCTGACAGAAGCAGCAATTTTCAGTGTCTCAGAGAAGAAGGGTCTTACATGTAGTAGCTCATGACTTGTGGGCTTGGCCCCAGTCTTGGGCAAACACTAAGGGGTTTCTTGGATGCACAGAAGCCACCAAGGAAAGGAACTGACAAGTGACACGCAATAGATACAGGAAACTACTGTCCAGTAGAGGGGTCAAAAGCCCTGTATCTGCTGATCAGATTTATCATCAAAGGAGATGTGTTGCTTATCTTGGGCTTTTGCTAAGAAAGTGCAGAAGCTACCAAGGTTCATTTGCCCCTCTACTCTACAGTGCTGCTCTTTCACATATACACCAAAGACACTGCCAGCAGTGTCCTGAGAAGCATAAAATGTGACTAACAGATTCAAGGGGCACAGCTTAAAGGTATAGGTATCCAAGATTTGCTTTTCTCCATCATGCCCAGGATGAGCTCAACAGATACCATGATTGCACAGCTGCTGTCCATAACAGGATTTTCATATCCAGAAGCAAGTTTCATATAGACCTAAGGAGAGTCAAAGCTGGCAGACAGAAATGGGTCCTGTTGTGGTGCATATGCAGTGCATACCAGAGTAGGGATAACCACAATTAGGAGAACCAGGTTAGGGAGTACTTCAACACACAGCATACACATAAATCAATGGGCCAGCTGGGTTGCACCCAAGTGTGCTGAGGAAAAAGAGGATATTGGCACTGCAAGACCACCCTTGATGATCTCTGAAACGTGGTGGTGACTGGGAAAGGTTTCAGATGACTGAAGGTTTTGTGTTCAAAACAGGCAAAAAGGAAGATGCAAGAACTACAAGCTGGTCAGCCTCATGCAGTCCTTTGGAAGATGGTGGAGAAAATCCTCCTGGAGAGTATTTCCAATGGCATGACAAATCAGAAGGTACACAGGAGCAGTCATCCCAGATTTCTGAAGATTTACACTTCAAAAAGACTTTACAAAACAGTGGAAATTTTGTTAAATTGTGGCCTGCAGTATGAGACAGAGTGCAAAGCACACAGAAGTAGGAGAAGCTGCAGGTCCAGTAGGACCTACATAGGAGAAATGCAGAACTGGGCAGAGAGGCAAACAAAACTCCCTGTATTCTACAATGAGGCTTCCCTACAAAATCTTTGAAAAACTGAAAATCATTTTAATTTTCTGGACAAGTTCAGAACATAGGTCACAAATCCAGGCTGAAAACATTACAACAAGTACAGCCATACTCAATGCAAGGTATGTATTTTGTGTAGAAGTTTCTGTAGAAATGGTAATTTCAATATATGATGGTATCTGTGAAAATAGCCCAAAACCATTAAATGAAATATGAGGCTGTGAGAAAATAAAACAGAAAAACAAGAAAACCCCATAACAAAATAAAAGAACTAATTGAAAGTAGATAAATATTTTAGAGATGGTTATATTACCTTCATAACTCCTTAGGATGACAATCTCCCTTCCAACCTCTAATGATTCTGTGATTCTACGATCTCAATCTGTTAATAGTGTGATGGGTTCAGTGCATTGGGAGAAGGAGATCAGTTGAGTGGGAGGAGTAAGATTCAATTAAAACTGGTGAAGTTCTCATGAGGGAAGAGGAGAACAGAAAGTAGGATTTGCTAGGCAGTAGTCTTTGGGTTCGGGCAATTGTGGACATAAACTTATGAGAACACTCAGTTTCAGGCAAAGCACAACAAAAAGGAAGAGAGAAGGTTAGACTGATAACAGCTTTTATGATGACCTTGGCAGAAGTGAAATGATTCCTTTTGAGGTGAGATTATGATTTCTCTCCTTTCATCAGGAAGCAGCAAGGAAATCTACCATTACATCCCCCCATACAAGTGTTAGGCCACTAAAAGAAGATAGCTTACATGTCAGAGGTTTATGCAATGAGTTTGAAGCCTTCAGCATTACTGGCAGGCACTTTTGCTAGAATTGCTACTGATGCAATTCGTTTGTTTTACACCTACAAACTGAATGCCAAAAAAAACCCCATGAAATTGTTATCCCATACTCTGAAAAGTTTCGTGGTTGGGAGAAACTTTGTACTTTTGTTTATTTTCGCTGAGACGGTTTTTCATTACTCACAAAGCAATTTTTTCCTCATGGGACATTATGAAAAAATCACTCAGTTTTTAAATTAATCTGATTCATCCTGCAATAGATATTGTCTTCTGTCAATGAGTTGTAGATAAAGGAAGAATTAGAATGATTGAAGTACATGTCTATAAAAGCACTTTAAAAAAGGGTTCCTGTTATTACAACAGAATAAAGTTCCCTCAGATGTGTGGGTCATTTCTTTCTCTATAGCTCACATGGGATAATAGATAAATTAACTTTGTTTTCCAACGATTCTGATTCAAAGTTGGAAATTCCTTTTATTTCTGGCATAAATATTTTCTGGTTAAGAACAGAGATACATGAATAGAAAAATCCCACATGCTTTGTGCAACTGCTACTTCAAAAAAATCACAAAATACATTAAAAAAAAAATGAAAAAAAAATAAAGTAAAGCACATCTGAAACTACACACCAGAAAAATGTGAGACAAAAGGGAAACAGTGTTGCTCCACCTGTGTTTGACAAAACAATTGATTTTGCAGGGTCTGTAGCTGATTCGTAGTGAAGCGTTGAGGTGCACGGTCCAACATTGCAGCATACAAAATTAGTTGTATTGGGAAACAAAATCAAACTAAATGAGACATAGAAGGTATTTTTCCTTTATTCTCTCAGGGAAATCAAGTATGAACAGATGAGCCACATGTCCAAAACAGACTGCAATAATCAGAAGTACAATCCTCTGTGTGTTTGTGCCTACATGTTGGCACACACTTCTGCATTTGCATAGGTTGCACCTACTTCAGGATGCATATCTTGGATATGATTCATTATAAAAGAGTGCTACAAATTGTACTTTACTTGCTAATTAATTGTTTCCAGCCATCTCACTATGAAAATTCAGGAATGACATAATCTACCTAATAGAATGCACCCCTGAGTCTTGCTTACATTTACTCAGCAATGCAGTGTGGGTAGTTATAAGGAAAGCAATAAGATTAATAATCACAGTCAAACCTAAGATTCAACTCTCCTGTAAGGCTTTTAAGTCTTTTCCACTTTTACATATTTATATAGAGAGAAATATTGAGGAATATTTTATTAATAAATAGCTTCAGCTATTAATTTAATGTAAATGGGCTTGTGTTTGGAGTTGAACATCATCTATTTCTGAAGTATAATGATATTATTTGTTCCATATTCTGATCAATATTAGAATCAATATTTCAGTCTGCCACCAGTCTGAAAAACAAGAAGATGAGTGAAGGTGGAAGCTCTAGATTGTAAGCTTCTTTCTTCTCATCCTATGCCCCCACCTCAGATACATTTACACAACAGGTATGAGGCCACCAGGGAAATCAGGATAACAACACTATAGATGATAGTCACAGAATCACGGTATCACAGAGTTATTAAGTCTGTTGGAGAAGTTGCCCAAGGTAACTTGGCATATTCGTATGACAACCTTTTCTGCCAAGAAAAAAAGAAGAGAAGTTGTCATTGTTGACTCCCTTCTCAGAGGAATAGAGGACCTAACCTATAGAGAAGCGTGCCTGCCGCAGCCTGGGTAAGAGCTTTTACAAAGAAGGTGTCTAACCTGGTATTGCTATCCATTACTCGTCTTTCAGTTGGGTAGTGATGAAATCACTGTAAGTCTGAGGGGAATCAAAAATGACTTTAGGGCTTCGGGGAGACTAATCCAGGACTCGGGAGCCGAAATAATCTTCTCTTCCATCCTTCCAGGGGCAGGAAATGATGAAGGAAGAAACTGGGGAATTTCACACATTAATACCTGCCCTGGCTCCAGGGCAGGTGCCACCAACAGAACTTAGGGTTCTTTGACCATGGGCCACTATATATATGCAACACTGCTGGCAAGAGATACAGTACAAGCATATCTCATCATAAGGATCTACTCACAGATGATAGTGCCCCTCATTAAGAGGGCTTTAAAATACAACTGAAGGGGGAAAGGGGATGAACACAGGACTGCTAAGGAAAATCCTTGCAGGGACATACCAGTGCTGGAGCAGATATCTATACCTCGTCTCAAGTGTGTATATAACAATGCCTGTAGCATGAGTAATAAAGAGGAGGAGTTGGAAGCTACTGTGCACCAGGGAAATCATGATACGGTTGTCATGACGGAAACACGATAGAAAGATTCACATGGTTGGAGTACAGCAGTGGATGAGTACCAGCTCTTTAGGAGACACTAGCAAGGGAAGAGAGGTGGAGGGGTATCAGTATATGTTAAGGAATGCCTTGACTGCCTAGAATTCAATTTTTATTGTTGAAGGTGGAATTTTTATGGGTAAGGATAAAGGGGAAGGCCAATGAGACAGATATCCTGGTAGGAGTCTGCCATAAACCATTCAACCAAGACAAAGACACTGATGGGACATACTTTCAACAACTTGGAGATGTCTCACATTCACTAGCTCCTGTTCTTGTGGGGGTACTTTGATGTATCAGGTGTCTGCTGGAAGTACAACACAACAGAAAAGGGGGCAGTCCAGAAGGTTTCTGGAATGTGTGAATGACAATTTCCTGTTGCCGGATGGTTAGCAAGAGCTTACCAGGGGTTGTGTCCAGCTATAGTTACTGTTTATGAACCGGGAAGGGCTGGTGGAAGACACAGTGGTTGAAGGCCATCTTGGGCACAGCAACAATGATATGATAGGACTTTCAGTATGTGAAGTTAGGAGGCTCTTCAGCAAAACCTCTAACTGATTCAGAGAATCTCTTGGGAAGCAGCCCTCAAAAACAAAGGGGCCTATGAAGGCTGGGCTTACTTTAAGAATTAAATTATGAAGATGCAGGAGCAGGCTGTTTCTAGGTGCCAAAAACTGGGCCAGCAGGGAAGAAGACCAGCCTGGTTGAGCAGGGAGCTTTCACAAGAACTCAGGACAAAAAAAAAAGAGTGTAAGAACTTTGGAAAGAAGGGCAGGTGAATCGGGAACAGTTTAAGGATGTTGTAAGGTCATGTAGAAAGAGAATTAGAGATGTGAAGGTTCTGTTAGAACTTAATTTGGCCAAATCTGTTAAGGATATAAAAAGTGACATTACAGATACTTTAATTACATAACAAGGGCCAGGGAAAAGCTTCATTCCTTGTTGGATGAAGAGGGGAAACATAGTAAGGGAAGACAGGGAAAAGGCTGAGGTACTTAACACTTTCTTTGGCTCAGTATTTAACAAAAAGATTGGCTACTCTGAGGGCAACTGGGCTGCTGGCTGGTAGACAGGGATGGGAAGCATCCTGTAATCTGGGAGGAACTGGCACTGGAGCTGTGCCAGTTAGATCCAAACAAGTCTATAGGTCCGGATGGGATTCATCCCAGAGTACTTAAGGAGTTGTTGCAAGAGCTGGTTAGGCTGCTCTCCATCATTTATCACCAATCCTGACTAACTGGGAAGGTCCCAGATGACTGGAAGTTGGCCAGTGTTGTGCCTGGCCAATGTGACACTCAGCCATAAGAAGGACTGGAATGAGGACAAGGGAAATTCTAGGCCTGTCAGCCTGACGTCAGTGCCTGGCAAGTTATGGAGCAGATAATCCTGAGGGCAAATGAGTGGCACGTACAAGACAACCAGGGGATCAGGCACAGCTAGCATGGCTTTAGGAAAGGAAGATCCTGCCTAACTAATCTGATCTTCTATCATTCAGTGACCCAAGCAGTGGATGAGGGGAAGGCTGTGGTGTGGTCTATGTACACTTCAGCAAAGCTTTTGATAAGGTCTCCCACAGCATCCTCCCAGAAAAGCTGGCAGCCCCTAGCTTGGATGGATACACCCTCTGCTGGGTTAAAAACTGGCTGGATGACCAGGCACGGAGAGTGGTTGTGAACGGTGCCACTTCCAGCTGATGTCCACTGACCAGTGATGTACCCCAGGGATCAGTACTGGGCCCAGTTGTATTCAACATCTTCAGTGACAACCTGGATGAGAGGATCAAATCTACCCTTAGTAAACTTGCAGATGACACCAAATTGCAGGGGGAGTATCCATCTGCTGGAGGGGACGAAGATGCTGCAGAGAGACGTGGAGAGGCTGGGTAGATGGGCTGAGGCAAATGTTATGCAATTCAACAAGATGAAGTTTGTTCACAATAACCCCCTGCAGCTACAGACTGGGGATGAGTGGGTGGAGAGCAGCCTGGCACAAAGGGACCTGCCAGTACTTGTTGACAATCAGTTGAACATGAGCCAGAAGTGTGCCCAGGTGGCCCTGAAGGCCAATGGCATCCTGGCTTGGATCAGCAATAGTGTGGCCAACAGGACTAGGGACGTAATTCTCCCCCTGTACTGGGCACTGGTGAGGCCTCACCTCAAGCACAGGGGGCAGTTCGGGGCCCCTCACTTCAAGAAAAAGATTGAGCTGCTGGAGCGGGTCCAGAGGAGCAACGAGGTTGGTGAAGGGACTGGAGAGAAAGTCTGGTGAGGAGAGGCTGAGGTTGCTGGGGGTGTTTAGCCTGGAGGAGACTCAGGGGGATCTTATAACTCTCTATAACTACCTGAAGAGAGGTTGTGGTCAGGTGGGGTTCGTGCTCTTCTCCCAGGTAACTAGGGAATGAGAGGCTAGGGCACCAGGGGAGGTTAGATTGGATGTTAGGAAGCACTTCCTCATAGAAGGGGTGATCAGACTCCGGAATGGACTGCCCAGGGAGGTGGTGGATTCACCATCCCGGGAGCTGTTGAAGAAAAGACTGGATGTGGCACTTAGTGCCATGGTCTAGGTGATTGTGGTGATGTTAGGTCATAGGCTGGACTCAATGATCTTAGAGGTCTTTTCCAACCTCAATAATAATTCTATAATTCTGTGATCTATCAAACTTGTGTGGAAGTTCTTACAACTTCAAGATTTTGTAGTGTTTCAGATAATTAAAAGAGTGGCCTGCTGCAGGACGGTCAACAAAAGAAGTACACAGAGTATGTACCCACACTATGAGACTGTCAGGTGACATTGTTAGTTACCCAGCCATAGCAAATAGTGTTGTGGAGCTCAGGAGAGTGTGTGTGATATCGAAACAGCCTTACGAATCAACTTGGAGACAAAGCCATACTGTTTCTGGTCTCTTTTTGGGTCAGACTTCCATATGCATGCAGGTGTGCAGACACTGTCGAGAAGTTGCCATTAAGCCTCTGTACGTGGAAAAAGGATGTAATTTCATTATATTTCATCCAAATCACCAATAAAATTATTCAGAAAAAAATTTATGTCAGTGAAAACATTAAAACAAGCATAAATGACTAATATTTCATTGGTGCTGAAAGACGAGTGCAATGATGTTTGAAAAAAGCGAGACATGAGGAAGCAGCTATTGATGAGGAAAGACAATACAACATTTTGTTAGTTTTTAAAAATTCAGAGGTAAGCTTTTTTAGAGACAGAAACAAGGAAAGAAGTTAACTGTCTGAGGGCTGAAATAAATGACAATAAATAATCTGCTGGGACTGAAGATGGAACATTAAGTAAAATTAGAAAATCTGTTCTTCACAAGTAGATAAAGAAAAGTTAAAGACAGAAAGGAAATTTACTACTGGTGTAGATCAAGCTAGTTTCTGGACTTTTGATGTGAATCATAGCAGTGGAGCAGACAGCTCTGCAATTAATCATCTGTTCTAACTAACCTTGAAGAAAGGGTTAATTTATTACATTGTTTTTTCTCTATTAATTAAAGGCATTTTCAAAAAATAGTTTATTTATGAAATTTGTTTGATTAAGACTCAAGCTTGGAAGTCACGTTGCAGTTTGTCTGTGAGTGTGAAAAACGTGGGCATGTAAAAGCAAAAGCTGCAAGAGCAGCTGGGCAGTCCTGCATCCAGGGAGGATAAGCCCCATGCTGCTGTGCAGCTGGTAAGCAGCTTTGTTGAGATGTTTGTTGGGGTCCCACTGGACAAGTTGAGTTTGAGCCAGCAACCCTGGCTGTCTGCAAAAATGGCCAAGAGAATACTGGGCTGCATTTAAAAGAGCACTGCCAGATGGATCAAGGGAAGTCATCCTCCCTCTCCTGAGCGTTTGGTAAGGCCACATGTAGAGGAGTGCTAAATCCGGTTCCATGCTGCAATGAGCAAGTAGTGGACAGACTGGAGTGACCCCAGCACAGGCTTTGAGGTTCTACTCCAAAGAGGTGCTGCAGTGTGCCCAAGAGGCAATTCTTGGGACTGGGCCTTTGCTCTAGAGCCCCTCTGCAACTTCCAGACAGCCCACTGGCAGGAATGGATACTGGCCAGCCCAGGGCCGGAAAGAGTGTCCATGTGGTTCTTCTGCAAGGCAAAGGAGGGGGTGTCATCTCTATGCTGGCTTCTGCTCACAGCTCCTTTATCACACCAAGAGTACAGACTCCCCCTCTAGGGTGGGAAACAAAATGATGACAAATATTGAGCAGTTTTGAGTGTAGTTTTATTTTCCAGCCGTAGCTGGCCTGAAATGAACGGTGAAGATGTGATATGTTATCGCTTTAAATCCAGTAGGCAAGTAATACCGCAGGGCTGTGTTTCAATTGTTTCATAAGCCCACAGCATCAAGGGTGCTGGAAGCTATTCCTGTGTCTTCCACACTGACCTGCACACTGCTGTCTTCTCCTAGGCTTTGCTCAGACCAGTCAGCCTATGTCACCACCAGCAGACGGACATGGTACCCTGGGACCCATCTCAAAGCAGTGTCTGCCAGGCTGTCCTCCTCAGCACAAGGTTGCTTTTGAAGCAGTAGCCAGGAGTCACAGTGCTCTGACCGTATGATTAGTGTAAAAAATTCACAGCACAGGTTTTCCCCAGGTCTACCCTTTTTTCTCCCCAACATTGGCCTAAAATCAAACCCAAATTACATCCTGAAGCCTTGAGCATTTCTGTGCCCAAGCTGTGACTGATCAACAGATACCTACAGAGGAAGGAGGCCCAGAGGAGAGGAGATGCACTCATGATGCTCTGAGAAGTGACCACAGGTACTGTAAAGAAAATTTTGAATGGAAAAGGGACTGGACCAGATAATTCGTCAGTTTAGATTAATTGCTGTATGTGCTCAGTGATCAACTGATCATGTAGGTGGCCCGGGATAATCAAAATATACGAATTTTGATTCTGAGCCAGTCAGACCAACATGAGGTTCAGCCCAACATAAAGTGTAGAAACTGAGCAAACAACAAAACAAATGTGAAGATAGCTACAGGCTTGAGCTGGCTTCAACCCAAGTACTTCTTCCCCTTGACTGGAGAAATCCAGTGACATGAAGGTGAGCGTATGGGACCAGTGATGGAAATTTTGTTTGTATTGTGATCCAACTGGATGTCACAAGTGCTGTAATGGGCTTGTGTTGTGATTGTTAGTTCACACTGCTAAGTCACAATCCCAGTTAACATCAGATGTTTAAAAAGCTGGGTCTGTGAGTTTAATTTGTTTGTTTTCCAGAGAAAAGCTTGGGGTTGAAAGTTTATGCCCCCCCCACACACAGACTTGCTCCCTCCCCACTCCCTCTCTTATTTTCTTTGGCTTTTTGCTGTTCCAGTGTCCTCCATCTTGGATGTTTGTCTCATCTGCTTTTGGAGTTGTGGAGAATGATGCTGAGACAAAATGCCTGCGTCTTTCAGGATTTAGAGCAGGAGGAAAGCTCTGTCTGGGCTTTGATGACCTGCTGCACTCTCCTTACTTGTTTGAAATAATTGTGATATCCAAACTTTGGAAATTTATGAGGATTAAGGCTAACTCTTAAGATGTCCAGTGCAGGGGAGTCCAACAACTGCTGTGGCTTCAGAAAAGAGGCAGAAGTTGTCAGAACTGTCTCATTTCGGACATTCTACGTCAGTTGTGTAGGAGCATTGTGACAAACGTGTCTGTGTGCGTATCCTCTGTGTGGGGTCTTTTTTCTGATGTGTGGGGGGTCAATCACAATGTCTTGTTGCCTTTTTCAACCCCAGATACCGTAAGTTGACTGTTTCATTGCCTGCAAACTCATGAGTGGTTTTCTTAAACCCTTCCTCTGTGTTTAGCATTTTAGATAAAATTCTTGGTCACAAATCAAAAGTCAGGGTTTCTACCCTATGAAACTACAAGCTAGAAGAGACTGGAATAAAGCAGACACCTTGCCTTTGTGTGTTGACTCACACACCAAGTGAAGAACTCTTATTAGGGACGACAATATTCCTTTCTGACCTTAATTCAGATTAATTTTTAGTCACTTCAACAATATGATAATAAGAAACCAACAACCTTGAGTGTATCAAAAAGTAAAACTCTAAATATATTTATTATTCAGTTACATTTGCTTTTCATTGCACAAATCTGGTTTTTATCCCCATGTTTACAGTTTTTTATAAAGCTGTTAGGAGTTTTAGAAACTGTTAAAATGATCACTTAGGTCTATTTAGGCACAGTTCATTAATGCATAACTCCTCTTTCTCCGCTTTTTTTTCTCTGTGTGAAACATTTATGGTTGCATTTAAGCTCCAAATTGAAATACATTTCACAGTCTATGCTTTTATGGGTATACTGTCTAAAAAAGAAGTTTTGATTAAATAGTCTTACTCTATTAAATGTTGCCAGCAAAGCCTAAATGAAAGCAACTTCTTTTTCAGAAACGCTGAAATCAAAAAAACCCTAAGATAAGAACCATGGTGGCTGACCGTTGCCTATAATAGTCAGTCATAGGATAACAAAGAAACAGTCCTCAAGAGGACTTAAAAATCCCACAAGAAAAAATTACTTTAACTTGGAAATAATTTAAATAATTTATTCTGTATGAAAAATAAGAAAAAACATCCAGCAAATAAAACCACATATGGTGACAAGGAAAGTGTCGTATCCCCTGGACTGCTGAGGCTGTGTCAAGTGCTCTCACTTCTGATAGTGATAGCTGGAAAACCAAAGTGTGATAACCCTGGAGCTACCCTCTGTGAAAATGGCTTTGAAGTTTGAAGCTATCAGGCCTGTTTGACATGACTGAAAGCCTCTGAGCGCCTTGATTTCTTACATAGCTCTTCTTTTCGGTGAAAAAGCCTGACCGCTTCTGGTGTAAGATTCATGTGTTTGGATTAAAGTTCTGTATCTGGGATGAGCTGCTGTTGTGTGTAACTGCATACTGCAGAGCAGTCCCAGGGCACAGGAAAGCCCATTCTAGAGAAATTGAAACGAGCTGAAGTTTGTTTCAACAACTTTGTTATTAATATATAATTTTTTACAAAAACAGTAGTGTTACATAAGTAACATGCCAAAGGACTCTTCCTGAAGAACATGAGCGACAACCCCTTTGTTTTACCTCTACAGAAAGAAACAACAGTATTTGTGACTTTCAGCACCCACCCACATTTGCTGTTGCTATTTAGAAGTGAGTGAATTATTTTTGAAAGCTGAGTGAAGTCTTTTAAGCAGAACAAAAGGGGTTATGAAATCTTTGTGTTATTCTTGTATAAGAGTATTTGGTGCCTGTGATCTCCTTGATGGCTGCTGTTTCCAGGGATAACCAGAGGGGCATCTCACATGAGCATAGGCAGTGCATCACCTTTAGTCCCATGTTTGTGGGACTTTCTGACTACAGAGTTGGTTTTTTGTTTGGTATTTTTTTTTTAGACCTTAGAAAATCATTAGGTTCCAGGGAGCTAGCGGGGCACAGTATTCATTCCTAGGCATGTCACAACAGAGGTGCAGTTACAGGTTAAATGGCAGTTGCTTTCTCTGATTGGGTTTAATACATCTCCATAAGCTCTGTGTTAAGGGAACAGAAAAACATTTGCCTCCAGCGCTGCTGGGGTGCTCAGACCCAGGGCCACTGACTGTCATCTCTTGCCCTACACAGCAGGAATGTCGAGTCTCCTCCACTGGAGACGTTTAAAGCCCACCTGCAACTTGGTTTAGGTTATCCTGCTGTGGCAGGGGGATTGGACCAAATGATCTTTCAAGGTCCTTTCCAATCCATGACTCTATGTGAGTGGATACCTCCAGGCACAGAAAATACGGGCAAGTCTGTGCCCTCTCTCACTGCTGCCACTGGCCCAGCTCTGCACATTGCAAGCAAACTGCATAAAGATGGCTGCAGGTGCTACGCCTGAAACCAAGGATAGACTCTGCATCCTGCAGCTGCTTTTGTCCTTATCAAAAGGCTAGAGAAGGCCGTGAGCTAATAGGGGTGCTGACTGTCATGGAGAAGAGTGGCTGCAGAGCTTGGGAAGACAGAACATCATTGGAAGATGCAGACTGGGCACAGGTGTGGAGAGGCACCCTGCAGCTGTAGGTGGCTGCAGGTCTGGGACAAGGCGCTATAGCACCTGGAGCCAAGGAAGCAGCAGCTGCCGGCGTAAGGTCAAAAAATACTCCAGCAGCCAGGGACCACCTATGGTCCTATGGTCCTTCTGTGGTTGACACCACACTTATAGCACCATTGCTGAAAGGTCTGCAGTGGGTTGAGGGTTCTATTTCCCTCTCATCTTTTAATCCCTCTTGGCAATCCCCACCACCGTTAACACTGCGCTCTCTGAGCTTAAGTGCTGCCCTCGCTTATCTGATGAGCACTGCAGGACCAGTTGATTGTAACTAATCTTTGGCAGAAGGAGAGAAAGAAGGCCACTGACTCAAAGGACGCAGAGACCTCTGCTGCACCCACACCTTCTCTGGGGTACAGAGGAATCTTTGGAACCAGCCCATGCCACCATTCCTTTAAAGTAGGACCTCCAAATACCAACTCTCCTTTACCAATCACAGTTCTGGCCTTTGACAACCATAGTGCAGCCTCCCACTTAGAGCAGGACTATCCCCAGCACCAGGTCAGGGCAGCCATGGCTTTGCTTAGCCACCTGGCTGGAGGGCTGAGCTATGAGGTTAGAGGGAGGTATGAGGATCACTTTTGAGCTCAAGGTGCCTTGAAATATCAGCTGCACAGTGATCTCACAGGGCAGGACAGGAGCCGCAGGGGCTGCACAGCTGGGTCCAGGGGTGGAAAAAGAAGCTGGCATCTGCCTTCAGCCTCTGATCCTCATGTCATATGGAGGGCAGCAGAACCTTAACAGGTGGCTTCTCCAGGACCAGAAGAGCAAAATTTTCCAAAGTGTCTCACTAGCATTAATGTATGAGCTTCTGACAAGAGTGAGTGGGCGCGTAAAAGGGAGCCTGAAGAAGCACACCAAGTCCATCTATAGCTGTTCAGTGATGATTAGGGAAATGTGACCACCACAAGCCAGGGAAATCCATGCTGTCTGAAGCATCAATGCTTCCCACAGCAAAAACCCCAGGAGGAGTTATCTGCAGGAAATGGAGTCTGTTCCAGTTGCCAGGGGTACAAAGAGCTGCAAGCCAGCACATTCAGTAACTGCCTCAGTCCCTGCAGAGGTTTCTGAGCTCCAGCTCCAGCTGTTTAATATGGACATCTCTCTGGTTCACCACCTCACGTAGTCTACGTATTTCTTCCTGTTGCCGGTAAAACATCTGTAGAAGCTGTAAGAAAAGTCACATTTTACTTCCTTTACTAAAAAAATGCAGACTTAACCAGTCAAATGTCACTAGTCCTATCACAACCCGTCTGAGATAAACAGCCGCTAGAGAGTACTTCAACACACACTGAACATCAGCAGTGCTCCTACTGTCCACTAGTCTGTACCATGAGTACAAGCATTTCTCAGCACCATTTAGGAATGCTGCATCTGCTCAATTCAGCGGAAGAGATCAGAAAAAATAACCTTCGCACCACTGATCTCTCAAAGACAATCTGGACAGAGAGAGTATTTTGAGTCTAAATTCCTGGATCTGCCACACCTCCTACTCTGACCTTCAGCAAATCCTTTTACTTCTTTTTTCATGTTGGTTACGCTCTGTCTTCTTCAGTCGGGACTAGCATGGCATTTCACTCTGTATGCAACAGAGTACCCAGGGCTGCTTCTGTAGTCCCAAGGCATCAGCTCAGAAATCTGCAGAAGAATATCCTTTTGACTCCACAAGGAAGTTCAGATGTGGAAATTCCTGCCCCATCAGGTTGCAGCTACTACGTTCTTGCAGAGCCATAAATGGGACCTGAGCACGACTATGGGAAGTAATTGCTGCATGTACCTGATAATGTCCCTGAGCTGCCAATGATAGGAAATCACCACAGAGCTTTGCCCACTGCATATGCTTTGGTCAGTTTACAGGAACAGGGCTGGCCACAGCTGAGGACAGATCATAGGTATGCCAATGTGTGCACAGTTTCTGTCCCCACAAAGAACAAAGCTTGCAATAGCACGGTATCATTTTGCCAGATGACTCTGCCGTTTCCCCCCACAATCTCAACCCCTCACCCCAGACATTCACACCTCATTTTCAGTTTTTGGTGGTGGACACTCAAATATGTCAAAAACATTTGAGAGGCATGTTTTCTCATTTTTTGGTAATTTCTCCTCCACTTTCAGCCGTTTCCTGCTGTCTTGGACCTCACTCAGCTTCTGCATGTCTTCCAGTGGTATCTTTCTTCCCTGAGCCTGGTGTTGGCTTGGTTCAGTAGTTTTCATGGGTGGTTCTGGCTCAAAAAACTGTGGTGAGGAGCTCATAGCTCCAGATCCTGGTCTCAGGGACACCAAAAGAGGTCCTAGGGAGGGAGGCAGGTGACAAATTAGCATAAACCACACTCAGAAGTCAGCTGTAAGCAATTCATTCACTCAACCTGTGTGGATAAACATGGAGGCACTTGGCTAGAGCGGCTTTCAGAGTTCACAGTGGTGAATTACTTTAGCTTACAGGTACATTTGTTATGTTTCTCTTTTTCTTCCCTTCCTCTTTCTCTGGCAGTCAACAGACCAGACAGCCAGTGCAGCTTACCCAAGCCCTGGGGAGCTGAAGGGCTAGGGATCTCTCCATGTGCTGACCTTTGTTAACTCCGTTCAGCCACTCTTGTGCTGTCAGCGCTGGCTGGGCTCCTGTGGTCAAGGGGTAGATGTCTTCCTGGTATGACTCTGACTGCAAGTAAACAAAAGTCCAGAGTCACTAGGTCAGTGAAGTTTTGACTTAGACGGACCATACCAGATTGTGGTGGAGAGAGATGTTCCTCAGCACAGGTTGTGTCACAAGCACTCACCACCATGGGCATAAACTCTTCTCATCTGCCCTGAGCCTTTCTCCTCCTCACACCCACTCAGAAGAGCTGCATCTCAAGACCTATTTTAATTATTAACAATAAGGTCTTTACACATCCAGACAAAAGACTAGGGCTGATTGGTGACATAGACTAACCCAACTCTCATGAACCCTCCTGAGGATAAAGAAGTGGATATGAAGCATGGACACAAGTCAAAAATCACCCACTGATCATTAGCTGACAGAAACTGGTCAGGGAGATACACTTTCCAATGTTTCCAGAAGTACAGGGCACAGTGCTGACATTTCTAATGTACTTTTGCTCACACAGTCACATCAGAGCTACCTCGGTTAGCTACAGATTCATGGCCTGGGTCATTCTCTAGCCACACCGGCTCTGAGACCAACTTCAAAGTCACATTCAGTGCAGTGGGTCATATCTTACATACTGCAGAACAACTGTCTGTAAAACAAATGCACACACTGGGAACCCATCATTCCCTCTTTTTCTGGGGTTATTCTTCTTCCTTTCACAAGGACATTTTCAGGCAAACCAACATCATTCCCAGCTATTCTTTCTCTTTTGTCTTTATATCAAATAGATGTCAATAGCTGAGGAATTTTGCAGCCATCTAATTGGCCTGACAGTCAGATACAATCCTTTTTGCACCCAAGGAGAGCAGTTATTTGTGTATTAGAAAGTTAGACATTACACAGAGACCTAATTGAAGTTACCTGGCCAGGGTTTTGTTAGCAGGGCTGCCCCACAAACAGACCAGCTTTGTCCCTCAGACCAGGAGAAAGAAAACCCCTTGTTATACCTACTTTCCTGCCCTCAAGAGTTATAGAGGACATGCTGCTCTGTTTTCCACTGACATCTGTCCAAGGCACGAACATAACCTGAGGTTGACTTACCCGTCGAGGTACAATCATGGAGATGGGCTCAATCAGGCTTTTAGTTGGTATCAGTTTGTAGAAACGGAAAATCTCACAAGCTGACACTTCAAGGCCTCTCTTTGGCATAATTCCTGGTGAGATTAGGAAGCTAATGTCATGCACCATGAATATAGGGTCACCAAACAAAAGGAGTCACAGTATCAGCTCCACAGCAGCACAGAATCACAGAATCATTGAAGTTGGAAGTGACCTCCAAGATCTCCAAGTCCAACCCAACACACCATGCCCACTAAACCATGTTTTCAACTGCCAGATCTACATATTTTTTGAAAACCTCCAGGGACAGCAACTCCACTGCTTCCCTGAGTAGCGTGTTCCAATACTTGATCATTCTTTCAGTGATAAATTTTTCCTGATGTCCAATCTAAACCTCACCCGGCACATTGTGAGGCCATTTCCCTTTGTCCTATCACTAGTGACTCAGGAGAAAAGATCAACCACCATATCTCTATAACCTCCTTTCAGGTGTTTGTAAAGAGCAATACCTCTTCTAGCAGGTTCGCTTACCAGCTGTGTCAGAAAATTATCTTCCACTCACTTGAGTAACCTCCTAGACTATTTTCTCTCTGCTGTGTTGTATTTCCAGCAGATGTCAGGTAAGATGAATTTCCCCTCTTGAACAAGAGCTAGAGACCGTGAGAGCTCTGCCAGTTGCCTGTGGAATACCTCATCCACCTCTTCATCTTTGTAAAGTGGTCTGTAAAGACTCCCAACAAGATATCTGACGTGTTGGCCTTCCCCCTCATGCATACCCATAGGAACTCAATGTTATCATTAGACTCCTTGTGTTCTATACAATTAGAAGTTATAAGAGATATTAAGATATGGAATATTCATTATCAGAGAAAGCCCAGCATGGAAAGAATGTCAACAAGTTCAGTGCCAAAAATCTTGGAGCAAATTCACAAAGGGCTTCCACCTTTAAACCCAGGTTACTTCCCTTCCAGTTTGACCAGGTGTGTAACAGGGGACACAGTAGCCACTAACAGCTGCCTGGTCCATGCTGTACTGATCAGAAGGGGCTCCTCCAAGCAACCTGTAATACCACCTGTGATGTGCAGGTCACCTGAGCCAAGCTGACTGCTGTGTGCCTGTAAACTTTGGTGGAGACTGGTGGAAACTGACCCACTATCCTTTCTAAATGATATTTTGGATAATACTGGACTCTGACAGCTTTTAAAACAAATAAGTCACCACCCTCATCCTCTTGTAACATTAGACATATGCTGCCACTCACCAATTCCCTTCTGTGGTAAATGAGAACGATACTCCATCAGGTAGTTCAGATAGGGTTTTTCAGGGCTTATCTCATAGTATCGTATATTTCCATCACCCTAAAGGCAGAGAAAATGAACATAAGCCCGGCTCTGTTATACAGCATGAGGGTTTGAGAAGAATGCCTGCTCCCGGAAGCCATATAGGCTCAAGAATAAACAGTGCATGTGGTATTTCTGCAGTGGCTCTGCAGTGCCCTCAGGCTCCATCCCGTCAGCCTATATCCTTAGGTTAATGTGCTTCAAAGTACATCTTTGACTTCAGCTTGAGACAACACAGGCTTGGAGATCAGCATTTGCTGATGTGGAAAGCACTTACCTTCCCCACTACATAAAGCATGTGTGTATCTGAATCGTAGAAGGGAAACAGCAGCCCTGAGGAGCCATCCAGGTCCTCCTCCAGTAAAGGCACGGAAAGGTCATCCTGTGCAGGACAAAGGAAATAGTCGACTGTAGTCATCTGTCTGTCACCTCGATTCAGGGATAATACAAGAACAAACACTGCCTTTTGGTGAGAGAGAGAGGCCTTTGAATTATTTCACCCTGTAGTGGACACAGCATTCACTTTGTTCTGATGGATTTCTATGCTGAAGGTTTTCTTCAGAAACTGAGTTTAAAGTGTCAGAGCAGTAACAACCACCACCCATTAAAAATTTGACAGACCACTATTATTAACCAAGAGCTGGGTATTGGGCAGATGGGAAAGTTCAAGTGACAGCACAAGTAAAAGAACTGAAGCTGGTATAGTTAAGATTGTCCATCCAACTTACTTGATCCCATAAAGCAATTTGCCTGTTATTCCACCGAGATGTTCCAGTAGAAAACAGCTTTTTCATGTTTCCAAGAAACAAGACTTTATTGACTCTGTGAGACTTGTAGCTGGCTTCCTATAGGAAGAGAAAGGACACTCTGTGAGCAAGACACAGAACCTATTTGCATACCTACATTTCATATTTCATGACACCTCTGAGTCAGTCACATCTGACAATTCTGCTCAGCTCGGCTTAGCTACAGTGAGTGGGATTTCATTGGGATCTGCGAAAGGTGGCATAAAGTCCTCAGGACCACTTCCAGAAGCCCAGTCAATCTCTAACTGTCGATTCACATATTTGCAAGACAGCAATCCCTATTTGTTGTAGGCAGGATTCCTATGTACACAAGTTGTTCGTACACCTACGAAATGCAGCCAGCTTTACCTACTAATAGATGCAAAGAGAATGCAACAAGAATCCTGACAGTGTGACAAGCCTATGTTTACATAGACCTGTCCACCTGATCTCTACAAGCCCTGTCAACACATCCCACAGAGGACTGTACAAGGAAGCTATGAAAACAGTACATGTCAAGTAGAGTTTCAGGAAGCAACATGCAGAAACCCTCTTTTCAACAACAGCAAGTGAAAAGTAGAAGGCAGTAGCTCCATCTGCTGTCTCGGTCAATCCTGGGCATCTTCTTTAATAGCAATGAATCTACGAAGAGGAAACACTCCAAGTGGTGAGATTAATTGACCACAAACCCCTGAACCCAACTTACTTGTAGGACTGTTCCTGCACGAGGATCTATCAGACGTATCTTTCTGTCCCTGCAGGCTGTGGCAAGGAGACTGCCATCTGTGTTGAAAGACATGGAAAGGACCGCATCGTTGTGAACATCAAGAATCTTCACCGGATTTGAGATGACATCCTCCTTGGTATCAAGATTCCAGATCATTATCTGGACAAAAGAACGAGAAAAATCATCTCTCTGCTGTCTGACCAACCAGGGTCTTTGTGTACCCTCTTCACTTCTTCCTCTCTTCCCTACAGGTGTAAGTCTTAACATCATTAGTCATTGTTATCCAGAATTTAAAATAAATCCTGGCACTTACAGCAATATATCAGGGATACAGTGTCTGCTCAGGATTCTCATTTCCTTTGCAACCACATTTTATACATAAAAATATCCAGCTTTAGTGCAGATCTTTGCAGTAGCACAGGAATGAAGCCAAATAAATGGCTTTGCATATTGCACCAAATCCAGTAAAGGAGGACATAGCAGACTGAAGTTTATCGGAAGACTAGAAAATTAGCAAGTAATCTTGAACTTGTAGCAAGCAATGTCCTTTTGCTTTTGGATCTCCATGGAAATTTCCCTTAAGAAGGCTTCTGAATTCTTTAGTATTAATTTACAGTTCAAAATTGAAACAGGTTTTGAAACAACCTGCAAACAAGGTGTCCCATAAGGAGAGCTCCACAGAGAATAGACCTACCTTGTAGTCATAGCCAGAGCTGAAGAGGATGTTATTAGCGGTTGGATGCCATTCAATGAGTCCTACCCTTCGAACATGCCCAAGAAGTTCCTTCTTTGGAGTGGTGATGTTTCCAGTTAGCAAGGGCTTAGGGATGTCCCAAATTTTAACCTGAATGACACAGAAAGTTTTTTCATGAGATTCTTCATACAGAGCTAACTTGGAACTTACCAATAACTGCTATTACCTCGGTAGCAAAAACTACCAAGCTCACTAGTAGTGAGATTAAACTCCAGTCTTTACTGAAAAGCAATCCCTTAAATTACTTTTCTGTGTTCCTTAAGACTGCTCTTTACCTTCTGTCTTTAGTCAGCAGTTCTACCAGTTTGTTATAACTTGGCAATCCAACCCTTAGACATGGCCAAGTTGTCAACATAGTTATTCTCAAGGGGAAGAAGTAACTTGCATCCTAGTAAATTTTGAGCTGAAGAGATTCAGCAAAGAGATTCAGAAGACATTTTAGCAGTGACTGGTACAAGTAGTCATCCACTCTGCGCTATCTACTAAAAGATCTGAGGACTTCCCTGGCCAGATGACAGCTGTAGTACTGTTGCCACTCTAACCATAGGGAAGATCTTCAGCAAGCCGTATTAACATGTGCCTGACGATTTGCCACAAGAAACACAAGGGGTATGGGGTAAGAGCTCTCATCATATTATTCAAACTCTCAGCTTCTGGCCACTTGTATTGGTTTCAGTCCTCTGACTGCCTGAAGCAGGAGTGGAACGGGAGAAGCCACAGGGTATTCACAGAGATTATCTATTCCATTCTGTGCACTTTACATGCTTCAGATACACTCCACAAAACATGGCTCTGGTACTAAGGCAAACTCCAGAAAGGATGTTTACTGGCCAAGAAACCTCTGAGGAATGTGGGCAATGGAAAATTTCCACCATCTTCATAGAAGATTGTGGCCTTCCTCAAAAGTCCCAGGGAGACCCATCCCAGTAAGAGCAATCAGAGGCATCTTTGCATACAAGCCAGAATAGTGGCTTATGCTAATGCTCAGAAATGTCAGAAAGCACCAGGCCCTTCACAATCAACTGCAACGATGGTTTTGGCTCTAATGTCCAAGCCCAGTGGAAGGGGAGGTCATCTCTGGGTTCCAGACCATAAAAACTTCTTCAGACTTCTCTCAGTACAGAGGAGGTGTTGCTGTGGAGATGCCCCAACAGTATTTCCAAACTGAGCTTGACAGTACAGACCAATACAAGTAAGAAAGATGTTGACTCCATAGAGGGAGTCCAGCCTCTACGGAAGTAGCCACCAAGAAGAGATGGAGATAAGAGCACAACAAATATGAAGAGAGCTGCAAAGAGAAGAATTTGTTAAGTCTGGGAGTGAGAAGACAAGGGTGCACTCTGCCGGTTGCCCTTCAACAGCACTGCAGGAAGGCACAAAGATGAAGCCAGACTTGTCAGGGGTGCACAATGAGAGCACAAAGGCAGTGGATGCGAATGGCAACACAGGCACTTCCTGAAGATCAGAGGAGACTGATTCTCCCTAGAACAGTTCTCGACTCCTTGAAGAAGGGATCAGAGAGGCCACAAGGTTTGTAGCTTTAGAGGCCTTCCCAACTCATCTGTACAAGGCTTGGAGAAACCTTGTTCCACCAACCTGCTTTGAGCAGGGAATGAACTAAAATGACCTCCACAGGTCTAGTTACCATATACCAGGAAAGTCAATTATACAAGAAATAGAGTCTGCTGTCCCCACTACTTAGTGGGGAGATAAGAGGTGTCCTTGTACTGTGTCACTGTGCAGGAAAAACCTAAGATCCCCTTTGTTGGTGCCAGGATGACAATGGGAGAGAAGTACTAAAGAAGGAGTGTAGAGTCACAAATCGCACAACTTCTTAGAACAACTTCTGGTGCTAAGACCAGTGGCACTCTCAGTGTTTCTGTTAATGTAGCCTGGAGAATTATCCAGTGCCGAGTTTCAGGAGGAAACTGGAAGAGAGCTGACCGAGAGCAGAACTTTTGCATAAACCCTTGAGTCCTGGTGGAAAATAGAATAAATATGACCAAGCAGCATGCCTTGGCAGGGATGAAAGTTAGCAACCTCCTGGTCCTGAACAACAGGAAGATAGCTGCTAGATCAGGTGAAGTGATTTACTCAGTAATCATTAAACAACAGATTTAATACTGCATCCAGCTTTACACCACTCAGTGCAAGAGTGATGCTGATAAACTAAAATTAGTTCAGTGGAGGTCACCATGATGCTCAGAAGTCTGCAGTATTGCCTGTGAAGAGAAGCTCAGGAAGAAGGGCTTTCTCAGCCTGGAGGAGAAACACCATCAGGGCAAACTGAAATACTGACAAGACTACTGAGAAGATAGAGTCAGGCTCTGTCTTGACGAGCAGGATGGGAGGATGGGATACATTGGTCACTAATAACTGTATTAGGGAGGTTCTGACTGCATGTACGGAAAAGCCCAATATTCCCCATGGGAGTGGTGAAGAAGAATAACAAGTTTCCTGAAGAAGTGATGAAGAAAAATCTTCATTCTGAAAGGCTGTTAAAACTCAGCTCCTCAGACCTGTGCTGGTTGTGGAACAAGAGACTGCCCAAGCTCCATTTCAATATGAATGATGCTGTGATTCTATAACTGCAGCAGGAGGCTTCAAAGCTTGTGCTCCTCATCTGAGTATCAAAAGAGAGGTCATGGTGATGGAATCCTGTTTTCCTGAGACAGCATGAATACCTAGCATACAAGTATACCTGGAAGATAAAATAAAACCCCCACAGGCAGCCCAGAAATTGAAGAAGCCTTCAACAAAGACATGAATATCCAAAGAAGCAAGGGGAAGTTGCCAAACAGGAAGGACTATTTGAAAAGCCTAGACTTTCAATTCAAGAGTGATTTTTGTCAGAGCAGAAATGGCAGAGGATATTCACCATGCCAAAGCTGGAGGAAAAGACAAGGGAAACCTCCCTGATGCTGTGTAGCAGGGTGTGAATATACCCATGTGAGATCTCTGGGAAAAAAGTACAGTATCTAGTCAGATGGTCTCCACCGTAGAACTCAACATTATACTTTTGACAGGAGATGGGGAGCAACTTTTCAGTGGGTACGTATGGGCTAAGCTGTCCCCTACAAACATGAACTGAGCCTTCCATTTCCAATAACTAGTCTGCATCTACACTGGAGAAACATATGAGGCTGTATTTTAATTATACTCACTTCAGCCAAGCCACTTGCTGCAGAACAGTGTGACACAGATTCCTTAGCTACCCCATAAGTGATGCAGCATTACTTTTTGAGGTAACTGAGTGCAGACTTGTGTTGAAGTTTTTATTCTAAAGTAAAAGTCTCATAGTGATTAAATGGCAACAGTTATTCCATTTTAAATTTATGGTCTGCAAATACACCCAAAAAGACACAAACCCCCACTAAACAGATCTTCCTTCTCACACTTATTTTGGTGTGTCATCTGGAAGGGACCACACAGACCTGAACCCAGAAGAAAGAAAGGCATCTTACTCTTTCCTGACCTCTTTAGTGATCTTATATGTGATTACAAGTCTCATCCATGGGCCTTTTTGTTTCTTTTTTTATTTCTTTCCCCAAAAATCACATTCTCCTGGTAATAACACAGAGTATAGACTGGCAAACTTACTGTGGCATCCTCTGAACATGAAGCTATGACAAAGTCATTGAATGGGTTCCATTTGATGTCCAGAACATTCCCTTTGTGTCCGCACACTCTGGGATAATGTGGATCGAGCTTGCCTGTCTGGAAAGAACAAATATTATCAAACTTCATGTGAGCCATGGCATTACAGAACACTTTAAAGGAAGCTCCCAGCTAGTTCCAGCAAGATACCTCTTTCAGCTTCTTATATCCCAAATGCCCTCGATGCTCTTTTACCTGTTGAGAATGGAGTTTTGCTGTCCCTTTTGCTTTGCAAGAAGTGTTCATGGTACCACCAAAAATACAGAAAACAGTGCTGAGGCCTGAACACCACTATGAAGATACCTGTGCAGTAATCAAGACTGCTGAAATTAGGAGAGAGCACGTGTTTCAGACACCAGAACAAAACTTAGAGGGAAACTAACGAAACTTATGAATGAGCTAAATCTTACAAGTTTTTTAAGGATAGGAGGTGAGGGAGAACAGAGTTGCTTTCAGAAATTATTTCTTATGAGCAGTAAAAAAAATAGGCTTGCTTTTATTTTTTTTTTAGCCTCATCAGCTACCGTTTATTTCATTTTTTAAAGCAAAAAGAGATTTGTGACACGAACTACGAATGCCAATTTTCCTTCCAACAAGGTATCTGTTTGTCTCTGCTGGTGTTCAAATCCAGCCATTCACTTGATTGAATTAGCATTGCAGCCTCTTAAAAAAATAAAAGCCACGATTTGGTGGAATTTTCACTGTTAAAAGCGGTGCACGAAGCGTGCCGAGGCGTATTGAGGGCTTTGTGCCACACGAGGGCTGTGTTGCATCACGATAAACCCATACTGCAGGCATCGCCTTCTGCAAAGTCCGTGAGCTTGTAGTGTGCTAGGAAGGGTGCTGGGGATTTTATTAACTTTGGAGCAGCACTTGCTTCTCCCTGTCAGGAGCAGGAGACTCATGGAAAGCTCCAGGACCGACCTTGCACCCCAGACATCAGCAAAGATCAGTTCCCGAAGAAGAGAGATATTGTGGCAAGGTGGTGACACTTATTGCCTGCACTTATCCCTGCTGCAAGAGTCGTAAATCAAAACGCACCTGATTGCATGCTCTCCTGGAAAGCAGACACTTCTGCTGGTGCATGACCTGCACCATTCCAGAGGTAGTCCTTAGGAGCGCACAGCAGAGCAAGGGTCAGTGCTGTCTCCAACCTCAATGGGGCTACGATGTCATTTTCCTAACCTTTTGGTTTTGAATGCAGAACATGGTGTGCAATTATTCTGGCATCACTGGAAAGTTTGTCACACGGACTAACCTGCTTTGAACTGAACACTCAGGAGGCTTTGAAATGTAAAAGACCATGCTTTTTTACACTGCAATCTAAAACAATTCCCTTTTATAACAGCGACAATGCAAAGTTACTTGGAAAAGCAGAAGAGAGATAAAAGGTCTTTAATAAGCAGCGTCCACCACCCACTTTGTCCTTTTGCAGACTTCAGGGCTTGGTTTCAAGCTGTGAGCTCAATGGGCTGGGCAACCAGCTCCACAAGGATCCTCTTGATTCCTATGAGAATTTCTTCCTCTCCCAGAGCTTGCTGCCTGTCTGCTCCCCACTCCATTTGGGAGACTCCCAGGCTTCCCCGAGTTTGCTCTGCCTGTCCCATGCTGCAGGTATCTACTGTCTACACATCCCCAAAAGGCCCTGGAAAAGAAGCCCTTGCCCTCACAGCCACAACTCTCAGCAGCCTCAGTGGCAACCCATGTCCTTGGAACAGAGCAGGACCCACAATACCTGAACCTCCAGGCTGCCAATGAACGTATATGACAGGTAGGGCTGCCAGTCTCAGACACACATCTGCATGTGCAAGTGAAGTTCTTCGTGTGCTGGGGAAAGATTTGTTCTACACATCTGAAACCATTTCAGTAGCTAGATGTGCTGTCATTCACGCAGAGTTACCTTAGTTCCACAGTTATTTGCAGAACTTGAAAATAAGCCATTTTTCAACCACTCACTTTCTAAACTCCCAGTATTTTTGAAAAGAAACCAAACTCAATATTCCTTGATGAAAACCACTTCTAGAGGGACAGCAGTTAAAAGTCTCCCAGCAGATTTGTACAGAGTAGATTAATGCAAGGTGAGTCAGTCTCACTTCTCCAGCCTTCTCCAAAGGGCACTAACACAGCTAGTCCTCACCGCACAGCACTCACATACGGCACCAGATAGTTAAGGCCTGAGGGGTCATAACAGGTTTCATTTCACAGTTCTTGTCCACAAAGAAAAAGGAATGGGGTTTCTGTCTAGCAGGTCTATGCAGCCACAAATGTCCTCCCTTTCACATCAGCTGCCAACACATTGAAAGAATGAAGAATGCAAAGGCAAGGGCACAAACATTTCCCTGTCTCTTGAAACTTTTTTTGCACTTTGCTATCTCTTTGTCTTATGCTACAAAGGAGGAGACAGGTGCAGTCCCAACCTCAGCCATGTCTGGTTTTTGGAAAAGTAAAAAGGCAGGCCTTTGTCTGTCAAAGGAAGACCACCAAATTGCCTTCTGAGACAAGATTCTTCCTTAGTATGCAGTGTACATGTTTCCCAAATGCATTTCTGTCAGGCACCAATCTGCACCCAAACCACGTGATAGGACAGCAGATGATCTCCCAGTTACGATCACTGACCCCTTATCTCCTCAGACTTGCAAGGTTTACAAAGATACTCCGTCTATTCTGGGCATCAGGCAGCCCCTGTGGACACAGCTAACTGGCCTGCCTGATGAGGTGTGCTTCCATTCCACCTAACTGTTCCATCTGAACATAAAGGAAAACTTCTGGACCTTAGAGGTGACAGAGCACCGGAACAGATTGCCTGGAGAGCTTGAGAATTCTTTGTCTGGAGACTCTTATAGCCTTCTGGGATGCAATCCTGTTCAGCCTGCTCTAGATGAGCCCACTTTGGCAGGTGGTTTGGACAAGATAAATTTCAGAGGTCCCTTTCAACAGCTACCGTTCTGTGGTTTTGCAATCCTGTGATTCTGTGACCTAACTGATAGACCTATCTGATAAGTATCTGTGGCAAAGAGGTCTTTCCCAACCTAAACTCTTGCTGTTACCAAAGGTCAACCCACAAGAGACTTTCTGAACTAGGGGACCTTCATCTGAATAAACAAAAGTCACAAGCCAATTCATCTACATAACATTCTGTTTTGAACCTCTTAATTTTTCCAGGTTCATCAGCATCCAGAGCAGTTCACTGCACTTCTGAACTGCAGAAGCATGCCTGTCTGCTGCTAACCTTCTGCTCACTGGTCTCCAGGATCCCCTTCACCACAGAAATCAAGAAGAATTGCTTCTTACATTTCTCCCCCCACCTCATCAGTTTTATGTCTCTTGCGCATTTGTCTTTCCACCCCCCCGAGTGGATGAGACTTAACCTATAAGTCCTCACATGAAAGCACTTGCTCACTGAAGTACTTCAATTACCCTTTTCTGTATCTTCTTGTTCAGCCATGCCTTTGACTTCTATAAGCAGTATTTCGGATCTGAATGGAGTATCTGAGCCAGTGTTAAGAATTGAATAATTGCTACTAAAGACTAGCCAATCTGACAAGAAGTGAGAAGACAACAATTAATACAAAGCGATGCAAGCACCTTCAACTCTTTTTGCCAACACTCTGAGAGCTGAGTTGCACCCCACATCCCACACAGTCACCAGCTGCCTGCATATAGATGCAGCCCTGTGATGAAGACAAGTTCTTCAACCTCAACAGAACATGGTCGAGGGGACAGAAGTGACTCATTCAAGAAAAACAGGGTAGAGGATAATTTTAGGACTGACTCTGAACAGCACCAGTGGTGAAGGATATGAATAAACAAAATCTAGAAGAGCCAGGAACTGTGCTAGGCTCTTCAGGCATAGCCAGTTCCTTTCATGCTTAGCAAATATACATTGAAAAAGCAGCATTGCAATAACACCATCAATTATCTTTTAATTAAAGGCTGAATTTTTACCTTTCATGTGTTCTGCCCCGATTCCAGAGAGCTCATAATCTCACACTGAAGTTAATCCACATTAGTGCATGCCTAATTTTTCTGAAGCAATAAACATCAGACAGCTAGCTCATCAGATCCCTAAGTCACCAAAACCCATAAACATGGGGTTTCTTTCTGAAAGGGAAGATTTTTAAGCATCAGTGCTTGAAGCTTAAAAGCTTCATTGTCTGATAACCGGGTCTTGATTCTCACACAAAGGAGAAGGTAGAGTCAAAGATACCACATTCTTATTTGGTCACGGCTGAAGGCACGTTACTAAAGCATCTTCCAGTTTTGGCCCTTTGTAATTACTAAGTGCTTCTTTTATTCAGTTTTTCTTAAGAGACAAACATCTGAGCAGCACAGCAACTGCTGATTATACAAGAAAGGCAAATGAATTATGAAACGGAGGTGTCAAATTACTGCAAGCAGCAATGTAAGATGTATAGAATCAAATAATCTTTCAGGTAGGGAAAGATCATCAAGACCAACCGTCAACTTAGCTATAACAAGCTCCCCATTAAACCATGTCCCTAAGTGCCAGATCTACACAAATTTTAAAGATGT
>JAOXOE010000874.1:37953092-37975013 GCA_028565055.1 Phoeniculus purpureus
GCCATCAGGGGCTTTAGGTGTTTGCTTTGCATATATTTCTATTTATATTCTTTTTACTGTCACTATTTGCATTAAAGATGGTTTAGTTTTCTTTTCCAATCCATAAGTCTCCCTCTCTTACTCCCCTTCTCTTCCCCTTTTGAGAAAGGACAAGGGTTAATAGAGAGCATCTGTCATTTTTCTAGTGACCAGCCCAGCTCTAACCCTCAACATTAGGGAAGGGGTTTCTCACAGTGTCCATCCTGAATTTCAGTAGAAGTCCTGCTTGACTAAAAAGGAAGCTTCTTGTACTAAAATGCAAAAAAAGATGCATGTAAGAACAGGAAATACAATAGACAGCAAAAGACTGACTTCCTTTGATAGAGTTGGACCAGGCAGGTTCAAGGTCACTTACAGCTCAGACTAATGAGGATCAAGGGAAGTATGATGTGACTCTACAGGCAAACTAGGTGTTGGGGAAAATCCACATTCACTCATGGATGGGGGAGACACACTCAGGTCCCTTTCCAGTATGCAGTTTTTCACCCACACAATGCCAAGTCTGTAGCCTTCAAAGATGTTTTGACCCAAGTGCAGGACCCAGCACTTGCTCTTGTTGAAACTCATACTACTGACCTGAGCCCATCTATCCAGCCTCTCCAGGTGCCTCTGCAGGGCTTTCCTACCCTCAAGCAGATCGACACATGTGTCTAGTTTGGATTTATCTCTATTCATTGCCATTCTGGGTTCAGCGATACAGCCAGGTTTTCATCCAGCAAAGCATACTCTCACCCAAGCCAAGGACAGCAAGTCTGTGAAAGAGAATGCTGTGGGAAATGGTGTCAAAGGCTTTATTAAAATCCAGGTAGACAACAGAAAATACTACACTGATCAATGTATTTTGTTGCATCTTCAAATACAGAGCTTTCTCCCAGATCTTTGTGTTCACCATTAAGAAGATAGGACAATGGTCTGGGAAGCAGCAGTCTTTAATCAAAATCTCCATCGTTGAAAAATCAAGGAGCAAGGCTTCTTAGGATTTTCAAGCACATGAAGGGCAGGAAGGTAGCCAGGAAGTCCAAAGGTTCAGATTTTTACTTAAACCCAGCTCCCTGTTTTCCTTGTTCAGCTGTTCACTGAAAGATCTAGTGCAGGCTTGGGAAGTCACCTCTGACTTTGCAGAGATCTTGTCTATGCGTGTTCATCTGAGTTGCTGGTAGTAACATTGACAGCAGTGGATGGAACACAAGCTCCAAGAGAGGGCCTGCTGCCTCTGGCAGGAAAACAGGTCTTGTACAGCTGCATTGTCCTTAAGTGCATAGACATCCTGCGAACAGAAGGGCAGGCAAACAGGGACGGATCCAGCGTCAGCACTGCTGTGCTAAGGCAGAGCAGCAGCAAAGGGCAAGAACACCCACTTCAGACTCCTTCCAAGAGGGTGAAAGGGATAATCAAACTCTAGCTTAGTCCTTTTCTTCCTTCTTACAAAGGCCTTTTTTGTTTTTGTGTGTTTTTTTTTTTCCCACAGGCTGGAGAACAGGAAGGTGTAGCAGGGTAAACATGTGAGATAAACTTCAGACCTCTGCTCACCCATCCCAGATGTGGGCGGGCAGGTGGAGCTGGACATGGGAAGGGAAGGGAAGCTCAGCTAGAACAAGTAAGCTCATAGAAGAAGAGTCAGGGAATGTTTTACAAGCTGTATGCTGATCTGGTCCAGGGAACGCTTGGTAACCAAGGGGAGGAAGGGTGAAGATCTGCTGACACTTCTCAACTGCTGCTTTCAGCAAGGGACAAAATTCCACAGAGGGCTTCTGCCAGACACTGAGCTATTGTGACTCCTGCCCATTCCTCACCTACCTGAGCAGAAGAGGGGATAAATGGCTCAATACTCTGGAAACACAAGCAGAAGAAAGTGGAAGATCACTCTCAGATCATTCTTGTCCACTTAAGATACCAAATTTTGAACCATGAGAAGAAAACATCCATAATTCATATGCAGGGACTTTCAGGTTACAAAAGCCAATGAAAGATTCCATAGGGTCCACTTACCCTTCTCCACCACATCCCTGTCCAAGCCTTTTGCTGCACCCCAATCAGCTAGCAACTTCTGTGCAGGGATCACAGAATCATCATGGCTGGAAAGGACCTCCAGGGTCATCGAGTCCAACCTTTATCCTATTATCTAACTGCTAGACCATATCCCTAAGCGTCGTGTCCACTCGTTCCTTAAACACATCCAGGGATGCTCCTGCACTGCTCCCAGTGTCCCACGTAACCAGCCCTAGAAGAATGAGAGATGTGAAGGCCAGCGCCCTCTTCAAGAGCTCTCTGTCAACATGGTACCAGAGAATGTTGCCGAACATTTTGGGGTGGGGGGGTGTGTGCTTTGGGATGTCCTTTCCACTAAGCCAGCCTGAGCCCCGGAGGCTAGTAGGTGGTCCCAGCTGGGAACAAACTCAGTACTCCCTAGAGAGCACTGGGATTTCACGCCAGCTGCCTAGCCTTAGCCAGAGTCTTGTGGCCAGAAAGATCTCTTCCATGGAAACTGTTTTTAAGAGAATGTGCCAAGGAACACAGGCAAACATTTGCATCAGTTTCCCAGGAATTACTGTTCCATTTCCACACTCCAGTCAAACCCACAAGCAACTGGGGAGCAAGCACTGGCCTGTTTCCCCCAAGCAGCTGACAGCCCGTGTCCCATGCACGGCTTTCAGCAGGGGCTTGCACGCTGGCCCAATACCCACAGGTATCAGTGGTTTTCTGGTGTCATTTGGAGACTTTTGGATGTCCTCTAATGCTGGTAAAAATTGTGCAGTGCAGAGAAAAATTAACTTGGGAGGTGGGAGGAACAGCCAGAGTGGGGAATAGCTAGAGAAAGTTAATGCAAGGAGGTTAAGGTATGGCCCAGACCACCACATCAGCCAGAAGCTCACCCAGCCAATGGGGTTGTTCAGATTAATGCTGCCAGACATCATAACTGAAAATACTTTATTTTACATCAACAGTAAAGTAGGAACATCAGATTATACACCCCTCGATATATAAATGACAAAAATGCAAAAGCCAAATCATCTACAGGAAACCCATAAGCAGTCCAGTACATGACATCCTGGGAAAAGCTGCAGGCCAGGACCCTCCCTCATCCCAACAAGCAAAAAGTAATCCCAAAGAAACCAAGCATCGGTGTTTGCTTTGCAGGTATTTGTTCTGGGTTCAACTGTTCCACGCAGTATCACAGTGAGTGTTGTTACCAGTACGGGAGCGCTAGAGCCACCACCCAGCACGGGTCATGGCCAGAACGAACTTCTGTGCAACACGAGTGTTTGTAGAAAAGGCCCCTGAAAATCCCAGGGAGGGAAATTTCAAGGCCAGGTTGAGTCAACAGCGTTTCATGAGTTTGACTAGTACAACTTACACAGGAACAGTGAGACCTGGAAATCGCATGTCAGCACCAAACCAGCCACCAAAGGCAGCTCAGGTTTTCACATGGCTTGTGGCTTTAGCAGAAGAGAAACTACACAACAGTTTCTTATGCTGCTACTGTCACTACTGAAAATGTTTTTCAGGTTTCCTGGTTTTCCAGTTTCTGTGTCTCCCCGTCTTTCAAGGCACATGCATGGGAAACCTTTGATTGCAACAGTCACACTACCTCCATGATACTGTCAGCATACAGCAAAACAATGAGCAGTTCCACTAACTTTTTGCTAATCTTCAGAGAATATCAAGGCAAGGAACTGTCCCCAAACCAGGCACTCAGTTACAACAGGTAGTCCTTTTGCACAGCCTGTTAGCAGACAGACACCACTACAGATGAAGGTCCCCACATTTCAACATACAGAAGGTTCAGCACAAAAGTGAAGTGCTCTCTGCAGAGTCCTGGGGTTTTTAGTGGACCCTCAACGAGTTTTGGTGCTGATCTACCTCTTGTGGGAGCAGGGCTCAGCTTCTAAAGGCACCTTTGAAAACAAAAAAGTCCTTGCCTGCATCTCCATTACAGGAGCAGACTACAGCTACACTGATGCTGTAGACATCTGACCCATTTCTGTAACACATCCTATTCATGCGCCCCCTTGAATCTGCAATAGTTGGAACCTGACCTGCCAAAAAGGAGTAATTTTTTGATGCAATGACAAGCAAAAGGGAGCAGCTCTCAAACACAAGCCAGCTTTCTTGCACCTTGCTCCTGCTCCATGCAAGCCTGCCTTCACCCACCTCCCCACGTGACAGAAGCAGCAAGTCTGGCTCACAACAGCTTTCAAGTGAAGTGGGTGAACATTTTCCAGACTGAGACTGCAAAGGCAGCTGGGTGTCTCTGTAGTAATTAAAGTCTCTGAGCATACTCTGAGCCACTGCTGTTCCCCAGCCCCTGCAGGATCCCACCCCTGCAGTGGAAGGGTTCAGCAGAGTCTTCAGGTCTCCACAACAAAACGAGAAAGTCCACCAAAAGATAAAAAGGAATTAAAAAAAGAGGCAGTGCTGAAGATGATCCCCAATACAAGGAGCGTCCCTGATTTTAACAACCTTCAGCACAGGCCTAGCAAGTGCAAAGTGCTGTGGTCAGAGCTGGTGGCAAAGAAGGAATTCAGGTTCTCAGTTCTGCTTGAGTTTTAAATCTCTTAAACCAGCTCCACGTCTGTCAGCGCTTGAGGCTTTCATATGGTCACAGGCAGGAAAAATGGGGTGTCTGTGCAGGTGGTCTCCTGGTGAATTGACAGAAAGCAGTACCCCAAAACACGCATGTCCCCCAGAGCCTGAGAAAATCAGAAGGGAGTTTCCCCAAACAGAGGGCACACATTTTATCAGGCTTTAGGCAAGGAAAAATCAATTGGAAGTCAGCCCTGCTGTGAATATCTCAGCACCGCAGGAGATTTCATGGACAAATACACAGAGCAAATATAACACATGGCTTTATATATAATGATGCAACATAAAAAGCCTTCTAGTCTGAAGATAAAGGAGGACTTGAATCATACCCTATTATGCTGCACCCTAGTTTAATCTGGTATTAAATATACTGCTTATGATACACAAACCACTGTTTAAAGTCATTAAAATGTTACAACAGCAACACAACTAATAAGTGAATTCAAGTTTTATGAATAACCTTGCAAAGAAAACCTCTGCTTTTAGGGAGCTTCAAGACAACATTTAAATAGCATAGTAACGTCCTACTACTGTTAATAAGTGTCAGTAAATTTTAAGGCCAAATTTTTATCACACAACTAAATGAATTAATCTTTATTTCAGGAAAAAAAACCCCAACACAACCACACCTTCCTCCCCTCCCCTGAAAAAAACAGCTGTAGGTGTTGTGCTGAGTCAAAAAGTCACCATCACATCCATAATTATGGTTATCTGATGCCAGCAGTTTTGCAGATGCCATCTGCCTAGCCCCCAGCCTATGCTGCGAGCTCACCCTCAAACTGGCAAATGCTCGTTCAACTCACTCAAAGCTTCCTTTGAGACTGAAAAGATATAATGACATTCATTGAATCCAGATCACGGAATCATCGTGGCTGGAAGATGTGATTGTTCAACACCTGCTTTGCACATAGAGAAGATGTTTGTTTTGGTCACTACGAGAAAAAAATATATATGTGATATTTTCTCCATTAAAAAAAAAATTAAGGCAAAGCGTAAACTTCTACAATTTTAGCAGCATTTGATAGTCCTTCATAAAACAACATCATGAATCAATTAGAAGGAATGTTCTCATCCACCTCATTTAAAATACCAACTACTATGAGCAGTAATGGCTGATGCAATCACAGTTATAATATAATCAGTAAAATCTGGGTCCAGCAATTAACTTGGATTGGGGAGCACTGCAGCAAACAGGTCAGATTTGAATGTTTTCCAGCAAAGTAGATATGTACAACTCTTATGTACAGCTTTCGGACTTAAAAAATATTTAAGAGCTAGAAAGTTGTGTAAAGTCAAGTTTGGAATTTAAAAAAAAAATATAAAGAATAAAAGGACTTGTCCAACCAACTCCGAGACGCTTTGGCATGCCAGAAGAGGCTCTTTTTTGTGTTCATTGCAACAGTTATAAAACCAGGAGATAGAAAAGCATCAGTGAGGCCACGTGTCTTGGACAACGTGAGCAAAGTCTCTCTTCTCTCTGATGTTAGCTATTTGGTGAGCCAATATCCACTGTGATCTTCGTATAAAGAGGGTACTTGTCAGTCCTTAACACCTTGTACGATAGTGTATTTAAGCCGTCAGAGCTCATGGTCTCCCTTGTGTGAGCAATTCGGTCAAACCTGCAGAAGGTGGGGGAAAACAACCAACGCAACAAAGAAGGAAGAGGGGGGTGGTGAAAACAAACAAGAAAAATAACTGAAAAAAAATAGCTTAAACAACCTGAACTTTGCGTAACATTTTTACAGCCCCTCAGGCAGTATCTCCAGCTGTTTTAAGAACAACCTGAGTACCAGCGTGGGTCCTACAAACCCCTACATTTTACCAGCCCGAGCTGGCAAAGGCATTCCTATGGGGTCAAACTTTAGCCAGGAAAAAGCAGACAACTTTTAAATCACACAGATCCTTTTCCAACTTTGCAGTAGTGCAGCAGTTTTACACACCAAAGACAAGCTGGAAACAATTACTGAGAGCTTAATTTGCTGAGTTGAAGAAAAAGAATGAAAAAAAAGGCAAGAGGCATTCATACCGCAGTAAAATACTGGGGGAAAGGTCTGCAATAAGGTATAAACTGGTGAGGACAAGGGGTCAGCTTATGGAGAGGTCAGCAAGGGAGGACACGGCTGCATGGCAAGGAGAAAGCCAGGCAGCTGGAGCAGCAAGGATGGGAGATGTTCCCTGAAACTGCTGTGGGATGGGGGGAGACACACCTCTCAGGGTTGGGTTCGTTCTTCCGATCCCGGGAATGACGAATCATCCTGCACTTCCCAATGACAGCATCTGGACGGGATATCCCCATGCCTTTAAACACCAGCCTGAGGAAAGCAAGTACATTAACCCCTGTGACGGGCAACTGATGTGGGGCGCAGTGCTGCACCTTCCACAAACAATTATTGGTTTTCAGCTTGCCATCACGAACAAGGGGTAACCCATGGGCACACGGGCACATCAACATGCGGAAAAGAGAGATTTCTCTGCCAACACCAAGGACCCAGTAATTCACTGCACCCCTCACCTGCACCACCAGCTTCTCCAGTGCCCAAATTAACCTTGCCCCAGTCTGCAGACTGGAATTTGAATGGGAGGCACCTAGCTTTTAACCTGTCTGGAAAGGAGCCAGAAGAGCATTCTCTTTTTTGGGGTGTGTGAAAGCTTCAGTGCTGGTAGAAACTGCAGTGAGGCGTGGTGAAACAGCTTGGTGGTGACACATGGTCAAAGCCACAATGGTGTTCAATCTGGACCCACCAAGCAAGGGTCTTTGTCGTCATACTTTCTGCAAGGAACCTGCAGGTCATGGACTCTGAAGCTGGAAAAGTACCTGGTTTCTTCCTCTTTGCGTCTCCCTACTTCCATATTGCAGTTTTTGCTCCTCAAAACCTGAGTGCCCTCAAAAGAGAGGGCTACTTCCTTGCTCTGAATGCCCTGCCCCACTGGAAGCTTGTCCATTGCTCTCTTTCTGAAACAGAAGTGCTGAACCTCAGGAATGTACAAGCATTTTCAGGAAGAACATTCCTGAAGCCCTAAAGATCTCAGAGAGCTCAGAGAAGAGATCATATAGTGTAGTTTTGAACCTGAAAATCCTAACCAGAGCTTCCCAGATCCAAGCTCGCCAAGAAAAGCCATAAAGTACCACAATCTGATGTCCACCCTCTGCCACAGTGTTCAGGCAAGGGTGGTCCCTGCCTGCCCTGTATAACACCCTCCTCCTCTCCTGCAGTTGCCTTGCTGAGCTTCCTTCCGGGCAGGAAGTGATGGCTCCTGGTACTGTTCACAACAGCTCACAGCCTGACAAGCAAAGCTTTCGTTCGTGGGAACTAATGGATCTGCTACCAGGATACAGATCTGGGCAAGCCTTAGGCTGCACTGGGCAAAGTCGGTCAAGGTCTTCTCCACTTCACTGCCTTCCCTTCGGCCAGTGCTGGGAGAAACAGAGGCATGCAGCTCCAATCTGTGCACTGGTGTGGATGCTTGCCAGGCTGTGCAGCAAACAAGACAGGCCAGGTTTGGGAGTTTTCAAGCTGGACCCACTCCTCGGCATGGCCTGGGAGATGCGAAATGGGCTGCCGGCACCCAGCAGGAGCACAATTTTGCTGAGCCAGCAAGTTGTCCACACACCACCTCCATCCCCCGCCCAGCAAAGAACCTCCTTGCTGTGGTGAAAAGACACTCTGTGCCCTCAACATTGATGCAAGAACGGCAGGTCAGTGTGGCTCACCCCAGGCTCGGGGCACTCTAGGTGTCAACAGGGTATTTGTTTACCTGTTATAAATGTCATCATCTTCGCCACCCCAGCCCCAGTAGTTGTTTGGGAAACCGTTGATCTTTGTGAACTGCTCTTTGCTCAAGGCAGACACACCTCCGAAATACTGATTGTAAGGCAACCTGGAAGTGGGGAGAAAAGGACATTAGAGAAGAGATGCTAGCCAAGGAGCTGCCTGCTTGAGAAGGCTCTTTGCCAAAGGACAGAGAGATTACATGCATAGCCTTGGACTGGCACTAGTCTTCTCTTCCTGCAGCCTCCGTGCTCACCTCCCATGTTTTCCAGTGCCCCAAAGAAAAGCTCCAGTGCAAAGATGAGCTGGCAGCATGATCTTGCATGAATGAACCCAGCTAGATTCTACCCAGAACAGGCTGATCTGCCGAGGGATCAAGGATACATGACATTCAGACCCACAGTATGAGAAGACAGCCTACAGAGGAATCACCAGGACCTACCACAGACCCTGCCTCTTCTTCAACAAGCACAAGAAGCCCCTGAGCTTGCATTTCTGCTCAAAGCTTCACCTAGCTGCAAGATAAAACTGTAGACGCTGCATTGCTGGTGACTCTCCTGCTCAGAGCAAGGCTTAGGTCTCAAGTAGGGATGTGTGGGTGTCTTGCTACCAACACCACTGCTGTACTTTTAGCACAGCTGAACACTGTATGACCCAGTAGTGATTGGGTCACAATCGGTTTTCACTTAACAGATGAGCTTTTAAACCCTCCTTTGTGGATATGGGATAGAAAAAGAAAGCAAGAGATAATAAGGCACATTTTTATTTACAGCAGCTTGCTGAACCCAAACCTATGCCAAAAGGTGTTTTGTGCTGCTCTTGAGATACACCAGGGCAGTTCTCTCAGTGACCCAAAACTGAATAGCCAAAAATATTTCATTTTGCTCTTAAAATAGTGTCTGATGCAGTCCTCCTTTAAGCTGCATGTAATTCTTGCTGTGTGAGAGCGTCTCACTTTTCAGGCTGGGTGGAAACACTAGCTGTCTTCCAGCTCCCAGCCTGAAACACAAGGAGGGACACATGGGCATCTGCGAAAGGATGGGCCCTTAGCATCTCCTCCTCACCCTTCGATGTGAATTTCAATAAACTGCTCAGCTGTGTTTTTCCCTCTTCCTCCCCTCCAGCCAATCCAGCTCCCTGCAGGGATGTGCATGCCAGGACAGGCTTCTGCTAGAGACATTTTCCCATGGTCTTGGTGGTGGGTGGGGACATGTAACTGCACTTGGCCTGCTGGGCTAAGGGCCATACGAAGGACAAAATGCCCCTCTAGAAGGTGTCTCACCGGAATCCAAACTTATCCATGGACACAGAGAGGTGCCGGGGTTGGCTGTAACATTTGTAGGTGTTCCTGTCATCCATTGGGATGAGGTCTACATCACTAAACACAAAGCAATCATAGTCATACTCTTTCGAGGCTTCTGTGAATCCTATATTCAGCAGTTTAGCACGGTTAAATTCTTCTTCTCCATCCTAATTTAAAAACAAATAAAAACAGTTAAGTGGCTTAAAATGAACAGCTGACTTCAGCAGCATCTTACCTGTTGTAGGATGTGGATGTTGCCACACTGGGCTGGCATACCTGTGACAGAATGAGCTCAAGCCCAAGCACAAACCCCCAGCACCCACAGAACATCCACAATGAACCCCCCGAATGCTGCCCACAGGGCAACGGCAGCTGAGCCAGAGGAGAGCCTCAGCTTGGCTCAGCTCACCTCTCCTGGTAGAAGACTCCAAGAGAGCAGGTTTGACACTGAGCAGTCCTCCCCATCCCACCCTATGCATGGTCATTTCAGGACTGAATTTTGTGACCAACCTTACAGACTGCTGGGGCTTCACAGAGCAGCAGAGAAAAGCAAAGAGAGACAGAAAGGGGGACTGAGCTACAGAGACACCCTGACAGTGCTTTAGCTTACAGCTAGGATAAGGACCAAAACCATAACCGGTTCTGTGGCCACAATTCTGGCACCCTCTTCTAAAGCTCAGCCATGACTGTGTGACTAGGGCACGGCCTCTGCCAAGCAACACATGTGAGCACAGGACAGACCTTGTGTGCAAAGAAAGCATGGTGTGGCCACCAGGAACTAAGGTCTGACACTTGATCCTGCTTTTGCACCAAGCCCTGGGCAGTCATCACACATACAGAAGAGAAAGATGTTCCCCAGGCCCGGGAAAGGGTGCTGCTGGTTCAGCACATGGCTGGACACAGCTACAGCCCACACAAGGGACATCTGCTGTGGTGCACAGCCCCTACCTTGCTGCTACTCTGCCAGACAGAGCACAGAATGACCTGCAAGAAATCCAGGAGGGCTGTCACCATGGTATGAAGGACTGAAAAGAGCTGACACACCTCAGCAGGATGCGTTTACCCAAGGGACCTGCAGGCAGTGGGGCAAGAAAATGCCCGGTTTTCCTCTCTGAGCAGCAACAACCTGAGGAGAATCAGTCTGGCCTCTCTCAGGCAGAAACTTTCGAAAAGAACTTTGAGTACAAGCACTGGTTCGCAAACTGCTCAAGCACTTTTGAAAAACAGCATTACAATACCCACAAACCCAAGAACACTGCTGGTTTTAGAGTAAAGTATTTCCAGTTCAGGACCCAACTGTGCAGCCACAGCCTCAAACCCAAATTGTGAGTTGGGGAACAGAGCAGGCAGTGGAGAATTCCCTGGCACTGCTTGCGGAGCCTGAAGGTTTTGCAAGTCTAGAAACCAAAGCTGCCAAATCCTTTATCTTCTATTATATCCCACTTTTCCCTCTCCACACCCTCTGGGAAGTGTTGAGCCAAAAGACTCCTCCAGCAAGTAAGTAGTCTCTGTACCCTGCTGTTCCTGCACCTGGCACAGAACCCGAACGATGGATAAAATACTGTGCCCAAGGAGCAGAAGCTCAGAACATCAACTCCTCCCAAACCGCGTGGCCTCGTTAATTGATAATCACTTCAGAAACTGTTTAATCCAGACGGGTTAATGGCTCTGTGTTTCTGGAGAGACAACACAGGTTCTTGAAACAGCCCCAAATATCTTTCAAATGAAGGTTTTAACATGCAAGTGCCAAGGTTTTCAAAAGCATTCATCACCTGCCTCAGGCACAAATGACTTCACAGGGAGGAGTGCGCTTTTGTGGAGGAGGATCTGAGTGAATTCTCAGCATCCTGACTCGAAACAAAAGGGCTCATGAAATAACTAAGGCAGTGGGAAGATGATCACTGTCATGCTGTAAGTGCAGAGAAAATCTGAGTGCACAAAATGAAGGCAAGTTGAACAAAGAGGCTGGGGAGAGGCAGCAGCTGTGGTATCAGAGGGTTTTCTTCCCCTGGTGAAGGGGGCTGCTCACCCACAGATGCTAAGATTTCCTCAGGTCTCATGTCACCAAACCTGGGCCTGGCTCCATTACCCTAAGGGGGAGCTTTCTCAGTGCTGGTGCAATGTGCCCACACCTCAAAGTACCTGCTGGTTCCAGTTTAGGAGAGTGCCCTCATACCATACCCTTTGGCTGCTCTGCTAGCAATGCAATTCAAGCAGAGACCTCACACCCATGTTTTTACCAGCAGAGGCTCAGCTGCAATCAACCCCTGCTTCCAGGAAGCCTCTGAATCCTCTGAGTGACACTCAGGAATTAACAATGCTTGAAGATGCTGCCTTTTTAAACTTTTCCCTGAAAAGCCCCAAAGCACAGCATGCAGGCTATGTGCAGGACCACCTTGTGCCACCTCACACACCAGACTCCCAAAGAAGGTCTGCATGTAGGAAGGAACCAGAGGTAAGGAAAACCCTTCACAGGGACACTACCGCTCTCCCCCAATACGGCCACACAGTTTCACACCATAGGGTCTCAAAAGGCTGAAAGGAGGGAAAATTAATAATCAAAAAAAGAGACCAAAAATCTCTGTCCACACAATTTTTTAGTAACTTTACTGCAAGCAGGTAGTTCATGCAGCAACGCTTGCAATGCCCTCATCAGCTGTGACTCCTTCAAGGACAGGAGACTGGTTTTCAGATCCAGGAGGTACGCAGGTCATGTGGAAGCACTGGTATCTGAGATGGAGATCTCTCAAACTCTGAAATGTGCTGCAGGCTTCCACCTTTGACCAATTCCCAACTCTCTGAACAAAAAGATAACTAAAAGCAGAGCTTGGAGATCTCCTTTCTGTGCTGCTGTCTCTTCCAGATTAGTGCGTGACACAAAACCACAGGTGACCTTCAAGAGAGAGCAGATTAAGAAGAACTGGAAAAACCTCCAGCCCTTGCCTCTGCTTGCAGCTCCTCATCCCATGGAGGCCCCCCGTTATTTGCTACAAGGAAATGGATCAGTTTGAACTTGCTTGGCTCGAGAAACATCATCCTAAAAAGTACCTAGGGGACAGCTTGTTGGACAATGCAGCCAAGTTCTAGATGCAGCCTCCACCCTTAGTTCCTAGGCTTTCAAACAGGGAAGATGTAGCCCAAGCACACTTTTGTTCTATTTTTTCTTGACAATCTGTTCTCCATGTTCTCTTGTCCTGAAACTTAACCCAGTTCAGTGCAGATGCTCAATACCTGTTTCTGGCTTCTGTTTTTACTCTCTCTGCCTCTCACAGCATGTTCAAGTCCCCCCCCAGTCCGAGGTTCACAAGAGACTGGTTGAAGGGGAACAACCAAGCTGCTGTCTCAGTCCTGACACTGACTTGTTCTGACAATGACTTGTTCTCATGCCTGAAGATGACGAGCAGAAGAGTATCCATGACTTTTTACTTCCCAAACCTTTTCCTTGCTGAATCCGATCTGCTCATCCAGAGCCACCAAAAGATGCTGTCTTTAGTGCCAGGCAGATCACAATGAGGGGCTTGGAACCTCAAATTAAAGGACTTGCAAACCAGAAAAAAGCCATCTGTTCCAATTCTGCCTTGTCTGCCACTTCCGTGTAGGAGGCAGCTCTGTGATTGCTCCTGCAGGCAGCACAGTAATGCACAGGACCTGTGGCAGCATCTCTCTCACCTGTATCCCAAGCTTGACAGGTCTCAGGGAGGTTATGCTGAGGACACATGTTTCTGGCCAGCTAGGAGAGTCATCACCTCCAACAGGAGGTTGTCAGCTAAGTCTGCGATCTGCCACCACAGCCTGAACCACACACACAACGACCATGTGAAAGCCCATGTTCCAGGAACAATTTCCAGAACTCTACAGGACCCTACAAGACACCCTGCTGTTTGTCTGTCAGAGGGAGCACAATTCCCGCATACCTGGGAGGGTCCCAATACCCCCCTGCAAAGTCACACAAATGCGTGTGATGCCCCAAGCACTCTGCGTTCACACACACTCTGCAAAACTGCTGCTGAAGGCACTGCAGGTAACTGCCAGGGGTCAGTGGAAAATGGCTGAGCAGCTGCTAAGTCTCCCCTCTTTCACACATTCCAGTCTGGCTGCTAGGTATTTGCACAGGCTGAACTGCAGAAAGAGAACTCTCTTCCATACCTGAGCACCCAGGTGGCAATGGGTGAAGGAGACAGAGAGCAGATGGGTAACGGCAGGAGCAAGGTGAGCTGGGGAGACACCACACATTCAACACCGCCAGCTCATGTCCTAAAGCCAGGCTTGCATGGCATTGGATGGGTGCTACAAAGAGCCTGCCCAGCCACAAGTCCTCACCTCAGATTTATTGGAAAGATCCTAGAACTCCCACTCTACACATAAGGTTTGTGTTTTGCTGTGGGTGGAGGGTGAAGGGGAAGCACAATATGTATTTTCCACTGGCTCCTGTTACACACTTGACATTCTACCAATGTTATCCCCATTAGCTCAGACAAGACCTACTCTGAGGCACTCAGCCACGCAAGAACAGCATGGTGGAGACACAATGGACTTGTGATGGAAATGCATTGTGCTGAAAGGAAGAAGTTTGACATTACCAGTGCAGCAGTAGCAGGCTCAGCGCTCCTCTTTCTTTCTATGAGATGCAGAGCACAGAAGAGCACGTAGGCAGCGTGTAAGAACCAGATCACACAGTAATTCTCCTTGCTTCAGTGATTGCTTTGATATAGACAGGATTAACAAGTAAAGGTAATATTTCCCCGCTAGAAGGAAAAATAAAATAAAAAAAAAAAGGAGGGCAGATGCAAAGGGAAGGACAGACAAGAAAAAGAGAAAAGCAATTGTCAAGACAGCAGAGAAATAAGATCATTTTCCTACTGTACCTCCTGCAGAATCAGTAAGTTTTCTGCAGCTCTCTCTGTTCAGTGTTCCCACTCACCCTTGAAAGATTCATCCAGTGGATTTACTACTGCTGACCACTCTGCCTCTGCCAGGCACAGCTTGTCAGAGGCATGCAGGAGGAGTTTGTTTATTTTACAAATCAAGTGGTTTTACTTGCTAATCTACTGCTGGGTATGTCCAGGGCACATACAACCTGCCTGTCACGGCATGACACTCCTGCTCAAACTTTGCCCGAGGGATGTGTCTGGAAAAAGCATTTGCTTCAGTAATTTCAGTGAGAGTTAACTTCAGAGCACGAAGACAGCCCCAGCACTGTAGGACAGCACTAGAGAAGAGCAGGAGCCAGCAAGGCAGAGCAGCGCAAGCCAGCATGCACCAACAGAGCAGCCGTGGGAACTTCAACTGGGCTTCACCTTCAGAGGTGTCAGCACAACTTCACATTATCAGACCCCTCCCTTTCCTTATCCTTTCCTTCCCCACTGAGGGAGAAATAACAGCCTTAGCCGCACTGCTGGCTCCCTGCAGTGGATATGGCTGCTTGCCCACACGCAGTGCCCCTGGACCACAGGCAGGCAGCAGTCCCTGGTCCTCTGTGGAGCCAGATGGTGAGCTGTGCCCCCACCACAGCCTCACTGCTGGAAGCCTCATTGAACTCTCACTTCTACACATGCAAATGCTGCAAATGCAAGGAAATGAAGCCTAAAGGACAAAGGGCTGGCCCACAGCAGCACCAGCTGCTCTGTGCTTTATGCAGGGAGGGTATCCTTACAGGTTTAATTCTATGACACAGCGTGCCAGCCCACGTGTTGCTGTGTGCCCTGAGCAACAAGGCTGCCAGCACACAAGCACAGGCAGCCTCAGACACCGGAGCAACTCTGCTTCTGTGCTTGGGAGCTACCACTAATTCCCCAGGAATCGTTCTTGCCCCAATCTCTGGCACTCCGGAAGATGAGCAAAGTAAGAGAAACAGTAGCAACAAAGCACTGGTATCCTCTCTAGAAAAAGATCTCCCCTTACTTCCAATACTGTAAGGAAATTTATCACTTGTCTGACCATTTTAAACATTCATGGTGTTAAATATCACACATCACCTGATCTGCAAAGGTGAGCAGTTACATTTAAAGAAGCCTGTTATTTCATCTCAGTCTTTACAGAGCTGAGATACTGGGATATAAATACGTACCCAATGGAGAAGCTGTGCTGTGAGATTGTCTAGACAGAGGATTCTGCTGGGGCTCTCAGAGCTGCATCTGCCCTTTCAAGCTTCAGATCAAGCGAGTGCCTACAGAGTTTAAGCTTTTCTTTTTTCACTTGGGTAAACAACCCCCATTTATTTAAGCACCCTTACGCTATAGATGAAGGCAGTTTGTCTGGAGTGAAACATGCACTTTTTTATTTTTCTTTTCTTTTTAAAGACAGGTCTAGGGCCATCAGATTTCAAGGAGAAAAACCAGAACGCCATCCCCTGTCACTACTTGTCTCTTTTCTGTCCTATTCACCTTACCACAGCCACCATCACTCGCACAGTTCTACTTTCTCCACTGAGACAGTTTGTGCACTACCATGAACAGAAGTTGCCCAAGAAAATAAGTGAAACGCTACAGCTTTATGGCACACCCAGTGCCAGTTAGGCATTAGCCTTGTCACCTGAAAGATCTCTGCATGCAATTCCCGCAGCAGCTGGAGTAAAGGAATATCTGGAAAGAGGAGCCTGATTGGGTGGTGCTACTAGGGATTTTTTTCCCTCCTCACCTGAGGGTTTCAAGCAGAAGCTCCTTAGAGTGAATTATGCCTGACCAGGAGACCTCAGGTTTTCCATTAGAATCATCAAAGTGAAATTGCTCATGATGATCTCAACTTTTTGTTTTGTTTTTAAAGGAATCATGTCCCTGCCTGCCTGTCCTGCTGCTCAGGACAAATTCCTCAGTTTTAGGGGCACTACCATGAGAGCAGTACAAAGCACAGTGTCTTCAGTATCTTACCTGGTTGATAACATACACTCCATAATCTAGCTGCTGCCTTTGGAGAATGGGGTGCAGGTAGTAGAGCCAGTACTTCAGGTGCTCCTCTCGGTTCCTGAACGGTATGATTATTGCTACTTTCTGAAGTGCTATACAGTCCTTCGGAGCAAAACGACCTCCTGCTTTGACCTCTGGGTTTATTCTTGCCACTTCTTCCAGGTTCACTGGCTGGGAGAACTCCACGCGTAGCGCCCCGACTGCAAGAGAGGCACAGCACAAAGCGTGTCAGCATGCACAGCCTGGTTCTCCGAGCACACATTCTTTAGACATGTTTGCTTTTTGTTTTCTTGGTTGGGTGTTTTCTTAAACAGAGGTTTGGATCCAAACAAAATCCTGGCAGTGCATGGAGGTGTTGAAGCGTGGACCAGCTGTACCCAAAGCAACCACACAACACCTTTCAGAGCAAACTTGCCAACACACAGCCTCTGGATATCAGACCCAAATCAAATTGTTGCTGCCAAACAAACCTTGAAAAATCTTGTTATCTGCATGGCAAACCAACAGCTGTGCTGCCCCTGGTACCTGTGCAACAAAACCAGGCTAGAGAAAAGTGTTGCCCTCTGCTCTCACGTCACAGAGCATGAGAGCTGAGGATTTCAAAAATAGTCTGTGTGAATGTAGTTACTTATGCCAAGGCTAGCCACATGCAAAGTGAACAAAAGCCCTTTTCGTGGTTTTTTGGGGTTTTTTTTTTTGCTTTCAGTGTTCTGTAGGCACACCCTTTATTTCACAGAATCACAGAACATCAGGGATTGGAAGGGACCAAGAAAGATCATATGGTCCAATCCCCCTGCCACAGCAGCAGGATCACCTAGACCAAGTCGCACAGGAATATGTGCAGGTGGGTTTTAAATGTCTCCAGAGAAAGAGATTCCACAACCTCCCTGGGCAGCACCTTCCAGTGCTCTGTTACCCTCAATGTGAAGAATTTCCTTCTCATATTAATATGGAACCTCTGGAGGTCCTGTTCTAGAACTGCTAAAAAAAGTCATATACAGATTTGCATGCAGGCTGGCAATTCCTGCACACAGTTTCAACAGTGGCAGGGTTTGAAACCACCAAAATAATCCATGCCTAAACTAGCGTATAAAACTGAGAAAACCCCTTGGCACCACAGGGAGGAAAGCAGGCTGACACGCTCAAGGGTAAGCTCAGTGAGAGAGGGCTGAGACAGCCCAAGGTACCAATATAGCCAATGACACCTACTCTGCAAGCCTTTGGCTCACACGCCTGCACAAGTGCTCTTTGCTTGCCAGGGCTTCTCTGCTCTGCCACGCCAGCTACAAAGCTCGTACATGGCTCTGGGCTAAACATGGCACTGCTGAGCAAAGCCCTTTTGCGGACACCTTCTTTTAACACCCAGACTGGCCTTTCTGCAGTATTTGCTTCCAGCCCTGACAAACAGCTTTACAGCACACAGCGAACAAACACGGTGGCTGTCTGCAGGGAGAACTTCTGCTGCTGCTGTGTCCAGCTCCCAGCAGTGGCCAGAGAATAATAAACTGGGCTCATATACTCAGTTCTCTCAGCAGTGGGCAGAGATGCTCAGACCCTCACACATAAAACAGGTCTTCATCATAAACACTAGGCTGGGAATCACTCTTGGCTGATTTCACTACTGTACCATCCCCTCTCCTTCATCTGGGTGTGAACACACTCGCACATGAGTTCTAGAGCTACCACCTCCTCTTCATATTTGTTGTGGAGCACCCCCCAAACCCCTGTGAGGGCACACACAGCATGCATGCTTCTGCATGTACATGCCAGTGGGGGATGCACTGCTTTTATGGAGTCCATGTAGAGCTTCAAAGGCTGTGGCAATCACAATCAACCTTGTGCAGACTCCAACATATGTCTAAAGCAGAAATAACGCCCCAGGCTCATTCCCTGGTTATTTATCTAGAGGAAGCTACTTTGTTTTGGTTGTGCTGCTCCATAAACCTGCCCTTGCTCAGACTGCAGGTGGCAGGAAGACCGTCCGAACACGGAGAAGCGTTCAGGGTACCCTGGGAGGCAGTGAGGAAGCTCTGCTGCCTGACCCGCTGCCTGCACAATGGAGGTAAGACTTTGCAGAGACTACCACCACAAGCAGGATGTGACGGGATCTTCCCGTGTGTACACTTTGCATGTTAACCCTCTTTCTCAAGAAGACAGAGGTTTCTCAGACTCTAGACCCTGGGCTGTCTGCACATACTTACAGCACTCCAGTGTTCTCAGCTGCACCCTGGCATGCCACCCTATCTGCCCCAGGGTACCAGCTGGGTGCCTGCCCTGTGGCTGCACAGACATGGCTGAAGCCTCTCTAGCCACAAAGACGCCTGCAGGAGAGTTCAGAGGGCACTCTGCAGCAGGAGGAAGAGGCAATAATGGGAGGAACTGGGGCAGGAAGGAACACACTGCAGCATTACCGGGACCAGGGCTCCACAGTGGTAGGATGGGGAGTTCCTGCAACAGCCACCCTTGTGACAGTAGGACAGGCAAAGGACAGGCACCAGGGCGGTGAGGCTACTGGGAGAGTACTGTTTACTCTGAATTTGCTTACCACGTCCCCACCGAAGTGGTGAGCAGTCTCCTGGAACAGCCTCCAGCCTTGACTGACCTCCCTGGCTGCTTCCTCCTGCCCATGCCTCTGTCTCACAGTGGCACCTCCATTTGGAGACTGACACTTGCAGTTACAACTGTGCTATACTTTTGTGTCTTTAAATCAGCAAAGGGCATAACACTGGCCACAGTTCACTCAACAGCGTGGTCCTGGTCAGCAAAAGGCTTCCCATTGGGCAACTGAGCCCACAGGCATCATCTTCCTGCTTTGCCAACAGCAAGGCTGATCACTGCAGAAAGCAGCAGAGTCCTGGTCACCAAACAGCTGCCATTCCACCGAGCAACCCCTTTCACAGAATCACAGAACATTAAGGATTGGAAGGGACCTCAAGAGATCATCTAGTCCAATCCCCCCCTGCCAGAGCAGGGTCACCTAGATCTCTTTCCTGCCAGGGAAAAGAAACAACCAGCCTGGGAGACAACTTCTGGTTTCACAGAAAAAGGCTCTATATAGTCACACACACTCACTCACTGAGCAGTAAGTGGGAAGGAAATCAAAATCTGCCACGGAGGTGAATTTACAGGGGAGATTGCCCACTGGCAGTTTTAAGCTCCAGCTGGGCAAGGACAGACACATTTGAACAGTGCAAGCAGGGGGTTTTGCAGGCTGGCACCTGCCACCCCCCAGGGCCAAGTACCACTCACCCTGCTAGTGCTGCCTGCTCTTGTTTGCCTTTGGGAGGCCAGAATACCAAGGAAAACGTGGGAGAGGAAAACGATTAAAGCCAGCAGTTACACAGAGTCCTAAAGGGCTCTGGTGAGAAATTATCTTCGTTGCTCTGACCTCTGTGGAATCAAATCAGTTTTAAAGGGTGCAGCACACCTTGCAAATGTTGCCCCAAGGGATGTAGGCAGCACGAAACTCAGTGAGAATCATTTCAGGCACCCAGTGGAGCCAGGGAGCCACTTCTGAGAGCTTTGTTTATGGCATCACCTGGTTATGGCACTCACTGGCATTGCTAAGAACAGAAAACATAAAAAAACTCGAATAGGCTGTTTTCAAATACAGAACAGCTAAAACAAACTAGACTTCACTAGAGTCACAAGGCTGACAGAAAGCGACAGTGACCTACCGCCCACAGTGAATCAACAGTTTGAGCTCACTTCCCAAACAGGACAAGGCTGGGGCAAAACTGCAAACAGAGGCTTTCCAACTGGTAACCAGCCACGGTTCCAGCTGTTAATTTTAAATCATTTTGACTGAAATTTTATTATCTGGATAGCAAGCAGACCCCACGGCTGTTGTCTCCCAAGGATGCTGACTCAGGACGTGGTGTGCTGATGCCAAGAAAGCATGAGAAGTTTGCTGTGGGTGCTGTCACACCAAACACAGCAGTATCCATATCTGTGTTTATACAGAGTAAACTTTCCAGCCTGATTCATTCCATCTCAATCTTTTCTGCTTCTGTTAAAGGTCAATGCCCGACACAGGAGCCACTGTACAATGAATCCCTCCTAAGATACACACAGGCACAGCTACAAGGACATGCAGCTCCAGTCACTCACCTGGAGCAGCATTTGCAGGCAAAACCTTTTGGGTTCAGAGTCATAAAGCTCCAACACTGCAGCTTCCTCTACTGCCACCGTGTATTTTTAGCAAAAGAAAACCTTGAAAAATTGAATAGGCAATGGCCAGAACTTTGAAAAAGACAGAAACTCCCACAAAAGCTGCACAGCCTAACACTTCAGAGACTCGAAAAGGAAGTTTTAGCTGGTAGCGACAGAGTAAGAGAAGGACACACAACCAAAAAAACAAGCCTTCCTCCCTGCCCCCATCCCCCCACCCCCGACAGTCAGAAGCCTTTCTCTCAAAGGGAGGGAGCACAGGAAGGGTGCTGTGCAGGCACACACGCCATCCTGGGGCACACAGGAAGCAGCTTCTCACACACAGCTAAAGGTGAGACCTGCAAAAAGCCAGAGGCAGTGCTCAGGCTCCAGGAGGCCGACCCACAGCCCTGATGATGCTCGCAGGTCCAGCTTCCCAACTAAACCTCATGCCATATAGGGCTGCCAGCAGAGTGCTCATCCTGCTAACCCAAATGAGAGGACCCTCACACAACAAGCCACGATCATCCACTTGGCCTGATGCTATAATAAATCCAGCCTCCCTGGACCACAGACAGTAGAAATCTTGGGAAGCAACAATGCCCCACAGAGCTGGCATTATATTCCTGTACCCCCCAGGCAGTTGTGAATGGGATGGTGTCACACTCCATCCGGAAAGGTGGTAGCAGGTGACAAAACAAGGGGCAGCAGCAACAAAGGGCAATTCCAGGGGGTTAAGTTGGGATGGAACCTCTCCCCAGAAGGATGGTACAGCCCCAGCAGAAGGAATCATCCTCCAAAGTACCTCACTGGGAAAAGTGACAGAATCCACCCGCACACCTTAAACTGGATGTGAACATCAGGTATTTAATTTAGTAAGAATTAAAGCAAAAGCACGTAGCGCAAAGGCTGGAAAAGAAATCTCTCCCCAACCAGAGCAGGAAAGTGTTTCAATCACCCTTGGCTGAAAGCCGGGCACTGCTCTCCAGTCGCTGAGCCACGTGCACACCCGCACTGCCATGCCCAGACAATTCTTATGCAAAAGAAAAGCTGGAAAAGAGAAGTAGAACTCACAGAAAGGGAGAAAAAATAAGACCATCTCTTTTTGGGAGTGGAGCTGGTTTTGGTTTCTCCAGTCAGAGTAGACTCCAGACAGAGACACAAGTCTACTCTG
>JAOXOE010000874.1:37975113-37986844 GCA_028565055.1 Phoeniculus purpureus
ATATTTATATGGAACCTCCTATGTTCCAGCTTACACCCATTGCCCCTCGTCCTATCACTAGATGACATTGAGAAGAGTCCTCCTGACACCCACGCTTAACATCTTTATAGACATTAATGAGGCCACCCCTCAGTCTCCTCTTCTCCAAGCTAAAGAGACCCAGCTCCCTCAGCCTTTCCTTATAAGGGAGGTGTTCTACTTCCTTTATCATCCACATTGCTCTGCACTGGACACCATCCAGCAGCTCTGTGTCCTTCTTGAACTGAGAGGCCCAGAAATGGACACAATACTCCAGATGTGATCTCACCAGGGCAGAGTAGAGGGAGAGAAGGACCTCTCTTGATAATCTTAAAGCCTATGTTGCAGGTGCTTAGAAGTTCTAGAAAACAATATGGATATGTTCCTGTGTGTCTTGGTCTAGGTGATCCTGCTGTGGCAGGGGGATTGGACTAGATGATGATTCCCTAATGATTCTATGCTAATCACCCCTGTTCTGATCCAGCCCAGGATGCTGTTTGCCCTCTTGGCCACAAGGGCACATTGCTCCACTGTGAGAGCAGACTGAGAGAGCTGGAGTTGTTCAGTCCGGAGAAGAGAAGGGTCGAGGGCGATTTTATTGCAGTTTTTCTACCTACAGGAAAGATGGGGACAGACTTTTTAGCAAGGCCTGTTGTGACAGGACAAGGGATGATGGTTTTAAACTAAAAGAGAGGAGATTTAGACTATATATAGGATGAAGGTTTTTACAATGAGGGTGGTGGATCACTGGAACAGATTGCCCAGAGGTGATAGACACACCATCCCTTATAACATTCAGAGTCAGACTCTGGACGACCTGCTCTAGGATCTTTCTAAACTTTCCAGTTAAATATTTACTGTCCCAGCTAGAACATGCTTCATTCGTCAGTTGTCTGAATGCCCCAACCTGGAACAAGAGCACAGAGCCCCACAGATCCTTCGGCAAACAAATTCCTTCTCATTACAGATTCTGTGGGCATGACCGCTCTCAGGAAACTTGAAAGTCAAGCTACTCAGAAGTGCTGCCCATACATGTTTACTTTGGACTCCAGTTTCCCCCTTCAGAATAGATCAGGTACTTTTTGTCTGGTTTGCCTAAACAAGTACAGCTGGAGAACAAATGCTGGAGGTTCAGCCATGCTGGCCGTGGGTTTCTGACATGCAGTTCTGTGTGACTCCTATACATTTCAGGCTAACCAGCTACTCCTCAGCACTGCACACAGATATCAGAAATGCTGGTGTATTTTATTCCATGCATACTTCACCTTGCTCTTGTACCCTGCTTCAGGCCTGTCCTTCTACATGAAGCACAGCTGACGTCTGTAGAAAGCTACTTTTAACTCAAGATCAGGCTGCAGGCTGCCTTCTCTAAGGGAGCAGGTCCTCAGTCTTCAGCTGCATCTCTCCAAGAGGCCACCAGCTCAGGCTGGAAGTCTTAGAGACAGTCGTGAAGTGCAAACCATTTACCCTGTGTTCTGGACCAGTCCTGTCAGAGCTTCATGGAAAGGAGCAAGATCTCATGGTGTTCCACAAGGCTTCGGTCATGATCCCTGAGCACAGCAAATAAGCTGAAAGATGCAGTGTTCAGCAGGAGCAAATAACTTCGTAGTGTACTGGTTGGAACACATGGCCGCAGCACGGCGGCCTTATTTAAACCCCAAAAATGAGAGAGCTGAAACTGGTGTACTAGGGTAAAACCATCTATAACCCAGAAGAGAGCGTGTGAGCAGAGAGCATACTGCAACCACCATGAAAATCTTTGTGAACAGGCATCAGTCTCAGCAGAATTTCAAAGACTGACACTAAATGTTTTCCTCACTTAGCTATACAGTCTATGTCACCCCTCAGACGCTAAGCGGTATTAACGTATTTCAGAGCATCACAGACAGAACCTCTGCCTACTTTTGCTGGAAAGCTAATGTGGATTCATACCTGACACGATGACTGTGCTGTTGGCACAACTGGAGTAGTTCTTGGGAGAGACCTGGCCCACAGATTTTACACCATTGCTCAACAGACACTGTTTGGATCATGTACCTATGCTGGAAAAACCCAGACTGGTACATGTCGATACTGCAAGCAAATAGTCATTTGCCTGAGCAAGACAGGCTTCTGTGTGGCTGACCTGTGCTTGGAGCCAGAGCATCACGACCCCTGCAGTTAAGGCTCATTAAAGAAAGATATGCAGGACCATTGGTCAGGAAAACACAAGCAAAGAGAAAGATAAGAATACAAACTAATAAAGAAGAGTGTGGGATGTGTAACAGAAGTGCAGAGTGCTTTATGGACACATTTGTTCAGCACACAAATGGAAAGAGCTCAGCCCCTCAGACAAAGATAATTCCCAAGCAATGGGAGGAAATCCTGCTTCTAAGCATCCTCTAACCTAACCACACTCCAGAGGGACTGACCACAAGGTCCCACACTGCCCCTGCCCCCACTGCTTAGCACTCTGCACAGCTAACAGCATCTCTGTCCCACAAGGTCTCACGTGGTTCCTTCTTTCAGTCTCAGGTGAGAGACGACACAGGCTGTGCTACCACTGCTGGGAACAACTCTAGTTAGTTCTGACAGAATGGTACAGCCCTGTGAGCATTGAAACATCACCAGAAGAGCATTTGTCTTCTCAGAGCAGCTGTGGTTCCTCAGTATATGTCAGGGGTGGAGGAAAACATCACTTGATGACAAATTGGAGAGAGATCAGTGCCAGGCTGTAGCCCATGATGTATTGAGGAGAGATGGAGGAAACTAGGCTTTGTCAGCCTGAAGAAGAAATGTCTTGGGAAAGGGCTAATTGCAGATGTCCACTACCTCACAGACAGTCACCAGCCTCCTCTCAGAACATCTTAGATTGTCTTGTTTTGTCTGTTGTCATAAGGGTCAAAAGGGACACATTACACCATGGGAAATTCTGGCTGCACATAAGGAGAAAAACTACTTCCATTGAGAGTGGTGTGGGACAGCGCCAAGAAAGATAGTTGGATCTCCAGTGTTGGATATGTTCAAAATTCATCTGGGCAAGCCCCTGACCACGCTCGCTCCACTTTAAAGTCCACTGGGCTTGGAGACGAGGGTTGGACCAAAGACCTCCAGAATGAGGTCCTCATCTGAATGTTCCTATGATTCTGTGTGCAAAACCTGCAACTCCCTGTCACGTGTTAATCATGCCTTAAAAATTAATTTCTGAGTAATCCTGAGAATTATTTATGTGACCCTGAGGCTTACTCGGATGAGTACCAAGTGTAGGACTTGTTCTTAATTGAAAAGTAAGTCAGCAGCCCAGTGGGATAATTCAGCCTGCAACAGTATCTGGCAGATGGTCGTGCATGTTTTTCATCCACTCAGATGCTGTTCTGGCATATACAATGTGTAGCTGTGGAGGAGAATGATTCCAATAGACAGGCCATTTTCTATTGGTCCCTGGTAAGAAGAAAGGTTATTTCCTGAACCCACACTGCCATTTTTTAGTGTCTTCAGGTTTATTTGTAGGGCGCATATCAGTTTTGCTTCACTTCTGTCTGGTTAGAAGTGCTAGAAATGAAGATTTACTCCTTGACCTCCTATTGATCTCTTGTTATAAGAATGCGTAGAGGCACCCACAGGAATCCATAAGTTCACCCTTACCAAGGACTCAGTGCTTTGTGTTTTTTTGGAAAAAGAAATCTCCTCAGCACCCCAAAAACCAGTTGATTTGCCTTAGATCTTACAGAATAGGAAGTCACTTCAATTTTAAGCAAAGCTGTCTTTGCTCACTCTTACTTTTTCACATGTTTCCTGTAGTCCTTACATCTATGTGTACACAGTCATGGAGAGGTATATACCCATCAATCCGGGCAGGGTCACTTGAGGTGACACAGTGCATAAGGGACACCAGGTGTCAAGTTCTCCTTTCAGGTCTCCTGGGGCCTCTTGATTAGCAAGCTGGTCTTGTATGTTGTCTAAGATGCAGGGATTACTATGGAGTAATGACTTTACCTCAGAATTCTGCTTACTTCAGCATAATTTTTCCTTGGTTTGGGTTTCTTGAGGTATCAGACAGAAAAAAGGCATAAGCTTGTTCTGGACCTTGCTTTTATACTTGTGTTCTCAGCTTCTATGTTTTCCTCTTGGCAAGTCACCACTTAACCTCAGCACAGGCTGGGTGCTAACATAAGATGCTGGTCATGGCATAAGAAGCTGCATTCAGTCAGAAACACTCCATCCCCATCCCACTATAAGGGTCCTGTGAAATGTGATTAAAGGAGCTCAAAAAAGTTTAGACAGGAAGACATCTCTGGAGGTCCCTAGTCCATCCATTGGCTCCAGCAGGGCTCACTGCTAAGTCAGGTGATCGCCAAGGATGGAGATCCCACAACCTCCTTGAGCCCAGTCCCCAGGCTGCAACAGGCTTTTGAGGAAGCTTTCTCTCATATTTTCTCAAAACTTCTCCTGGACTGGATATCTCAAAAATTGGTTTAATTCTGGGTGCTGCAAAAACATTTCCATTCCTGAAACATCATAATTTGCTGCCAGAAACTTTTCTTTCTTACCTGTCTGATGCTTTGGTGTCAGCCCAACCTGGGAATCAGCACATAGGTATTGTGCCTGCTGTTCTGGACACCTTGTTATTGTAACAAAGAACACCCACCCATAATTTCATACTGGCACCAGCAAAAAGGATTTATCGTATGGGAATGCTAGCAGGGAAATCCATCTTTTGTGAACCCCTATAGTTGTAAAGTTAATTTCCTGTTGCCCAGACAGTACAACAGCATGAAAGAAATGGACTGACAGTGCCTCATAAATACAGTTTCATTAATTAGAAAAAAAAAAAAAGGAGCATTGATGCTTTTATTATCTTGGAACAAAAAGAGAGCTACTAGAATGAGTTACATGCAGCAAAGAAACGTGGCTTTATCTGCAGGTTGGGTGTGCTTTAATCTGATGTCCTAACAAAGCCATGTGGTGACTAATACCTAGAGGATGCCTGCCAAAGCTCCGCAGCCAAAGCAGGACTCTACCTGTCACTCTAAAAAGGGCCAAATGAATAGCAGGATGCTAATCCCTAGGGCACCACATAGCCTGCAGCACCTGGCTGCTGCAGGGGGAACAGATGAAGCTTCCTTTCAGATTACTACAGGTGTGGAACTCACACACACAGGCACACAAACCTGCTGTTGCTCTTTGCTTGGGGTTAGCTAATGATCTGGTAAGGAACTAACATGCTCAAACTCCCAGGGCACTTGCAGTTCACATCCTGCTGTAGAGTTTCAGAATAAAAAGTGACTGGTCTTTCTCAGGATGACCCCATACCTCCATGCACTTAAGAGTTGGGTTTGCTATGATGAAGTATTAAGTGGGAAAATTTGACATTATTCCTCTGCACTTCTCTGTAAAATCTCAGGTTTCAATGTTTAGCTGTTTTCTCAAGAATACAGCACTAGACTGACAAATCCATAAGTAGCTTACATGAGCTCAGTGATTGCCTCAGATCTGAACCACAAATGTATTTTCCAAGTGAGATGTATGCAAATTGTTATTTTGCTTTACAGCAAATATACCCAAAATTGTTCTTACAGCAAAATAAATGTTTAAAAGAGGTAAACTCTGTGTCTGATTCTTTCTGTAGGTCATCATGCAGTTCATAATGGTGCTTGTTGGGCAGGGAACCTCCTTGATCCGCATTTCAGAGAATCCTTCACCCAAGATCCTCAGAAGACCCATCACCACCTTCCTCCTGGAGGAGACTTTCAGCTGTTTTTTCCTAACAGTTTCTCAGTTCTGTCATGTTAATTTTCTTAACTAAGTGTTGTCACTGAGCTAAGTGAAGAGCTAGGAATGTCTGCTAATAGCTAAAGGCTGTGGATTTCACTGCTTTAAAAGACAAACACATTTGATCATACCTAAAGAGATTCCACTGCAAACCAAACAGCACATATAAGCCCTTGCCTGTGGGAGCTTTGAGTTGTGTCACCATAGATAGATCCTTGTCATACCATTCTCATTGGTGAGAAAAGAACACATTTTAATTATTAAATATTAATAAAAGACTGACAAAATTAAACAATTGGTTCAGTCATTGCATCAACATGGAAGATTTCAAATCCATTGGAAAGTGACTGTGGCAAGGATGTTTCTTGCAGTTCCTCACAGAAAAAATGTTGTGTTAGTGCAGAGTCAGCTTTGGATCTCTGCTTCTTCCACCACCTGGAACAGTAAGACCTGGATTTGTTTATATCATTTACTTACTGTCTTGTACAGGACAGAGGAGGAAAAAAAGAGTGTTCAGACAAGTATTTAAAATGCAGTCCTTTCCATTACCAAAACAATTAAGTGTGTATGCTACCACATTGCAAAATGTTTAAATGAAAATGAAGAGGCAGGAACATTGCACCTGCCTTCAGGATGGGCCTCCCTGACTTGGTTTTCTCCTCAGACAACACCACTGAGATGACAAAAACCTACTGGGTCACAGGTTTGAGCTATGCTGCCTCAGATCTCAGAGGTGTCAGAGGTATGAAATTAAAGGTTGACTGCAGGACACGGTTCTTGAGGATCTTACTCCTGCTAAAACAAAATAACTCTCTATTGAATACTTTTCTAGTAGATATCATACAATGGGGTACAAAGGTTTTACTGGTCAGAAGCCACATTTTGAACTCCACCCAGAAACCAAGAAGCATGCTACAGTGTCATGTGCGTGCAGAAAAATACCTAGCTTAGCAAGGAGGTGCCATATCCTGTCCTAACTTCAGCTTTCAGGGTGCTTTAAGGTGGAGCTCTTGTGGAATTACTGTGGTGTTGAATCTCCAGGTGATAACAGCACTGCCGATGAAAAGAAATGACAGCATCTAAAAGCTGTGGCTGCAGTCTGCAAACCAGTAGGAAGTTGAAGGAAGTTGTGAGGAGAAACTTCAGAACTCCTTCAGAAACAGGAGGAGGAACTCAGCTCCTTCACATGGAAAAGCTGCAGTTGTGAACACAGACACCCCTTGGTTACAAACAGATATGCTTTATCCTCATCTTCCAGGAACCAGCCAACATCTTTTGTATCACCACCAGATTAAGCTTTGACTTGTTTCTTTCTTGAGGCCCCAGGCTCATCCCTGTGGAAGGGAAAGCACTGAACTTCCCTGCCTGCGTTTGGCGGCCAGAGCAGAAATTGGTAGACAGGCTACGTTGTACCCAGGCAGACAGAGAAGTGGTAAGAGAAGAGAAGTAGGAGCAGTCTGGGGCAGCTTCACAGTAACTGCCTTAACCAGCAAGCTCCCCATGAGAGATTCAATCACTCATTCGCCCAAGAAGAGATACGAGAAGTCACTCAAATGCCCTTCCCAGACTGTGCTGCAGCCTCCACTAGTTTCAACAAAGATGTTTGCTCTCCCACATGCCTGGTGATTAGAAACAAGGAATCACATCTCAACCATCCAAAAGCAGAAGATATGAAAGAGGAGTTTGTGGCACTAGTGATCCTGTGTGTGAGAGCTGCTATCAGGTAAGGGATTCATGCAAAGCGGCCGGATATTGTAGAGGAGTCCATATGCCAGCAGACTTTCTGCAATCAGGATTTGTTGACATTTGTGGGTACATTAAGCATATCACATTCAAGAGGTTTAGATGTTGTGGTGAAAATATTTCTCTTACTTATCTTTGGAAGGGCTCCTCCCACCACCCGCCTGCATTTTGAAGGCCTGAGTTTCAGGTTAACATGTATCAGAACAGAAAATAGCAGGACATGCCGTATCATGTCCTGGATACCCTAAGCCAAAAGCAAGAGAGCTGCACCTTTTTCCCCTCATCCAGATTCTATCTTTTATATGCACTTGAGCTGTGCACATAAAGCGTTATCACGCCCAAATCATTTCCAAAGAAATGAGCAGTCACAGCAACTATTAGGATTTTGAAGGACTGTAATTCCAGGACAATTTTACCACTCCCTTTGACAGTCTTTTGTATTTGTGATACTCCATATGTCTCATAAACAAACAACTGAGAACATACCAATCAATCAAATTATCAGCACAGGGAGGATTACTTAGGCAGGCACTTATAATTTGCTCTGCACTCCTGGTGAGTCCAGAGCAGCAGGTAGCCCATCTCGAACTGCAACAGGATTAACAATGAAGTAAAGAAGTGTTAGTACCTTTCTGACATACCTACAGCTCACTTTGCCTGTTGAACTAGACATGCATAAAATAACAGATATTTAAGTAGAATATGTATTTAGGAAAAAAAGCACACTTTGGAGCTACTAAACCCATTCTTTATGTGAACTACAAAGTTCAGGCTCAAACGGTACTTTCCCTTGAACAGTCTTCAAAATGATGTGTTAGTATCGTTTGTAAAACAGAAGTTTTAGACCTCCATGGGGTCTTTTTCTGCCAGAAAAATGTTTTACTTTGGGTTATCATGGATCATTCCTTAAAATAATCAATAGCTTTGAGGCTCAGCATTTCTGGAAAGGCTGTTTTGGATGTACACACATCAAAGATCTCAAGCACTAGGGGATTCAGTCCTTCCAGAATTTTGCAACCACAATGCATAAAAGCCAGGTGATCAACTGGAGGAGCTGTCTGTAAGCAAAGAAATGGAATTTAGCTTTACCTCAGGCATGTAGATGTGAACACTTTCACAACAATTATATAAATCAGAGACGAAAGTCACAAATACTTAGTACTGCGTAGTTACAGACAGGAGCCAAGCACTACTTCCCTCTCTGTCTCCAGACAAAATTTAACACAAAAACTGTAATGAACATTTTCTTAGAAAATTCTTGCAATGTTGCTAGACACAAATGTCCTACTCCAAAGACACAGACATGTTCCTGAGCTTCAGGTCTTGAAGTGTCTTCAAGGCCCTATGAGGTCCATCTGCTGGTATCAGTAGAAACTATGGTAGAAAGGTATGAGACAAGGAACTCCTTGATACTGTAGCAAGCATCATCTTTGCAGTAAAGTCTTAGGTGTTTCTGATGGTAATCTGGAAAGCCAAATCCAAACAGCACCAAGATTTCCTTAATGAGCAGTATCCAGTTTGCAAAACTCAGAGAATAAAGTTTCAAAGAACAGTTTTGACTTCCCTGTCCCTTTCAACTTTGCCTTTGTCAGCAAGAGAACAGGGTAGGAGGTCAGCCCCTGCCCTGAAGAATACCTGAGAGCTTCGTGCCCAGATCACCAGAAGTACATTTCCATTCCCTTCCCAAAGGGGTTTCTGCACGTGAAGAAGGACAGAGATGACCTTGATGGTTAAAACCGAAGTCTGACTGAAGGCAGGGTTACTTGCAGTTGATATCTTCTCACACACCTTCTTGTGTGCTGGCACATCTCATGAGTTAAATGACTCTCAGTGGGGCTCAGTTCATTTTATCACCTAACCACCAAAATGGGCTGCAGCGGCACAGCAATCACCATGGGACTGGGAGGGGCAACTGCCACAGGCTCTGTTGGATCTCTCAGAGTCTTATATTGCTCCACAATTTTCTAAACGATCCTGCTTCCATAAACACAGAATTACATTAGGATCGCAGCTTTCAACTGGAACAATACTAGTAATGGTGGTAGGGAAAATATGTGACACTTAAACCCAAAGTCTGGGGGGAAAGGAACTTAATTTTGATTATTCATTGAAAGTTCACCATTATAGACAACACCTTGCTTTTCAATTTGTTAATATTCATAGAAGGCAATACTGGGCATGATGCCACAATCAGATGTGACTGTGTACGTGTTACATTGCAAAATGAAGAAACATAACATCCAATTTAACTACAAGCCATTACATTAGGTGTAAGTGGTCACTGCTGGGAAAATGGGTAGATCTGAAGTTTTTTGCTGCTTATTTCACAAGCCTACCTACACAGAAAAGAACTACCCAAACACACAAGCACAGCTTGACAAGGCAAACTTCTGGGCAGCTGACCTGTTCCTGGTAATTCAGAGCCATTCAGAGCGATTCAATGCATTGTCAAAAGCACAAGAACGCAAAAGAATTGGCTTGTTGGATATTCTTAATTCATGTACTCCAGGATTTCAGCCGAATTCCTGAAATCTGTTTAACAAGAACACATGGGTAATCTGCTATCCTGACTACCAAACCCCTTGAAAATACCTCCAGAAGTCACTAATTTCCAAAAGGTGAAATAAAGCTGTTCATAGACTCTACCCGCTTTGTGCAATTCTGGAAAAAAACCTTGGATTCAAGGGAATGTACATCAACTATAACACTGGAGAGCTCAGCAAGACCACTTCCAATCACCTTGGGGAAATGCAAACTTGCTTTGCAGCGTATGGAATTCAGTCAGCTTGCAGCTTAGAGAAGCAGCTTCTGGTTTTGGAGCACTGCGGGTGATGAGTCAAATCTCTTAGCTATTTCTGTTAGAAAAATAATGTTCTGCGTTTAACAAAGTCTTTTTCTGGTAGGTGGAGGGGAGCAGGAAGGCTGTACAAGAGACTTGATCCTTTTTGTTCTTCTTTTAGTTCTATTCATGGTAACAATATGCCACTTTTCAGAGATAGACACATCTCCTGGAACCTGGCATCTTCCTTACATTGTACTGTTGCAGAAACAGAAGCAAATGAAGAAAAAGCTGTAGGAGAAGACAAGACAAGACCCCTGTTCAAAAGCCGTTTTATCCTCTTCCAACAACCTGTTTGTTGCAATGTAGTGAAGTGGAAAGACCACCTTCCCTAGGCAGAGGTTAAAGAGGCAGGTACATAAAACTGTAACTGTACACAGGTACAGTTAGTACCTGTGCTACCAACAAAATCCCTGATGCTGGAGTGGCAGACATATGCTGCTTTAACAGAGGGTTGACTACACTATTGGTTGGGGTGCTCCACAGCCTTAGTTGTATTACTCTGAGGAGGACCAGGCCACCTGGAAGATGGTGGCAAACTCCACTATTCTGTACCGCTGTGCCTACAAAGAACTGGGCTGTGTACACAGAGAAGGCCATCCCATGCTACAGGAGCTAAAACCAGTGTGGAACAGAAAAACGTAGGTGCAGCCATTTCTTCCCCACAACCTTTTCTAATTAAGTCTAAAACCGTCTGTAAAGTGAGCCCTGCCCCATCTCTCTGAAACCAGTTGCTACATGTGCTTGTCAAAAGTACTTCTTGCTCTCTATTCTGTAAATAAATGCCAGTTAGAAAACACAAGAACCCAGACTGAAGCATTGTAAATATCAAATACAAAGCCTTTAAGGAATGTTCCCAAACACAGGGACCGTGTAAGACTGTCAGGCACTCTGTACCTCCACAGAGGAGTTCCAAAACCAGCATTAGTTCGTGCATGAGTCTGTAGGACAGAATACATAAATGGGGCAAGCAGTACTGTCATATGCAGGCAGAAGTTTGTAGAGGACTCTCAAAATGCACACAGAGAGCTCTGAGGCAGTCTCATATTACTGTATACCAGCATACTCCACTGTCCAAAAGTCATCTAGACAGCTTCCAGCAGCAGAGGGAAGATGTGCCATTACTCATGAAGTTAAACAAGGCCAAGTGCAGGGTCCTGCACCAGGGCAACCAGCAGTATCAATATAGGGTAGGGGAAGACTTGCTGGAGAGAAGACCTGTGTAAAAAGACCTGGAGATAGTGGTGCATGACAAGCTAGACAGGAGCCACCAATGCGCAATTTCATAGAATCATAGAATCACAGAATCATAACAGATTGGAAGGGACCCCAAAAGATCATCTAGTCCAATCCACCTGCAACAGCAGGATCACCTAGACT